>OX454415.1:46488902-46916409 GCA_949715475.1 Microchrysa polita | reverse complement strand
TCAGCTATTTGGCGGCATACGGATAATATCATTGTGATCATAACCTCTGTTTATATCTATCTCTTTAGTGTTCAATGTGGGAACAAACATAGACAAGATCACAACGTTCAGATAGACGCGAAGATGCAAGACCTGCCGAGTGCATCTATCTGGATGGACCACGCTAGGAGCAGATATTCAGGTTTACTCCACATCATTTCTATTCCAAAAAATGTCGTAGATAACTTTACAGACATGCATACATTCATATTTCCTTATTTAATTTTTTTCAGCATCAGATATATTATCATTAGTGTCGATGGCCCGACGTGCGTCGGGCTTTGACCACCTAATGCAAATTAATCACACATTTTAAATTTCCCTCCAAGCCCCCCTCATAAAGCACTCAAATTTATACGGCGCCTATGCATAATTTCCCCTGCACTAACACTAAACAAACTCTTCAGCAAAATTGCTTCAATTCTCTCGCACAATATTACTTCCTTTTCTCTTTTTTCTGAGCTTAGTGATATCTTTAACTATGAAAGACATGTACAAAGTACAAAGGGCCCGCATTGGGTAGGTAATATTAGTGGGTTGAATACAGAGCCGTACGAAACAATTGTGGTGGGCGGGGCGAACGATCATCATTTTAAGAAATGTGAAATTTGAAGTTAGGTCAGACGTGCGAAAATCACAGTCCACGGGCTTGCAGCCCTCCTCAGAAATTTGAAGAAATGTTGATGCCTAAGATCAATTGCGGAAAAAGTTTTTGTCATCTGCTATTGAGAAGTCTTTAGTAAATAGTGTACCTCGGGGATGAGTATGCCCAGGGGACGATGGTGCCTTCCCATCATGGTGTTAGACTCAAGGTGGCTTGATTTGTTACCCAAGTCATCCAGCTAGAGTTGCGGCCCCGGGGTTTGGTTTCAGGTTTGACAATTAGATTCTCACAATAAAATGCCGAAGGTCCAAACAGTCCGATGGAACGGGAGTTAAGAGCGAAAAGCTTAGGCACTCCCCTGACGGTATAGTCCCGCAGATGACACTCCATGTTGCTCTGCTTGAAGTGCATTTTATTTTATGTGTGAAAGAAGGTTGGAGAATCATACCTTCTAAATTTTGCAACGTTTCCAATGCTGACAGTTGAAACGTTTTGACACCAGATATTTTGGTGTTTATGGGATTACTGCTACAATATGGGATATGAACCGAAAATAGAGTCAGAAGCATACATTGCCCATGTAGGCCTCTTTAAACCCCCGTGGAACCATAGATTACGAAGCAGTAGCGTGCAGCGGATAATATTTACATTTTTACAGCTATCAAAAGTGAATTAGGAGCTTTTGCCATATTTTCGATTATGATGCAACTCTTCGTATCTGAAAACGTACATATGACAGAAAAATAAATTAGGAAAACTAAATAGGTTTTCTGAAGTATACACCATACATAGCTTGACTTGCAATGGATATCTACGGAAGGTTGTGTCCCGATGATTTGAATGCACATGTAGTGCACAGGTTCACTCTACATGCACAGTAAATTTGCTTACCGTTGCCGCTACCGTTCTGCAATGGAGTATGGATACCGTTATCTCGTTTACTAACGTTCCTTTTTTAAGGTAAGGTGACCAGACTTCTGAAGACCCAATGCTGTACACATACTGGCGAAATTCGGTTTTTCAGGCAAATCATCAGGTAGGCTACCCATTTTTAAGCGTTGTTTTTCAGATAGTCCGCTCAGATAGTCTCGCTCTGCAGAGCATTATTGTATGCAGCAGACAAACCACTCACTGAGGTCTATTTTCACCACATCTACGAGTATCTCCAGTACGGGTCGATTCTTAACATTAATATTTGCGATCGTTATTGCAGGCGAACCTTTTCTTGTAACTTCATCCCACAACCTTCCAGGATCGAACTTTCAAGGTGTAGAGCGTATTCGGCGTACTTATAATATCTATGCGATTCTATAAACTTCTCAGTTCTTCCTAAGATGCTCCCGTGTATCAGGAGACTCTATTCGATTAAGTACTCCTAGGTATACCTGCATTAAGGAGGGGATTATGAAAATCTACATTTGGTCTCTAGGGCCACGTTGCTCGACGTACAACATTTGCTTCGCTGTACCACACCTATTCCTCCGGAATATCAGCTAAACATGCAGTATTGAAACAATTTCAAAGCCTTGAAACCTTGAAGCGACAGCCCATTTTCCGATCTTGTCAGCAGACTTCAAACGGCTGAAGGATTTTCTTATTCAGAATTCAGTAGAAAGGCATAGGATCAAGATTGTGATGACATTATTCATAACCCCTTGATTTGAGGCATTTCCCCTGCGCTTAAGGAACAATAATCCTGACCACTGATCTCCTTCCCCTCATTGACAAAAAATCATCAGCACGGGAAGCACAAACGTAATAAGATTTATACACATAAAATAGAAGACAGATTTCAGAAATTTCAGATTTTGTTTTTCATCATGCCCGAAAAGTACCTACTTATTTAAAAGTTTCGTTTCGTTTATTGCAATTGATTAACACCTCATTGGGCCGAGAATTATTAAGTTGGTGGTGGCTTTCCAGCCACTGTTTCAATGTAGCTATGGAGTGGAGTCTGAGGAGAACCTCTTGGCTTATCCCGGTTGCAATTTTTCTAGAGGAGAGCATGCATTCCTCCATTACATCATTAGTGATGCTATGCCGGATCAGTGGGCGTCTTAACGTCATTTTAACGAATTCGAAGGACATATTGTTGGAAAATACTTTATCTAAAAACATTTGCAAGCTCCTTTCTTTAGGATGCATTTTCCTACAGAGATTTATAGGGAAGTGGATGGAGTACAGTGACTGTTTTGTAATTGGAAAAATAAATAAAAATCGCATCTTCCGCCGGCTTTAACTTCTGAACCTTGAAACCTAGAGCCTTGAAATTTTTCCTAAATATGTGTGCTCTATAAGTTTAATCTCAAAATTGTTCGCTTACGAATGTCCCAGCTATGAACAACTTTCAATTATAAACACTCAAAATTCCGAATGCGGATAGGTATGCCGGAGTAATTTGGAGGAAATGGGAGCGCCAAGAAGCTAACTACTAAATTTCAGAAAGATCAAATTTTGTTAAAAGCAGACAAGACAAACGAGGCATATCGCCAATGGACCGAACGCGCAACTAGAGCCAAAAAAAAAAAACAAATTATGACGAGCTTCGACGATCTTCGAATAGGTTAAATAGACAGTGGCGTAACGTACGGTGTTCCATGTGTTCGGTCGCACACGGGCCCCCAACCCACAGGGGCCCCCTAACGTAGTGAAGAGAAGTGGACAATTTTGGACTGTGATTAAAAAAAATACTAGATTTCTTATTCATAGACACACTGAAGCTAGATTTAAAACCGATGAACAAGTTAGGAGTGCTCTTAAATGAAACATTTTTTTTACTTCAAAGCAGTTTGATATGCGAACTTCAAGGAACATCTTATCGTTTCGCTGAAGAGCTGCATTTTCATTACCCAGGGATGACCTTAGGGAACATTACGCTATCAGCTCTCGAACGAGGTTTCAGTATATACTGTCGATAGTGTAAATCCTAGCATGTCAGTTGGTGTAACCAAAAGGGACCATATCAAAAGTACCTACATCCGAGGTAGCTTGTCTATAAAACAACCAATCACCGAAAAGCTCGAAGACCGACAAAAGGATTGGTATTGCCATGTTGAAAGGCGTCCGTCTGATAACCCCATAAAGAAAGCGATATGGAATGGAATGGAAGTTCCGCTTGATGGACCCAAGGCCAGAGGCAGACCGAAGAACACCTGGATGTGTGAAATGGAAAAGCAACAACAACGCATTGGTCTCGGCGATGACACGATCCAAGATAGAGCAGCCTGTAGAAATATGCTGAAACATTTCCGCCTGAACGGGCGATGTGCCTACATAGCAAGTCGAGCGACGCGACGCCATGGAGCGGTATAAAGAACGAGGCAAGGAAGAAGAAGAAGTGTAAGTCCCTTTAAATATAGTCCTGGAGTTACTTGTACCTTCAATATTTTTCCACATTTACATTACGTGTACTAATCAGCAAAAATAGTGGTTTCAACCATTTTGTTTACTTATAAATTACACTTTGTGGGGGCCCGGGCCATCATTTCGATCTCGCACACAAGATATTTTAGAAACGTTACGCCACTGTAAATTGACGTAAGAAACGTAAGCATATTGACGAGCAGTTGATGCAAATAAACCAAAGACTAGCTAGTAGGAACAGTAGACAAGCGTACAAGCATGGTGGGGAGAGCCTTGTTAAGACTATACACACACTTATCGTTAAAATATGGAACGACGAAATAATCCCGGAAGATTGGCGCAAAAGTATATATATAGACAACTTCACTTACCTGGGTTGCAATTTGTCACAGGACGCCAGCGAAACAGATGAGATACAGCGACGGATACAACTAGCTAATAAGTGTTATTTTGCGGTCCTCCAAATTATGAATTCGAAGCTGGTGCACAGGAACACGTAGCTCCACGTGTATAAAACCATCATCCGACCTGTGCTATGCTATGGCTGCGAGGCATGGACCCCAACCCAAAACTCTAAACACCTGTTGGAAACATTCGAGCGAAAGGTTCTCCGAAGAATCTTCGGGGCCGTTCGTGAACGAGGTGAATGGCGCATCCGGTACAACCTTGAGTTGTATCAGCTGTATGATGAGCTACAGGTGTCAAAGATCGTGAAGTTGCAGCGACTGCAATGGGCGGGACATGTACCAAGGATGAACGACGATCGCATGCCCAAAAAGGTGATAAACGCGCAACGAGTGGACGGAGCCAGATTGCGTGGACGACCGAGAGCTGATCACTGATCACAGGCCTCACCGAGGAGCTTATCATATAGTGAATTAGATTTCATTGAGTGGCATGTACAATACTGTACATTTTGCTGTACATTTCTGAATGCTGTACGACAGGTCAAAATGCTGTACTTTACAGCAAAATGATGTACGTCTGGTTAGCTTATATTAAGGTATTATACCACTGGAATCTGTCGCCGTGTCCGCCACTTAGAACTCTTAAGTGTTCGGAAGAAGTTATAATTCCGAGTGAGCAATATGACATGATACACACTAAAGTTTTCTAAGGTTTTGTAAGTTTATTAATTAAATGTTAGTAGTTTTCACCTGCATTGCTTCCTAAAGAATTTAGAAAGATATTAAAGCATACTCCAAAAGGATTTTGTAAGATCAATTAGTTTCTGTTCGCTTCATCCTTCATTTTATCTTCCACGTTTTCATACTTGGAGAATTTTTATTTAAAGAATTACGGGATACCTACATAATTCCGTAAAACAAAATCGCTTTTTACAAAAAATCCCGTTTAACATTATCCCGACATAACTAAATACCGCCACATAAAAATCCCGCCCAATAAAAACCCCGCCGTTTTAAAATCCCGCTAGTGGATAGTGAATTAATGCCGTCAAAATACCGTCAAAATTATTTTCATTGTTTAAAAAACCAATAGTTATGTTATGTGATTCCCAGCAGTTAATGCGATACTTTCTCTTAGCATAAATCCGTCGTAATAATTACTTGTTTCTTCGATCAAGATAATAATTTTGCCCCTATAGAACAAAGACTCTCATACAGGGGATACTTAGCTCGACTACCGAGAGACCAGACCACCGATTTTCCAATTTGTGGGTATTCAAGAATGAAGTTTTTATATGCGAGGACCGAGGAGACCCATTATTTTAACGGTAAATAAGGTTGGGCCTTTCCCGTCGTAGAAGGTATGGCGGGATAATGAATGTCGATATTGCCAAAAACGGGAATATGATGGACCAGGAGGCATTTTGATGCCCTTGCAATAGTCATTTCATAGTAATAAAGTCAACGAAACTTAAAAAAATAACGCCAAACCACGTTAATTGTGGAAAATGAATGGGACGTGACTGGAACGAAGTAATGGTATTTTTAATAATGAGAAGACACCCTGGTCAAATTTAATACGTTTCAAGATAGAAACATATCTATGTGGATTCTGGTTTGAATTGGTCCTAAGGAAGCACATTTTCTAAGAAAATCCTAGTTTTAGAGGTGATGTTTCTATGAAAGCCCCATGACTCCATGGACTGACTTTGTCCATATTATTTTATTTCAATATAGACAAACTTGAGAAAAGTTTGGTCAACATTAGTCCACAAAAAAAAAAATCATGGAAATACCAACTTTTGGAAGCTGCGTTTGTATGGCACCCATTACCTTCAACATTTACCATACATTTCTACATATAGCCTATCAACAATTCCGCAACATCACCAAATTTCAGCCAAATCGGTCCAGTGTTTTAGGAGGAGATGCATTACAAACACTCGTATAGTCGAATGTTATACAGGATGTCTCATTCATGGTGGAGGATATTTTAATGGTAGGTAGTGGAGAAACTAACTGGAGAAAATTAATGTACAACGGGACCTCTCTATTTTTAACCGTGACAATGTACATAATAGCATTGTTTGTAAAAAGGCCCGACTTGCCGAACTAAATCAAAATTTGCCACACCACCAAACATTTCATTCGACATAAGACTTCACTTTCTGAAACTACATAAAATTTTCAATAAAACGACACCTCGGCCGTTACGAAGTCGCTCGTATCTTCCAAAATACACCCGTTCAAAAAAAAATCTAAATCGCTTTTTCATCAATTTTTTTTTATGAAAACCCGATTTTAAAATTTCTTTAAAGTTTGAACGAAGGTATCTCGGAAGACACGAACACCTTCGTAACGGGCAAGGTGTCGTTTTATTGGAAATTTTATGTAGTTTCAGAAAGTGAAGTCAAATCTTGGATGAAATATTTGGTGGTGTGGGAAATTTTGATTTCGTTCGGCAAGTCGGGCATTTTCACAAAAAATGCTATTACATTGTAACGGTTGAAAATAGAGAGGTCCCATTGTACATTAATTTTCCCCAATTGAGCCAAACTACCTACCATTAAAATATTCTCCACCATGAATGGAACAGCCTGTACAATTAAAATTCTTTGTGAATTTTCGTTTTCGGATATTTGAACAGTTACTCTGGGTGCACAATCCGCAAGAATCAGTTGACTGTTATCTGGCCATTCGTTCAAGGAATACAGAAAGAAATATACGAAAAACAAATCTTTATAGTTTTGCTCATTGTGATTTTTTTCGGTTGTTTCAATATAATTCTGATATCCAGGGAGAGGACCAATTGGGCAGGAAAATCTTTTAAAAATCCACTAAGACGTTCAAGAAATATAAACAAAAATATGCAAAAAAATCATTGTGATTTGTTGATCCTTGTGAATTTTCTGATTATTTCAATGACTATACTGCTATTCCGGCCAGAGCCTTGTGTAGACCCATCCGGTGTGGTCAACTTCCTGAAATCCCGTTATTCGTTCAAGGAAGACAGAAACAAGTATTGTCGCGGACCACGGCTCTACGGTCGAGCTGTCGTCACTGCAACAAAAAAAATAAGGGGAACGCCACTGACTCGGTGGCATAATGACCCGGCGAGGTCAGCGCGCGGCGTGGGTATTTTGAGTCAGCGCATTCCCCTCCTTGTTAAGCCACCTTTCTTTTCTATTTTTTTTAATGGGGGAAAGCTAAAAGGAATGGGATGGAGGAAAGGAAGTGCCCATCCTTCGGGACA
The DNA here is from genome assembly GCA_949715475.1 of Microchrysa polita. Lineage (NCBI taxonomy): Eukaryota > Metazoa > Arthropoda > Insecta > Diptera > Stratiomyidae > Microchrysa > Microchrysa polita. The sequence continues at coordinate 46,908,743 of OX454415.1, read as the reverse complement.
CGGTTGAACCCAAAAGAAAAGAATTTAGTTAGACATTATAATTCTTATATTGTCACACTAAGGAATTCTGTACAAAAAATATCCAAATGTGATGCAGGGGTGAAAATCGATCGAAAGAAACAAAAATAGAAATAAATTCAGCAAAAAGAAAAAAAAATAACAATAAACTAAAGAATTCAGTTGTAATTCAAAGAGGAAGAGAAATAAAAATGTAATGCATGTATGATAAATAAAGAATGTAGTAATAATAATAAAAAGAAATAAAAACTTACAGATTCTGGTTGTACACTGCCTCCGACGATCGATCGTGGTGCTGTGATGACGCTTGTGAGAATACAAAAAAAAAATTAAAGTGCAAAGAGAAGTAAAAAAAATGGAATAATAACAAAACTGCACCCCCGTGTAAAAAAAAAAAACACAATATACGCAATCCAAATCAAATCCACAATTGCAGGCTCCAATAGACGTCAGCACAGGAATAAATATTAAGATGATGATGAACTTGATTTCCGTTGAAACGTATTCAAATAGCTCGAAATCTCTTGATCTGGGATGTATTGGGACACCAAACAACTTGATATAATGTAAAATAGGGGTTCCGTCGAATGCACTTCACTGCCATGTAAGTGGGGGGAGGGTGAAATTCAAAATTATGAATAGCAGGCTGGCGGTCTGTAGACAGGATCACAAGGATGTGTATGGTCCGAAATTTATATGGGATTTTGTTTCCATGGGCTCGACCGGCACAAATAACGTCGGTAATTTATTTTTAAATTTAACAGGCACGTTGGTCCTCGGGATTGTATAAGCACTTAACTTTTGTTCTCTTAAGAACGTGAACGTGAACACGGATTTTTTTTTTCTTTTCGTTCACTAGATCACTGTGCAATGCCCGACATGCCACCGACACTTGTGCACTCTTTAATTTTTATTTTTTTTTCTTTCGAACACCCGACAAAAACACGTCCTTTCCCAGAATCCGCCAAAAATAAAGTGCCCTCAAATTCGCACCGAATCTCACGTCCACCACCAAAAACGGAACCTGTGTGGTCAACGAACCAACGTACCGTACTGTCCACCCGCGCATCAAACCATTTTTTCCATATTCCCATATACCATCGATACCGGCCAGCTGATTCCAATCCGGCAACGGTATCCATATTCTCCCGCGACTGATTCGTACATTTCGCTTTGATTTGTGCCGACAACGAACAATGCATTTGACCATATCAAAGCAGATAAAAAAAACCAACAACAAATACATTGTTGCAATTCGATTTCGATGGTCAAATGCAATGCTCGTCGTCAGCAGCATCATACGACGACGTCACCACCAGATGGGAATCAGGCCGGCCGGCAGCGTATCTGTTGACCCACATTATGAGCGGATCGCCCCCCCCCCCCCCCCCGATTTGATAATAGCTTGCCGTCGACCTTTCTTATCTCAAAAGTATTATCAGCATACAGTAGCTAAATTGTGTAACTATTGCATGCTGATCACAGCTTTGATAAGAACAGCACCCGTTTAAGTGTACGGATGGGATGACTATTATCAGCTCGTGACGTCACGACCAGGTCAGTTTGAATATTGAAAACATTCAAGGTGAATTGAGAATTTTTGTTGTTTTGACCGAGGTTCGCGACAGTATGTGAAAAAGAATTGTCTTCATAATTGGGCCCATTGTGAATTTTTCATACGTCTCAATTTTGTCCTGTTACTTTGTGTAAAGACCAAATTCTGTGAAGCAAATTTACTGAAATCCGCTGATATGGTAAAAAAATACACGCAGAAATAGGCGAAAAAGAATCCATTTTGAATGAAAATTTACCACACCACCAAATATTTCATCCATGAAATGACTTCACTATCTGAAAAAACATAAAATTTGCAATAAAATAACACGCCTCGCCCGTTACGAAGTTGCTCGTATCTTCAGAGAAACACCCGTTCAAATAAAATAGGGTTTAAAATAGGGTTTTCATAAAAAAAAGCAAAATAAAAATTGATGAAAAATCGATTTTAATTTTTTTTTTGAACGGGTGTATCTTGGAAGATACGAGCGACTTCGTAACAAAAAATCAAATGACAAAAATTTATGAAAAACCGATTTTAAATTTTTGACATTTTTATGTCTTGACTCTGGCACATAAATCGAAAATCGTCACGAAAATTGCAACGAAAAAGCGTTACGTTTTTGGCATTACAGGTAGTACCCTGTGAATTTTGGGTGCCATTCAAGGTTTCAACGGAAGTTGGGCTAGGTGCTACCCTGTGATTGTTGGGTGCCATTCAAGGTTCAACAGAGGTTGGGCTTGGGTTCAATTTACGTTCAACTTGAGTTCAACTTGGGTTCAACTTGGGTTCAACTTGGGTTCAACTTGAATTCAACTCGAATTCAACTCGAATTCAACTCGAATTCAACTCAAATTCAACTTTCAACTTAGGTTCAACCCACGTTCAACTTTCGTTCATCTTTTGTTGAACGACCCAAAAAGTGTAACTTTCAACTTAGGTTCAACTCACGTTCAACTTTCGTTCAACTTTCGTTCAACTTTTGTTGAACGACCCAAAAAGTGTTACTTTCAACTTAGGTTCAACTCACGTTCAACTTCCGTTCAACTTTTGTCGAACGACCCAAAAAGTGTAACTTTCAACTTAGTTTCAACCCACGTTCAACTTTCGTTCAACTTTTGTTGAACGACCCAAAAAGTGTAAGTTTCAACTTAGGTTCCACTCACGTTCAACTTTCGTTCAACTTTCGTTCAACTTTTGTTGAACGACCCAAAAAGTGTTACTTTCAACTTAGGTTCAACTCACGTTCAACTTTCGTTCAACTTTTGTTGAACGACCCAAAAAGTGTAAGAAATGTGCTGATCACCCCAAAAAAAATGTAACGGAGTCGTTGGTCGAAAGTTGTGTGCTGAGCAAGAACACTCAGTAATGTCGCCTTACAGAATGTCGGTTCAGCTTGCGTACAAGTCCGCAACTCAGTGGGACATTTTCATGTTTTCAACAAATGCTAATGCACAGTACTGATGCAACCTCGAAAAGATTTGAACGAAAGTTGAACGTGAGTTGAACTTAAGTTGGAAGTTTTTTTTAAAGTTTGAACGTTTGTATCTCGGAAGATACGAGCAACTTCGCAACGGCCGAAATGTCGTTTTATTGAAAATTTTGTGTAGTATCAGAAAGTGAAGTCATATCTCGGATGAAATGTTTGGTGATGTGGCAAATTTTGATTTAGTTCGGCTCGGCAAGTAAGGCATTTTGACACAATTTACAAAAAATGCTATTACATTCTAACAGTTAAAAATAGAAGGGGTCCCGTTGTACATTTATTTTCCCCAAATGAGCCACACTACCTACCATTAAAAGATCCTCCAGCATGAATGGGATACCCTGTACATAGATGTCATTATTATTACATTGATCTGTTCTTAGAATACTTCAAATTTTGACTAATCGAATTATGTGAAGTAAACTTTAGAAGTTAACCAGGGAATATACACTTGAGTTAGTAAGCTACAATGGAACATCAACACAATAAGTAAAAAGATAACAGAGCTCGATCTATTTCAACGGTGAGAAAATGCAGATCAGTCAAGGTTCCAAACTACTAGTCCATTTGTAGTTGAGATAAAGATATAAAAATAAATAAATAAAATTTATCGACGTCTATGGATTACGAGTATAACCATATCTTCAACCTAATTTCTATTGATCAACGAGTTAAATTTCACATTTTAGATAATCAATTGCGAAATAAATAAGATGTCAATTGAATGAAAACCGCACAAATTAAACGTAGTCTACAAAAGGTTTTATTGCATTTATGTCTGCGGATCCTCTCTGTGCCACCACTTATGGTCAGTTCCATTCGTGGTAATTTAATAAATTCAATACATTTATACGAGTGCAGCTGCATTAATATTGTCCTTTGCTTGAAATTGGATGAATGTATAGAAAATATACGTTTGTTTTCAAATTTGTAACTTTCACAAATTCATTGATAAATTATCATGATCAATAACAGACATGTATACACTATCGATTACTTGTAAGGTCGATCGAATACTTGTTCTAACTCTAATGCATCTTTGTTCTTGGCACCTTTAACCATTTTTCATCTCATTGCGGACTTGTCGTGGAAAAATTGAAATTATATGGGAACAAAAAATTCACCATATAAGTATTAGATAACATGTGATTTGCCATTTGTTTAAAGCTTATCTTCACTACTTTAAATGACCTTACTATCTTCTTATAACATTGTTAGGCTTTACCACATTTTTACCTACATACGTGTATGATATCACTGTACCAAAAATAAATAAATTATGAAGATGCACTTAGGAAATTCTAATGAAATGCATTGAAGCATACGTCGTGGTATAGAACTTTGATGCAAGCCACTTGCGTACATTGTACACACATGTCGGGAGACAATTCGTACCGGTAACGATAATTTTGATTTGCTCATTAAAAAAGTATTCACCAAACCAAGGTTTTTGTATAGAGTATTACTAATGAAATGAAATGCATGGTGAATCTTCACTTATTTAATATCCGACTTGATGAGTTGACAGCCATAATCATGACTATGTTGATTTTCTTTTATTTTTCTGCTAATATGTTAATATTTTATGATTTTTTTTCTTTCTTTAAATAGTTGTTAACGTACTTGAGGCTCATGTTTATATTTATAAGTAAATGAGTAATTTCTTTAATAAGTTTCAAAGAGTCTCGAAATAACATTACAACGTTTCTGATTTATGTATTAAACGTTTCTATCTAATTAAAAATATAAATATTGTCAGTCGTTAGTGGAAGTGAATATTAAAATTATTTGAGCATTAATATTGCAGGTAGTGAATACAGATACTTCAAACTTGCAACAAAACGTAAACATGCCTAATATTGAACATTTCTTTCTTTTTTTTTTTATTAATGAAAAATGAATCCCACACTATGCTACGTTTTTCTTTGAACCAAAGGTTGTATGTAGCCACCCTTAAAAAAACTACTCCAATACATGTATCGGTGGAACATCTAGAATCATTTAGTCCAGGCATTTGTAATAATGCTAGTAATCTACAGAGACCTGAGATCGAATTTCGGAGTGGTTAACATTTCAGTACATGTTACAAAAAAAAAAGATTTGCTGTCCAAATTGGAAATATTTATACAGGGTGTCCGCAAACTGCCGCATAAACGCACCGGATTGTGATTCCTCATGTGATTTCCAGCAAAAAAGTTGTACGGAACATACCCCCTCAGCTTAACCCTTTAGCTGCCACAGGCATTTAAAGATTTTTGAAAAAATAATTTTCTTGCACGACTTAAAGCCTAAGTTCTCCAAAGCCAGACCAGCTAGAATAGTGAAAGAAAATGATTATTACAGCCAACAAATTTACCTACTGCGGAATCATAATCCTGTGCGTTTATGCGGCAGTTTCCGGACACCATGTATAGTGCTTTGTTTTGGTAGACCCAAATCATATTGAAAACCTTGCTAATCAAAGAATAATATAGGAAAGTGATTTTTTTTAGAGCGACAAAAGGTACTATTAGTTTGGATCTATGATTGAAGTAATTTTAGTCGTGGTTCTCAAACAAAGTTAGTCTCCTCCCTTCTTTCTCGCGAGGAGTAATTGATGTGTCTGTTTGGAAAATGCTAATAGGGGAGTCAGGCGCGTTCGTTCTACTATTTTCGGCGAAAGTCGACTTCATTTTTATACCCGTCACTATGTGAAAGGGTATATTAACTTTGTCATGAAGTTTGCAACGCATAGAAGGAAGCGACTCCGACTATATAAAGTGTATATATTATTGATCAGTGTGACGAGAGAAATCGATTGAGCGATTTCTGCCTGTCTGTCCGTCTGTCTGTCTGTTCGTCTGTTGCAACGCAAACTAATCTCAGCTTTGAAGCTATCGGGCTGAAATTTTTTACACAAATTTCTTTTTATTGTACGCTATGGGGCTGCCCCTAAAAATTAGGTTCTTCTAAGAAAAACTGTTGTCTTTATGAATCAATCTTAACCAAACTTCACCCAAATATGTTCCTAGTAAAGCCTCAAAAGATATCTAGGAATGGATGAAATCGGAACACTACGTCGTGAGGCTGTCATACAAACCAACCTCTGCAAATTAGGTTCTTCTAAAAAAAACTATTTTCTTTATGAATCAATCTTAATACTCCAATCAACGGGGAGATTTTACCTTGCAAAAATTGGGGATGTCTCAAGATTTTTGATATGTTATAAAGACATATCCAAGTTTGCGTCACTTTCCGGCTGTGCTCCCGCCGCTATCTTGAAAAAATACCGGCGTACAGAGGGCTGCGCCCGCAATACGAGGGTTTTTTAGAATTTTAATGCATAGTGAATATTTTTTGTACATATATTTTATAAGCAATAAATAAGTATTGTGCACAACATTAATGAAATGCTTTCTGTAAATCTATTTTTGGATTGGTCTAAATAAACGCGTTCCAGAATGAAAGGCTAGCGCCTTCATTCTGTTCCACCTTTAATTAGACCAATCCAAAAATAGATTTACTATTTATCCAGTTTGTATAAAAGTACTCCAAGGCAAATCGACAGGCATTTTTCGATTTAAGATTTCTGATAGCATTTAACCAAAAAGAAACTCAGGCGAACGAAAGGATGGCTTGGCTTTATATATGAACTGAATTATTAGGTGTAAATCTACTGTCACTGTTTTTTAATCAAGGAAAAGCGACTTATGTGAAATGATTCCATTGTGTCCCCTGACATAAGAGCCCACGCAAGCTTTCCTATGAGTATTGAACAAGTATACTTTTGCAGCTATCCAGGGACACCCTGTTATCTTGGTCCTACTAACTTCAAAAATATTTGTGGCAAACACTATTACCATTCTATGCATTTCCACCAAATTTCATGTTCATTGTTTCATCAAGTTAAATATATGCATTGAAGAAATGCTTAAGAGGCTTGCATTGTGAAAGGTCCTTACTAAATACTTCTTTGGCTATATTTCCGGTTTGGATACAGTTATTCGAATGAAAATTCGTAGACATATTCTATATGTAATTTCCTAAAAACCCTTAGCAGAATTTTCATATTTGGAAACCTAAGAGGGGCTACACTCGAACAAATTGAAATTTTACAAATTTACTGTTATTTACTTTTCCTTTGCAAAAGTCAACAGTTTTAATATTTAACGTATATAAGGCCATACTGACCAATCTTTGTCCAAAGTTTCATATCGATCCCTGTAACGGTTTAGAAAAACGGAGCTCGTAAAGAAAGTTTTACTTTAAACGCCAATAACTTTTTTACCGTTACTCGAAGCTGGAAAATTTTAACTGATATGAGGTGTACTCGTTTAGATCTTTGATTGAAATACCCATACGTCAATCTGCGATAAAAACTAAAAAAGTCGACTTTTTGACATTTTTATGTCTTGACTCTGGCACATAAATCGAAAATCGTCACGAAAATTGCAACGAAAAAGCGTTACGTTTTTGGCATTACAGGTAGTACCCTGTGAATTTTGGGTGCCATTCAAGGTTTCAACGGAAGTTGGGCTAGGTGCTACCCTGTGAGTGTTGGGTGCCATTCAAGGTTCAACAGAGGTTGGGCTTGGGTTCAATTTACGTTCAACTTGAGTTCAACTTGGGTTCAACTTGGGTTCAACTTGGGTTCAACTTGAATTCAACTCGAATTCAACTCGAATTCAACTCGAATTCAACTCAAATTCAACTTTCAACTTAGGTTCAACCCACGTTCAACTTTCGTTCATCTTTTGTTGAACGACCCAAAAAGTGTAACTTTCAACTTAGGTTCAACTCACGTTCAACTTTCGTTCAACTTTCGTTCAACTTTTGTTGAACGACCCAAAAAGTGTTACTTTCAACTTAGGTTCAACTCACGTTCAACTTCCGTTCAACTTTTGTCGAACGACCCAAAAAGTGTAACTTTCAACTTAGTTTCAACCCACGTTCAACTTTCGTTCAACTTTTGTTGAACGACCCAAAAAGTGTAAGTTTCAACTTAGGTTCCACTCACGTTCAACTTTCGTTCAACTTTCGTTCAACTTTTGTTGAACGACCCAAAAAGTGTTACTTTCAACTTAGGTTCAACTCACGTTCAACTTTCGTTCAACTTTTGTTGAACGACCCAAAAAGTGTAAGTTTCAACTTAGGTTCAACTTTCGTTCAACTTTTGTCGAACGATCCAAAAAGTGTAACTTTCAACTTAGGTTCAACTCACGTTCAACTTTAGTTCAACTTTTGATGAACGACCCAAAAAGTGTTACTTTCAACTTAGGTTCAACTCACGTTCAACTTTCGTTCAACTTTTGTTGAACGACCCAAAAAGTGTAACTTTCAACTTAGGTTCAACTCACTTTCAACTTTCGTTCAACTTTTGTTGAACGACCCAAAAAGTGTTACTTTCAACTTAGGTTCAACTCACGTTCAACTTTGGTTCAACTTTTGATGAACGACTCAAAAAGTGTTACTTTCAGCTTAGGTTCAACTAACGTTCAACTTTCGTTCAACTTTAGTTGAACGACCCAAAAAGTGTAACTTTCAACTTAGGTTCAACCCACGTTCAGCTTTCATTCAACTTTTGTTCAACTCTTGTTGAACGACCCAAAAAGTGTTACTTTCAACTTAGGTTCAACTCACGTTTAACTTTCGTTCAACTTTTGTTGAACGACCCAAAAAGTGTAAGAGTCAAATTCGAAAAGCAAATCGTCACGAAATAATATATAAATGATTTCGCGGTTGCATCAGTACTGTACATTAGCATTTGTTGAAAACATGAAAATGTCCCACTGAGTTGCGGACTTGTACGCAAGCTGAACCGACATTCTGTAAGGCGTTTAGTATGGTGTAAAAAAAGTTTGATGTGCTCACAGGGGGGGGGGGGCACGTGCCCCCCTGTAAATACGCCACTGATATCCCCATAAGGGACATAGTCTGCTATCTGGAATTTTTTTCAAACGTTCGGGACACCCTGTTGTCTTCTTCCTACCAACTTGTAAGGTATATGTGCCAAAGACTGTAACCATTCTACACATTCCTACCAAATTTCAAGATAATCGGTTGAGCCGTTCGCGAGTTATTTAGTGAACAGACGGACAGACGGACAGACGGACAGACGGACGGACGGACAAAATCGATTTCATAAGGGTTTTTTGAAAAAATTTTTCTAAAAAACCCTAAAAACCATCTAAAATAGGTTTTTTTATCAGTTTGCGGTCTATAACTCCTTCCCAGTCCATTTGAGCACGAAATGTGCCGAGACAATCTTGTAGAGCACAAAATTTCATATAAATTTCATCTGACAAGTTTTACTCTACAATCAAAATTGGCAGAGTTATAGCGCAAGGAATATGCTAAGAATTCCAAAAATCATTACCAACAAATTTCAAAACAGGATTGGATACGATATCCCCAGTCACAAAATCCCCAAACCAAAATCCCCAAATCAAAATCCCCATAATCAAAATCCCCGAGATCAAAATCCCCGAAATCAAAATCCCCGAAATCAAAATACCCAAGACCAAAATCCCCAAACGAAATTCCCCATTCCCCATTTGAGGTGTGATCTTAGAACGCGTGTGCGAATGGAGACTTTCTTTAGGCTATTGTAGATGATAAATGATAGATGTTAAATGGCAGATGATAAATGGTAGATGGTAAATGGTAGGTGGTTAATGGTAGACGGATGGTAGCTTGTAAATGGTTGATGACAGATGGTAAATGGTAGATTGTAAATTGCAAATGGTGGGTGGTAAATAGCAAATAGTAGATGGTAGATAATAAATGGTAGGTGCTTTAGACTATTGTAATTGAATAGTCCTACTATGCAATAAAAAAAATCACCCTCATGGACTGATATATATGCTAATCAACGGCAAACTCTTTGAAGTAACACAGAACAACAGCAGATAATGTGCAGGCGATTAAATATGCAATCGGTTCCAACAATAAGCCAACCAAGTTTTCCGCGAATATTCGTTCGGATGAGGACTTGTCTCGACGATGTTAAAGAAAACCTATTATGTTTAGAACGATAAATGCAATAGACTCGAATATTTTGTTTGTGCTAATCAAAAAATAAGTTAGTATCGATTTACGTCCCTCGTAGTGCCATTTACCATCTACCATTTAACACCTTCCATCTACCATCAACCATCAACCATCAACACTTTACAGTCTTTCATCCATCAACCATTTACCATCTACCATTTTTTACTACCATCCATCTACCATTTACCATCATATTTCGGGTGTTTGGGGATTTTATGATTGGGGATTTTGTATATGGGTATTATGATTATGGGGATTTTGTATATGGGTATTATGATTATGGGGATTTTGAATATGGGGATTTTGATTTTGGGGATTTTTCTACGTTTGGGGATTTTGTGATTGGGGATTTCTTATGGTTCCCTTCAAAACATACTTGGAGAACTCTATACTAAAATGCAGAGGAGGCTGAGTTATTGCTATACAATGCGTTTTTGTGAATTTGAAATTGGCATGATTTTTGATATTTTTTCCATTTTCTTGGCGCTATAATTCTGTTAATTTTGATTGTAGAGTACAAGATCTTAGACTAAGTTTGTAGGAAATTTTGTCCTCTACAAAATTGTTTCGGCAGATTTTGTGCTCAAATGGACTGTAAAGAAGTTAAAAGCCAAAAACTGATGAAAGGGCCGATCTTAGATGTTTTTTTTCAAGATAGCGGCGGGAGCACAGGGGGGAAAGTGACGCAAACTTGGATTTTAACTTACACCAACTGTCTTTATAACATATCAAAGATTTGAGACATACCCAATTTTTGCACGCTAACTCCTTTTATTTGCTGCGCCTGAGTGCTGTATTAACAACTTCAGCGTCTCAGGTTACTAAACGTAATAGGGTGACAAAAACCGAACAGTCAATCACCGAAGCAGCACCTTCCGTAGGGGGGAGGATAAAGGTTGAAAGGCTCCGGCCGATTCCTATATCCTCTTCAGTTGTGGCATAACTGCGGACCCTTAGCTATGCAGGAGGAGCTTCATAGGGTGAACGGCTCCAGCCAATTCCTATGTTTCACTACGGGGCGTTACTTTCCCGCATTATCCGAGTAACCGCTGCGCCTGAGTGCTGTATTAACAACTTCAGCGTCTCAGGTTACTAAACGTAATAGGGTGACAACTACCGAACAGTCAATCACCGAAGCAGCACCTTCCGTAGGGGGGAGGGTAAAGGTTGAAAGGCTCCGGCCGATTCCTATATCCTTTTCAGTTGTGGCATAAATGCGGACCCTTAGCTATGCAGGAGGAGTTTCATAGGGTGAACGGCTCCGGCCAATTCCTATGTTTCTCTACGGGGCGTTACTTCCCCGCATTATCCGAGTAACCGCTGCGCCTGAGTGCTGTATTAACAACTTCAGCGTCTCAGGTTACTAAACGTAATAGGGTGACAAAAACCGAATAGTCAATCACCGAAGCAGCACCTCCGAGGCCCCTCCATGATGGACCTCTTTCGTTTACGAATACTATCATGGTTAAGCGATGGGCCGACAACTCATCCTTGTAAAAAAATTTCGACGTCAAGAAACCTAGAACGAAAGCCTCGGATTGGACGGATACAACTCAACGACGGCCTCGCAAACGAACAACGGATTACTCTTTCGGAGCCTGGAATGTGCGCTCCCTGAATAGGGCAGGGGCATTAAGGGCCCTCTTGGATCAGGTTGAAAAATATAAGCTGAGCATAGTTGCACTCCAGGAAACAAAATGGCTTAGTAGCGAGATAGACGACCGAAATTCGTACACAATTTTCACAAGTGGAAAACCTGCGGGCCACAGGGAGTTTTGAGTGGCGTTCATTGTAAACAATCAACTTAAGCCGCATGTTATCGACTTCAAACCCATAAACGAGCGGCTGTGTGCGATTCGCATTAAAACTCGGTTCTTCAATCTCTGGCTCATAAACGCGCATGCCCCCACCGAAGTCAGTGAAGACGCGGCCAAAGACGAGTTCTACCACCGCCTAGAAAATCTCTTCGACTCACTTCAATCAAACGATGTCAAATTGCTGCTGGGGGACTTCAACGCCAAAGTCGGAAACGAAAGTTGGCATAGGGGGATTACTGGAGGTTACAGCCTCCATGAAGAATGTAACGACAACGGCCAACGACTAATAGACTTCGCGACCAGCAGAAACATGGTCATTAGCTCAACGTGTTTTCCGCATCGTCGTATTCACAGACAGACCTGGAGATCTCCAGATCAACATACCGTCAACCAAATTGACCACGTCCTTATCTGCAAGAGATGGGCATCGAGCCTGATGGATGTTCGGTCCTATCGTGGAGCAAATATTGACTCTGACCACTATATGGTGAAGGCGACTTATAGGTGCAGAATTTCTTCGGTGCATCATTCGAGATTCAACCCGGCAAAAATTTTTGCGGTTGACAAATTGTTGGATGATGCCACGGTGGTCACTTATACGACTGCCCTTGAGGGGAAGCTGACGCCCTTGCTAAATAACATCAGCAACAAAGGCGCCCTTGAGATTTGGGATACACTCAAAGACACCATCAAAGGGGTCGCAGAGGAGGTTGTGGGATACAAAGCCCGGCGAGCCCGAAATGATTGGTTTGACGAGGAATGTCAAAATGCGGTAGATGCGAAAAACGAGGCATATCGCCAATGGACCGAACGCGCAACTAGAGCCAAAAAAACAAATTATGACGAGCTTCGACGATTTTCGAATAGGTTAATTAGACGTAAGAAACGTAAGCATCTTGACGAACAGTTGATGCAAATAAACCAAAGACTAGCTAGTAGGAACAGTAGACAAGCGTACAAGCTAATTAATTCAATTAAAAGTGGATACCAACCCAGGACCAGCCTCTGTAAGGATAAGGATGGCAATATAATTAGCGACACCGATAGCGTTGATAAACGCTGGGCCTCACATTTTGAAGAGCTTCTTAATGTTCAACCGAACAACCCCAAACAAGAAGCGCTGGAGCTGACGGCTGAAACAGGCCCTCCCATTCAACCCCCAACAATAGAAGAAGTTGATCTCGTCATGCAATCACTGAAACATAATAAAGCCCCGGGCGCTGACGAGATTCCAGCTGAACTGCTAAAGCATGGTGGGGAGAGTCTTGTTAAGGCTATACACACACTTATCGTTAAAATATGGAACGACGAAATAATCCCGGAAGATTGGCGCAAAAGTATAATTTGCCCAATCCACAAAAAAGTGGATAAGTTAAAATGTGAGAACTACAGAGGCATCTCATTAGTTTGTACGACTTATAAGATTTTATCTAAAATTCTAGAAAATAGAATTAATCCGTACGCAGAAGAAATCATTGGCGAGTACCAAGGCGGCTTTAGACCTGGTCGTTCGACAACAGATCAGCTTTTTACAGCGAAGCTTTCACTCCAGAAGTGCTGGGAATATAACATCGACGTATACCAAATATTTGTCGACTTCAAGCAGGCATACGACAGTATCGATCGAAGTGTACTGTACAACATTCTGCTGCATTTTGGTATACCAGCTAAGCTAGTGCGACTCATAAGGATGACGATGACTAATACCGTCTCGCAGGTCAGAGTACAGAACAGACTCACTGACCTATTTGAAACTCGTACTGGACACAAGCAAGGCGACGGGCTGGCGCCGACGCTCTTCAACCTAGCTCTGGAGTATGTAATTCGAGCCATGAATTTGGACAGCAGCAGAACGCTACTCATTAAGTCGACTCAACTAGTAGCTTACGCCGACGACATCAACATCATGTCTAGAAGATTGGGTGATGCAGAAATCCTCCTGCATAATCTCAATAACGCCGCCAAAGAAGTTGGACTACATATCAACGAATCTAAAACCAAGGTCATGATGCAATCAAAAACTAGAACGCCAGTAAATTCAAGCATCACAGTGGGGGACCTCAATATAGAATATGTAGACAACTTCACTTACCTGGGTTGCAATTTGTCAAAGGACGCCAACGAAACAGATGAGATAAAGCGACGGATACAACTAGCTAATAAGTGTTATTTTGCGGTCCTCCAAATTATGAATTCGAAGCTGGTGCACAGGAAGACGAAGCTTCACGTATATAAAACCATAATCCGACCTGTGCTATGCTATGGCTGCGAGGCATGGACCCTAACCCAAAACTCTGAACACCTGTTGGACACATTCGAGCGAAAGGTTCTCCGAAGAATCTTCGGGGCCGTTCGTGAACGAGGTGAATGGCGCATCCGGTACAACCTTGAGTTGTATCAGCTGTATGATGAGCTACAGGTGTCGAAGATCGTGAAATTGCAGCGACTGCAATGGGCGGGACATGTACAAAGGATGAACGACGATCACATGCCCAAAAAGGTGATGAACGCGCAACGAGTGGACGGAGCCAGATTGCGTGGATGACCGAGAGCCCGACGGGAGCATTCTGTATGTGAGGACGCCCACCAGATGCTAGGCTTTCGGAACTGGAGGACAAGGTCGCGTGACCGCGACAATTGGAGGTCTTCAATCCAGGCGGCCAAGGCCCGACGTCGGGCTATCGTGCCATAAAGAAGAAGAAGAAGAAGAACTCCTTTTATTTCGTCTCTATTGATTGGAGTATAACCAAATTTCACCCAAATGTGTTCCTAATAATATGTTCACAGTGAGGGAAATCATGTATTTTGGGGCTACTTTCATGTTTTCGTATGAAAACAGCCCGAAAACATTTCAATTCCCATACAAATTGACACATTCACAATAATTTCTATTAAACGTTGATTTTTTTTAAATGAAAACGTATAAGCACCCAGGTCTCAAACCTAAATTCCCCTATTCAGCACATTTCGGCTCACTCCAATATTTTGAATGACACCCGACCAAATTGTTCAGTTTCGTGTGTTTGTCAATGTTCTTAATTTCTCCATGATAAGAGAATGGACGGTCAGTTTGAAGTGACGAAATATGTTGCAAATTACTATCGATGACTGCACCAGCACATTTTTAAATTTAGAACGATTTATAGGTAAAATATTATTGTCGGTTGTCATATGAAATTACAAACAGTGCACTGTGAACACTTTTCGGTAATTTCTGAAAACGTACGGCGAAATCAATCCGTTTTCGTCCACTCTGGATAGAATATAATATAGCCTCAAAACAGATCTAGGAATGGATGGAATCGGAACATTAGGTCATAGGGCTGTCATACAAACCAACCCGCGAATATTAGGTTCTTGTAAGAAATTTTTTTTCCGTTTTGTATCTTCATCAAAATTTATCCAAGTGTGTTCATGGATTAGCCTCAACGCATCCAGGAGCAGATGAATCGGAACACGTCAAAGGTCAACGCAAAATAAGCTTAAGTTTCATTCAAATGTGGCGGCTATTCAAATTTCGGCCGCACCCGAAATTAGCCTTGGTTTCGTTTTTTAGGGTTTTTTAGATTTTTCAAAAAACCCTTATGAAATCGATTTTGTCCGTCCATCTGTCTGTTCACTATCTAACTCGCGAACGGCTTAACCGATCGTCATGAAATTTGGTAGGAATGTGTAGAATGGTAACAGTCTTTGGCACGAAATACATAGACGTTGGTAGGACAAAGCTAATAGGGTGTCCCGAACATTTGAAATTTTTTTTCACTAAAGAACTCGCGAACAGCTTAACCGATCGTCATGAAATTTGGTAGGAATGTGTAGAATGGTAACAGTATTTGGCACGAAATACATAGACGTTGGTAGGACAAAGCTAACAGGGTGTCATGGAGATTTGAAAAAATCGATTTTTTTAGTTTTTATCGGACAAATCAAAGAACTCGATATGTACATTTCATATCAGTTGCTTTTCTCCAGTTTCGAGTAATGGTACCGGAGTTACTCTAATAAATTCAGTAAATATATGTGTAGCCATGATACATAGTAAATCTATTATTGGATTAGTCTAATTAAAATTGTTATTAAGACCAATCCAAAAATAGATTTACAAGGGGTATTTCATTATTATTGTTCATAATTCTTATTTATCACCTATAAAATATTTGTGCAAAATTATTCACTATGTATGTATCCAAAATCTAAAAAGCGTACGAGGGTACGTAAGTATTTTTTATTAATAAATGGCCGCAACCAATCTGATCGATCCAACGAGCTCTTTGAATTCCCCAATCGTCTCTGTCCCTCCCAGGCGTGCGTTAAATTTTGTTCTTTTGTATAGGTACAGCGCGGTTCCGCGAACATTGTGTGTGTGGATTAAAATTAAGTTTTCAATCAAGGGTGAACCCAAGTTTTTTTTCGGGATTTGTGTTTACAAAGTACTTACAAAAGATGGTTTTGTATATCATTCTGAGAAAAACACAAGTCGATACTAATGAAAATTATTTATTGAGTTTTTGTTTAATTCTCTGAATCGAGCAAACATATTTGAACAAATTTAAAGTCTCATGAAATTGATTTTTTTTTAAAACCTCATTAAACCCATTAACGACGAGACCCTAAAATCTTACCGATTGAGCTGAAATTTTCCACGTCGGCTTAAAATGGCTAAAAACACATTTTGTAGAAAAAAAATTTTTCCCCGGATGCCGGGTTCAGGCTCCCGGCACTGCTACATATATGTAACATCAGGCACTCGAAGTACTCGAGGGTGTTACATATATGTAACATCAGGCATGATACGGGGAAAGTGTATTCAAAGTATATTTTTGATTTTTTTTCCAAAAAGAAAACATTTTAGTAAATATTTTTTAATAAAGCGAAAATAATATGAAAGCCGATATTTTACATAAAGTTTGGAGTGTCTATAATGCAACAATAACGTAGAAATAATACGAAATGTGTGTAAAATTGAGCAGCCTTACAAAAATATTATGTTAAATATTGTATTATTTTATTTTATTATATACGTGTTTTTGCATGTGGAGTTGTTGTTGTTTCATTGAGAAGTTTCTTGAACACCCACAAAACTAATAGATTTTACAGTTTGTGAATGGGAAAAAAGTTTATAGAACTACAGTAGTTACCAATACAGATCTTGACGATTATGGAAGATTTGCCAGTAAATTATAAAATTATTGTATCAATTTTTTTCAATTTGTCCATCCGCCCAATTTGCCTAAAAAGGACTAAATATAGAGCCTATAATTCGTCCTTGTCTATAATTGTCTATACCATTTCTTTTTTCGTAGCTCAAAATATATCCTTTTGAATATTATATTAGCAGAATTAAATAGAATAACTAATCCTTGGCCTCATGAAAATAAAGCTGACTCCTTGCTCCGGATACCCTTGAATCCGGCTATCATTTTAATTCACATAGGACAACTATTGTATCCACATTCCGGATTTCTAGAGCAATTCTAATTCCGACTCTTAATATTTTTGGTATGTTATGCCAAATATGGCCGCTCAATTTGCCAGTCAAGAAGACACAAGGGTCTAGAAAATCATGTGACATGACTAATTTTAAGGAAAAACCTACATAATAGCATTTTTTTCTTTTCAATTTTAACATTTATGAAAACTAATAATGCTATTTTCCTATATAAAAATGTCTTGTTAAAATCCGGAATTTACGGTAATCCGGATTTTTTGAGAATCCTGACTTCTTTTTTTATAATTTATCCGGACTGTCGCGTCAATAGTGTAAAAAAATCATAAAATAAAAAAAAACACTAAAAAAGTACATACTCATAAACCTCGTATACGACGAGTGCACTTTCCCCATATCAGGACGGATGTTACATATATGTAACAGTGTTATAAAAGTACTTATAAAACGTAAAGTACGGACAATATTTATTTCATTTATTTTTTGTATTGTTTCAAAAAGACCATGTAATAACATACCATTAATTTTTTCCCAATTTTTTTCATACAATTAAATATAAAAATAAAATTCCTCTACTACTTTTGCCATCGTGACGATTTTCGTCAACATCGAAAAAACCATCAGAAAGAAACCTCTATAACTTCCACAATAGTGAATCAAATTGAGCTAAATTGATTTCTACGAATTGCTAATAGTGTCCAGTACAGGATAAAACACTTTTTTGTGCCGAATTGATATCCTATTCCTTTAGCAGCCGTTTGAAACGAAGGATGTCTTACTGTTACATATATGTAACATCAGGCATTAATGGGTTAAGAAAAAATATTCAAATCTTTAAATTGGTATATTACATTGGAATAACGTGGTAATTTTAATGGCATTTTTTTTGCATCAGAAGCTTGGATGGATGGATGGATGGATATGGCGCTGAAATAGGTTGGGCTGGATGCGCCCAATACTGCAGCCTGCTGGCTTATTGTATTTCCCTTCTAAGCGAGAAAATATCAGGTTACGAGCTCTGTCCTACGTAAAAGGCTAAGAAGAAAGGTAACCAGGTTTACTTTGGGTGCACCCATACTGGTAGCTTGAGCCCCAAAGAAGTTTTGTCTCCAGCTCAAAAGAGCGGGACATTCGAAAATAACGTGCGAGGCTGATTCCTCATCTTCGTTGCAGAGGCGGCATAGTGGGTCTTGTGTGTAGATCCCTATTGTATGCAGATGTTTCCGTAGGGTGCAATGACCGGTTATAAGGCCTGTCACTGCCCTGAGGTTCGTTTTACTAAGACTGAGGGCTTCGGTGCAGCTGGTATGCCAGTTAGATTCCAGCATGCGCTTGCTATGCCTGAGCCCTTCAGCGAGTCTCCATCGGTCTTGGAATTTATCCTCGGTCCATCGTCTGGCAACGGTTCTGGCAGTAGATTTACTGATCCCGATTGCAGGTTCAGGACCAGTTAAGGGTAGTTCGGAACCCTCTCTTGCGAGGGTTGTTTTGGGATTTGCAATTGCTTTTATAGCAGCTTGACTGTCGGAGAGAATATATATGGTCCTATTGGTATATCCCTTTCGAGTACTCTCCCCTGCTGCAAGGTTTATGGCTATAAGTTCTGCCTGGAAGACAGTTGTATATTGACCTAGGGGTTTGGAGATACTATAGTTGTTGGTTTTAGTATAGACTCCTGCCCCTGTTCCTTCGTCTGTCTTCGACCCATCAGTGTACCACACGATGTGATTTAATAGATGGTTGTTGTTCCATTTACTCCAGTCTTCCCTAACCGTTGAGGTTTGGATGTTGGAGTCGAAGATGTACATGGCCGGGGTATAGTCGCTGCCCATATCTAGGATTGGGTTTGCAATGATTTCTATAATCGTACAGTGTCCTACCCTTTGTGGTGTCCACATGTTCGAAGATTGGAGTCTGTACGCTGCGAGTCTTGCCTCTTCTGTGATTTTGAGGTCCAGTGGTGGCAGGCCTAGTAGTTTCTCTAGAGTTAAAGTTGGTGCACTGCGCATGGCGCCGGTTATGCTTGCGCAGGCCAGTCTCTGTACTGATCCCAACTTCGCTGCTGCTGTTTTTTGCTTGATTTTAGTCCACCAGACTATGGAGCCATAGGTCAGACGGGGTTTGACCACATCTTCGTATATCCAGTGTATCATTCGTGGTTTTAGCCCCCACGTTTTCCCTATTGCTCTTTTAGTTGCATACATGGGCGTAGCCAGGGGGGGCAGGGAGGGGCGGTCGCTCCCCCCCCCCTGGTCGATGAAGATGGTAAAAAAATTCTTATCGATGTAGTGAAAAAATCGCTGCACTATACAACATTTTCGAAAAATTTCTGCTGCTGGCGCAGCAGATGCCTTCTTTACCACTCCAAGTGCTTCCGGAGAAGCCATGATTGGGACAGTTTGCAGTCAGGAGGCGCAGATGACAGCGAGTGGCCTCTCGTAACTGACGGAGGCTGCGTACCAGCACACACATTTCACTTGTGAGTGTGCTACTGTGGCTGCGTGAATCCCATATTTCCTGTTCCATTTCATGGATTTTGAGCTGGAGTACACAATTTCAACCGTTAGGTCCCTTCGGGAAGTTAGTGGAATTCAACTTATTTTCAGCTGAAAGGGTGACAAATGGTATACAGCTTTGCTTTGTTAGCCCTGGAAGGTCATGCTTTGTCGAATCGACTACGCATCATCAAATTTATCCCATTTTTCGTGACAATTCTCATTATTTGGAGCTAAGTTTTCGTACAACACTTACCGCGCCGATGTAATCGCCGAGTACATTGCGGCTAGACGAATTAAGCAGGGTAAGTTGGATTTTTGGAAATTGGCGTCGTCGAAACGACACGAAGGTTGAACTTTGTGTAACTTTTAGAACTCCAGTATTTCTTATGGCTGGATGTCGATTCGACGATAAATCTGAAATGTGGGACCTTTTTTTTCAAAAATTATGGGAAAATTATACTAGGACAAAAATAGGATAAATCAGGAAAATGGCTCAAAATGCTTCCTCATTTTAGGAAGATTGCATTTCGAACTCATAAAAATCGGCTCCAAAATCGATGTTTTTCCATTCGAAATAAACTAACGATTGAAAATCTGTCAGATTTTATAAATATTTTGAGAAAGGGTGATTTTTATGAGGCGTCAAAGTAGAGCGTCGTCGAATCGACGAAGCACCTTTCCGTACTAAAAATAAGCATGACCTTCCAGGGTTAAGGACGTTGTAAAAAACACGTCTCATATTTCAGTGTCTGTCAAGTTCTTCTTTTTCTTCTCAATACCGTATAGCCCCTTGTGGGGCCATGGTGCATTAACTTAGCCGTTTATAGGCAATTTCGAATCAACGTTACATTGCATATCATTTCGGAGTGTATATAGGTAATGTTGCAAGCACTATATATTTCCATTCACATGTACGGAAATTTTGGACCACGCCGAGATTCGATCTCCGGACCTCTAGCATCGTAGAGTGCGACTCAACCAAGTGAGCCACAGAGCGGGTTTTTCAAGTTATTAAATCAAATTTTATTTTCTAGCTGAATCATATCAGCAATAAAATTTAGCCACTGTTAATACTTTGATAAATTTAGAGGAAATCTTATTAAAACCGTTAACCATATTTCAATCAATAAAGGATTTAGAAATATTCTGACGATGCTAGTTTGCTAAGATGAAAGTGACAGACGAAACAAATTGATTTCGCAAGTGGAAGATGCGTTCCGAGATGCAACAAAATGCACTGAAAATAGACAAACTACGC
The DNA here is from genome assembly GCA_949715475.1 of Microchrysa polita. NCBI lineage: Eukaryota > Metazoa > Arthropoda > Insecta > Diptera > Stratiomyidae > Microchrysa > Microchrysa polita. The sequence goes on along the minus strand of OX454415.1, from coordinate 46,887,636 downwards.
TCTAAATGGCAGATATTGGAGGCTGGTTGAATGTAATCAGAATGCAGAAGAAAATCATTCTCATCTCCATTTTAAAAATTTGACTCCTAAAATAGAAAAAAATAACATGTGTGGCAGTCCACCAGTAAACTAGGGCTGCAGATGTGTGAGTGACATCCGATATCCAAGATCTAAACTGCTGTTTTGTTAAGGCGTTGAGATCAACAGCACGCCCAGCAATGTTATTTATCCCCATAAATGGATACTTGTTTACAATCTGAGCGACATCATAGTACGTCACGTAGGTCGTGAGTCTGATAAAATGAATTCGTTCACGGTGAGTCTCGAATCCATGACCCTGTGCATCTATCCAACTACAAGCCAGGCTACTCTAAAATTTGCTAACAATATTTCTGCGACCGGAAATTTCAACTCCTAAGAAAATCATGATGTTGAAAAAATTTTCGGCTTGCCCCCCCCCCCCCCCTGACCGAAATCCTGGCTACGCCCATGGTTGCATATAGGGTCTGTTTGCCTTTTGCAATTGTGTTTTGCAGCTGCTTGTTCTACGTGAGTTTGTTATCAAGGGTGACTCCCAGATATTTTACCTCCGTGGTAAACTGCAGTTGTTGGTTGAATAATGTTGGAGCGTTGAGCCCTTCCAAGCTGTATTTGCGACTGAAGGTTATTCGTGTTGTTTTGGCGGGATTGACCGATAGGCCTACCCTCCTACACCAATCCTTGTTGCTTGTTGCATGAGTTCAGAAAAAATCTCCTGGAAATTTTCCCCTTATAAGGATGCTGATGTCATCGGCATATCCTAGGGTATAGAAGCCAGTATTATTTAGCTGGACCAGTAGGCTGTCCACTACAAAGTTCCACAGGAGGGGTGAAAGTATACCCCCCTGTGGGCAACCTTTTAGGACAACTGTATACATCGTTTCACCGAATAATTTTGCATGTACTTGTCGTCCTTGAAGCATTGATTTTATCCACCGACATAGGGTGTTTTGAACTCCATGACTTGAGGCGCCGTGTACAAGAGATTCAAAGGAAGTGTTGTCGAAGGCCCCCTCTATATCTAGGAAGGCCGCGAGCCCTATTTCTTTGATTTCTAATGTGGTCTCAATCTTCCCAACTAGATGGTGTAGTACTGATTCACATGATTTCCCTGTCTGATAAGCATGTTGGTTTGGGTGCAACGGGAAAAGCGACAGGCACCTTTCCCTGATATGTTTATCGACGAGCTTTTCCAATGACTTAAGTAGGAAGGAGGTTAGACTTATTGGTCTATACGATTTCGCTAGGCTATGCTGGCTCTGAATAGTCTTAGTAAAAGCGGAGGCAGGGTCGTAAGACCCTGCTGAAGCAGGGCTGGGTAGACACCGTCTGGTCCTGGTGATTTGTATGGTTCAAAAGAGTTGATCGCCCATTCCACTCTATTATAGGTTACTATTTGGTTCGCAATCCGCCAGTCGTCTTTGTCAGCCCTGAGAAAAAGGGAGTTGTCATCCAACAGGTCTGTGCGCTCCGATGTTATGGTTGATCCAGGAAAGTGAGACCCTAGAAGGACTTCCAGGGTTTTTGTTTGGTTTCCATCGGAGTTTTTAAGTGTTCCGATGGGGTTTGTTGGATCCTTGGCTAGAATGTTCTGGAGTCTCGCTCCTTCATGCAAGTTTTCTATTTCTTTGCAGAACTTCCTCCAGGATTCCCTCTTGGCTTTCCTAATTTCTTTGCTATACTGGGTTAGGGTGCAGCGGTATGAGTCCCAATCCCCAGTTCTTTTGGCTACGTTGAAAAGCTTACTTGTCTTCTTACGCATCAGAAGCTTATAGGGTGAATAAAACATAGGGGTGTGGCTTTGCTATGTTTTTATACCCGTCACTATGCGAAAGGGTATATTAACTTTGTCATGAAGTTTGCAACGCACAGAAGGAAGCATATTTATTATTAATCAGTGTGACGAGAGAAATCGATGGAGCCATGCACGTCTGTGTGTCCGTCCGTCTGTCTGTCTGTCCGTCCGTCTGTCTGTCTGTCCGTCTGTTGCAACGCAAACGAGTCCCTCAGTTTTGAAGCTATCGGGCTGAAATTTGGTATACAAATTTTTTTAGTGTACGTTGTATATATGTCGGAACGAATAGAATCGGATCATGGTGTCATGGGGCCTCCCCTGAAAATTAGGTTCTTCTAAGAAAAACTTGTTTCTTTAAGTGCCAATCTTAACCAAACTTCACCCAAGTGCGTTTCTAGTAAAGCCTCAAAACATATCTAGGAACGGATGGAATCGGAACATAGGGCTTTAATTAAGTTCTTCTAAGAAAAACTTTTTCTATTTTATTTCGACCTTAACCAAACTTCACCCAAACGTGTTCCTAGCCGTAAAGCATATCTAGGAATGGATGGAATTGAATTTTGGAGGTCTAAAGCCAAAGTTAGTGGCACTCAAAGTGTTGTCCTCTGCACCTGTCATCCTAGCTCATATATGACAAATACTTTGCTTTTATCTGCTGTCTTGCGTGCCTTATTTTCATGGGCTTCAAGGTTTTTTTTTACTGAATTTGAACATCGCGATTTCCAACGGTTTGATTTTGTGCTTTCCTTACTTGCATTCTTTCTACGCTTAAATGTTTCAAGTTAGAGACTACATTTTTTAAAAATTTGTTTCCAAGATCTTACTTTTTTGAGTAAGTTTTACGGTACATTTAATTTTGTAGCGGAGGTCTCACACTTTTTGGGCTCCTCAGCAGTATTTCGATTTAAACTTTAGACATTTTAATTTCGCGGCCCGTTGGAACATACAAATTGGCTTATTGGCTTCATGCAAGCTCCTGGATTGGACGCCACAGCTCTTCAGGTTCTTCTGGAAGCCATTATAAATTCTGAGATATAACAAATTCTACAAGTGTCATCCAGTTTTGAGCTAGGTTAGGGAGAAAATTTCATCGCTATTCTATAATTTAAATTCTATGATACACAAATGTTAAGGTTTTCGTCGCTTCTGCTGGCCTTTGAAGCATTATTAATTATAATTGCCAATAGCATTTAAACGATCACACATAATATACTACTGGGGAACCCTATGTGGAAATTATCAACAAAACCTTCTTTCATCGATTGAATACAAGCCCTTCGAATGGAGACCTTTATTATGAGTGCGTTCACCCGCCGGCCGCTCTCCTATGCGGAGTTAAGTTTGGAGGTGCCAGGAGGGGCTGAATAAGAATAACTGCACAGGAATGATGCATTATGCTTTCTCAGATTAAAAATATTGTATGTTCATTCTTTCCGTTATTTTTGTAAACAGTAAAATGGTTTTCCGCCTAAGCTTCCAAACTTCGAAACACATGACTTAAATACACATGTAAATAATTGTGCCATAAAAAAGATTCCACTAAGTGCGATAAAACTTACTATATGTATACGCATGTGTACATATATCAGTTAAAAAAGGATTTATATCTCTAATATATCTGTGACTTCTAAAATTCTTTTCTTAATAATATACCTATGCCTTCTTCTAGCGGAAAATTAATTATATTTTTCTCTAATCACTTTCAATATGCCCGACAACCAGTGGCGGAACAACTTCACTCGGGGCCCTCCCGCCAGCTTCTTGGGTGGGCCCCCTTACACTGAGAAAAAAGAAGAGTGAAATCAATCGAACACACTCCATACTTTTTAGTCATCAGTTTCTGCTAAAATTAAGAATTTCTTACCTAAAATAAATTTGCTAAGAGCTACTTTGACTCTTTGCATTCTTATATTGAGAATGGCGTCCCTGTTGTAACGTTTATTAAATTATTGATTTCTTCAATCGTTTATTTTTTTTTATTTTAAAATAACGCAGCGCAACCTCTATAGGTGTTGGTGATATTTAAGCATAGTGAATTACCTGCGCCTACAATGAAATTCGATCCCGCGAACCTATGATTTGAAGACTGCGCCTTATCTACCCTAATGCCGCACACACACGGTCAATCTGAATCCTTTATTTTTATTTTCGTTCTGTCTAAATAGAAGAAAAATTTGGAATTTGCCAGAACGAAGAATCAAAAAAGTGGATTTGGATGCTTCGTGTGTGGGCGGCCTTAGAAAAAAGCGACACGTTATTAATTGAACTCTATTCCTTGTTTCAGCTTTAAATTGATGTGTGCTTTAATTTAAATCCTCCCATTTTAAGAACGCTTGTACTTAATATTAAATTAAATCAACGACACATACAGACCGTACTAACTAGTTTGAACTAAGTTTAGTACCACCACTTTTTTCGTGCTTGACAGTTGTATATGACAAAGTAGATTAGAATTTGGTTCGAAAATTTGGGAAAGGTACTACATATCACCAAAAATGTTCTAAGATAAGTTTAGTTGCAGAGAGACCTAAGGAATCTTTTTGCCCATATGGTACTTGGCTAAGAAAAAGGTGGGTCGGATTCCAACCGCGGCTACAGTTACAGCAAATAGCGCAGCCATGCCATTTGAGGATCCGGATTGTCTCATGAACTTTCAAAGATTTTAGGACAATATTAAAATCTGTTTATCTAGGAGAGTTGGTGAAAGAGGAACAATAAATTTAGCATTTGTTTTGACTTCGAAAAGTGTATATCTTTTCTTGTCTACAAAAAATGTCTACGTTGGAGTGTTGTTTTTATGGTTCGAAAAATCTTTCATGTGGCTTTTGGGCCCCCAAATCTCGTGGGCCCTCCTGCCACGCGGGCCCTTATGCGCCGCCCCTGCCGACAACATATACATACTTTTCAATCCTATAAGAAAAATGATCTCACTTTTCTTTGATTAATAGCGTCATATCCATTAGTAGGTATTTGTTTTTTTTTCAATTCGTTCCCAACAAAGATGGCTCACATCATTCATATACTCACACGTCTAGTGTGTAAGTCTGAATTAATGCTAATTCTTTTCAGATTTTGCGATTAGTTACATACCAAACCCCCTTAATTCGACACGCAATACCTTGAACTTGAATTCTAATAATACGAGTAATGTAGCATAAAAAAAAACTCAGAACCAAAACTACAGGAGGTGCTATCTATAATCAAGTTTTTGTTGGCATTGTATATACGTGGGAGGAAGAAAAAAGAAGCATCCACAAAAAAATCATGTTTACGAATCGTAATTTTAAGGAATGACATATTCCACCATTCGGCTGAAATTTCAGGATTTTATTGAATGCTCTTTGTATGCATATGTATTTATAGGTATGTGTGTATTTTAAAATTTGATTATCTTTTAAACTTGACCTGTATGTCATAAGAAGGTGGATTTTTTTTTATTTGTATCGGAAATTATATTTATACATTTGGGATCACCTTCATCAGGTTCAGGTTAATATGATTACTTATTTTCAACAAGTCACGTCTGTGCTCATCATGACCTCTAAACGCTCCCGTAATATACTGACTGAATATCTTTTCAAACGCAAACACATTTTAATACATTAAGTTTATTGCAATCTACGCACAATTTCAAAAGATGTCCAATGCGTTTTTTTTTCAACAATACAATACAATAAACCTTAAATTCCACCCAAGGACAACAAAGCACTCGTCTCAATGTCATGTTAAAATATTTCCGCACAAAATTCATCATTTAATTCTAAAATTATTTTAAAATAAAAGACAGCAACATAAGGTGCATCTGAATCAACTTCTAGTGCAAATTGATCTTTTTAACGCCCTTCGATTACAATCGCATGAATATAATTACCTGCATCGAAAATTTCGCATCCGCTGGATGTATACAAAGTGGAATCTACAATTTTATGAGCATTCCTCTGCACATACTATGGCTACGAATATATGACACTACTGACTTATAATCTCTTCAATTGACTAATTAAAAATTACCGTACAAATTCCGTAAGCGTACATACATGTATGTACTGTTTTAATAACACGGAAGGTAAATCATCGTTTCGACCTCAACACTCTTCACCTGTGTAAAGATGCTGATGAGTCCATTAGCCTTTTGACATGCCGCACTATTCAGGAGCATAATACTCGTATACGCAATTTGAGTACCTAGAATCATTTTTCAATCATACGAGTATATCAAAATTTGAAAACAGCTGACGAACCAATTAAGAAGTACAAAAAAAGTTTGGTTTATAGAAAACAGTACTTACAAATGATAGTCGTGAGCATAAACCGTATAAATGATGTATTAATTTGTATTGTTGATTATGCTACTATTGTTGTTGGTATTCCTTGCAAATTATGTAGCATATTTTCATTATTCAACGTACGGAAAAATTCGTATGCGAAATATTCAAGGTCTCTAAGACGTTTAGTCGTCTGGTATTGAATGATTTTTTTAGTTCTCAAATCGATTGTTGTTATAAATGAACACATAAGCGAAAAGCAGTGCTTGCAGCGGGATGATTGATTAAAGAAGTTATTGTAACGGAAACCATACGTAGTAGAAAGGAGCCTAATCCGAATATTATTCGCGAAATAAAAGACAATTAAAGCAATAAATCATTGATCATTTCTTTAATACAGCTATCATAAATGTGATAAATGTGCCTTGGAAAAATTTGGTAGCATTTTGTGCATACATACATTTATTATAGTCTAAGACAAATGGCATATTTGGTCGGCAAAAATCCTACTTCGGAAATTTTTTTGGATTATGGTTGGGAATGGTCCTCAGATTATGGCATTAAAAGTCCCAACCGAATGGGGTCCGCAACCTTAAAAAAAGGAGAAAGGGGGCATTTTTTTCGGCTTTTTTCGATTATTTCAAAAACGGCAAGAGATACACAACAATGGTCTGAGGACGAAAGAAACTAAATAAAATTACCTTTACAATGATATAAAACACATTAAAGTTTAATTAAATATTTCGGCGCTAGCCTAACAAAATAAATTAGAATATTTTCATTTTAGACCTTTCTAAAAAGCTCCATAACTTCTGAAAGAATGCTAGTTCAGCCGTAATGTGGATGTACAAGTATTCACAATAACTTCAAGATCTTTTTAAGGTAAACATTAAGTCGCTATGGTCAAGGACCCCCATTATCCCCCATTTAAATTTTTCAAAACGGCATGTCCATAACTCCCCCCAAAATTGGAGCAGAGTGCTAAATTTTAGTTTGTTGGGATTAGAGGTCATAATGACCCCATCCATCAAAAATTAGCTCATTCGGATAAAAACTAAGGGTATCTCCCATACAAAGTGACCCATCAGGAGTTTGTTCTACGTACTACTCATTTTATAAACTGTAGAACAAAGTTGTCTTGGGTCACTTTGTATGGGAGATACCCTTAGTTTTTATTCGAATGAGCTGATTTTTGGTGGGTGGGGTGACTATGACCTCCAATCGTAACAAACCACTGGCACTCTGCTCCAATTTTGGGCGGAGTTATAAACATGCCATTTTGACAAATTAAAATGGGGGGATAATGGGGGTCCTTGACCGGAGCGACTCAATGTTTACGTTAAAATGATATTGAACTTATTGTGAATACTTGTACATATACATTACGGGTGAACTAGCATTCTTTCAGAAGTTATGGAGCTTTTTAGAAAGGTCTAAAATGAAAATATTCTAATTTATTTGGTTAGGCTAGCGCCGAAATATTTAATTAAACTTTAATGTGTTTTATATCATTGTAAAGGTAATTTTATTTAGTTTCTTTCGTCCTCAGACCATTGTTGTGTATCTCTTGCAGTTTTTGAAATAATCGAAAAAAGCCGAAAAAAATGCCCCCTTTCCCCCTTTTTTTAAGGTTGCGGACCCCCAATCGGTTGGTACTTTTAATGCCATAATCTGAGGACCATTCCCAACCATAATCCAAAAAAATTTCCGATGTAGGATTTTAGCCGTTCAATGACCATATTTTGGTCCAATTTTCTTAGACCATAATATTATGAGAGAATTTAGTTTTTATGCAATAGAATACAAGATATTTAAATTAATGGCCTTGCACAAAATGAACAAGGTCTGATATTTTCTTCTTAATATAATAAAATATTTATACCCTTCGCTCATAGAGTGAAAGGGTATATTAACTTTGTCATGAAATTTGTAACGCATTAAAGGAAGCATCTCCGACCATATAAAAAGTATACATATATGATCAGCATGACTTGGGGAGTCGATTGCAGCATGTCCGTCTGTCTGTCTGTCTGTCTGTCTGTTGCGACGCGTTTTACTCGGCGGATATTGAAGCTAGCAAGCTGAAATTTTGCATACGTGCCTCTTATTGTTGCAGGCTGTTTGTATGTTTGATTCACCCAAATTGGATCACTGGGTTATGGGGTTGCCATACAAACCTAGCTCCCCAATTTGAGTTCTTCTAAGAAAAACTTTTTTATTTGTGTAGCAATTTCAACACAAATCTGTTTCTATAGATAACACAAAATATATGCAAGAATGGATCAAATCGGACCATGGGGTCATGGGGCTGCCATACAAACTTAACCCCCCAAATTAGGTTCTTCTAAAAAAAAACTTTTTTATTTGTGCACCAATTTCAAACAAATTTCACACAAATGTATTTCTATTATTGACACAAATCATATGTAAGAATGGATAAAATCGGACCATGGGGTAATAGGGCTGCCATACAAATCCAACCCCCCCAAATTAGGTTCTTCTAAGAAAAACTTTTTTATTTGTGCACCAATTTCAACCAAATTTCACACAAATGTATTTCTATTGATGGCACAAAACATATATGTAAGATTGAATCAAATCGGACCATGGGTTCATGGGGCTGCCATACAAACCAAACCCCCCATATTGGTTTTTCTAAGAATCATTTTTTTACACCAATTTCACAAAACCTTGAATTAATGTGTTTTTATCAAAGCAACTAAAAAGTTCAAAACGAATGGAATCGTATTATGGGGTCATGCTCCGGCAACCCCAATAAAATTTTCCGAGTAAGTATTTTTATTTGCCCACTTATTTCAACCAAGCCCAAAACTTTTGTCAAGACGGAAGAAAAAGAATGAGGAGGGGGATTAAATACAAGTCATAGGTACGCCCGAAAAAACTTTTAGCCCAAGCGAAGGGTATCCAAATTTCGCCCGCGCCCGAAATTAGCCTCGGCTACGGGGGTTGGCAAGCGAAGCGAGCATGGGGCGAAGCCCCCTAGTTTTATTTTAGTTTTGTTGATTTATGTATGAAAATAATTTGACCATATTTATACTAAAGGTATAAGAACCCGAGAATAATGGTTTTAGCACCCCTAACAATTGGCCCAAAATTTAATTGCAAAACAACGAAACTGAATAGAATAAAATCTCAGCTTGGATTACTGATTTATAAAAAAAAATATCCGATAGTGGCTGCGCAATCCGTGATTATGAAATGCTTCGCTGAAAGTTTTCACAATATGCTAATGTCTTTACATTTACTGTTTCCGCAGCTCGTCCAATTCTACAATTTAGTATGTAATCGGATTCGGATCCTTAAATTTTAAACTTATACCCTATTACTGAATAATTGATTTCTTCGCTGCAGTGCGATTCATTTTTTTACAATTGAAATGATCTTGAAAATTTCCCCAGACGTTTAACTTTCATTGTAAACTATTTTTTTTAAGATTTATAGTGCAAAGACAATACAGTACATTAAGGCTTCGCATAGGTACATATTATTCAAGTTTCAATAGGTAGGATACTAGCATCGAACATGCAGTATACAAAAAAAAAATAAACCATTACATTAATTTTAAAACAAAAGAGTTAAGTCAGAAACCTACTGATATTAATATTTTGTGTTATTTCCATTTTTGTGTCTGCTTTTAATTAAAACGAGTGATATACACTTTAACTGATATATAAAAGCGTTGAAATAGCAAACCTTTAGTTAATGCAAATAGAATGAAATTGTTGAGAGACCATTTAAAATTGAGATTCTCCGGTTGCGTTCGTCCATTGAATGAAGTTGTGATAGATAGATAGATAGATTAGATAGATATGTGTTTTATTTAGAATTCGTGATTAATACAAGTACATACAATGTTAATTTTAAAACAAATATGTGGCATGGCTTTATTGCCGTCTGCCCGATCTGGTTGATTTGATAATGTATTATATTATATTATTCATTATACATTTGTTTATTGTTATTTTTTTTTATGCTTATAATTTTATATAAGATTATAATATTATATTAGATGTGCCTTGTAAAATATATTATATATAATTTTTTAAATAAATTTTAAGCTCGCTTTTATTTCAAAAAATTGGTGAGAAAACTGGGTGACGAAGTTCACACAACTCCAGATTCTGCATGTTCGTCTACCCAGCAATCCCACCTTTTCGGTCATTTAGAAACTACCGTCAATTATACGTTGGCGATATTTCAATGCTGCTTCACAATAGTTGTATAGGTCGTCCCAGTTGGATCCATTTAGAATATGTACTACTTCTATGTCGGTGAGGGCATCCTTTCCAAAGCAGCTTCTTCTAGTCTCCTTCAAAACCGGACACGTACCAATGAAATGACGGGTATCCTCTCGAACCATCATGTTGCACAAAGAGCATGTCGATGGCAGATCCGGACGATGTGGCACATAATTCAATGGTAGTAATTCTCCCCGGGCACGAAAAATTAAAGATATTTTCTTGGCACTATAGTGATTCTGGAAATATGTATTTCTCTGCAGGTTGTGATTCAGTCGCGGATAGGTAGCTCGGTGTAGCGAGGCCAAGGCACTTTCAGCTGTTTTTTGCGCTAATGTTTGTTTAATATCGGCAACCATCCTGTGGAGCACGTGCGCTGATTCAGGTTGACCATTCCAGCTAAAAGAGGTCCCGTGCTCGCCTGCCAGTGTGTGTAAGTCGTTGTAGAATACCTGCCTTGTTGTCACAGCGTGGAGTAGAAGTCTTTTCGGCAGCCTATCGTTGCTCATATTTGCCACCCGTTGCAAGTAATTTACGTGCGTTTGTAGTGTGTCCGCAAATAAGGGCGCTAAGCTTGTTTCCTGTAGGAGCATATAGTTCGGTGTTGTGTTTGGTAGATAGAAAACTCTCTTTAAGTAAAAACGCAGTATTTTTTCGACGACTTCGTACTCCTTTCCTCCCCAGATTTGTGCAACGTACATCAATATTGATTTGTATATTGCTCTGAATATGTTATATTTCGACGTGTGACATATATGTTCGTTATTAAAGCAGCCCTTCCAAATCACATTCATTGCTCTTTTAGCCTCTTTGAGCTTTTCCTTGAGGTGGGGTTCCATTGACAGATTACTTGCAAAATGTATACCTAGGTACTTATAAGTTTTCACCACTTCAATATTCCGTCCATCATATAACCACTTTTCGTCTTGCGCAAGAATAAATCGCTTTTTAAACACCATTATTTTCGTTTTGTCAAGGTTAATGGTCAACTTCCACGTTCTGCAATACATTTCCAGGTGATCAATCATTTTTTGGAGATCTTTTGGTGACTGTGCAAATAATGCAATGTCGTCTGCGTAAAGTAAGCCTTTTAAGGTGATATCAAATGCTTGCGCACCGCCAGGAATATCGTCTAGGATGTCGTTTATGTATACTGAGAAAGCATCAGGGCTTAGCTTGCAGCCTTGCCGCACTCCAACATTTGTATCGAATGTCTGAGAGAGTTGATCCCCATTCCATATCATCGCTTTTGTGTCGTGATACAATTTTTCGAAAATCCTTCCAAATTTAAAAGACATACCACTATTGTATAGCTTATAGATGAATGAAGTTGTGAATAGCTCTTTTTCGACATAATTCTAGGTGTAAAATCTAGAAGTGAATGAAATAAACCGCTATTCACAATAACAATGATCATAAAGCGATCGCAGCTCAACGACAAGAACGAACCATTTTGCTTGTACGCAACTATATTTCAACCATGAAGAGGATAACAACTCCGGATAGCTAAATAAGGATCGCTTCGCAAGAGCTGCTCGGAAGAATTTCGGCCTAAATGCATTCCACTCGTTTGGTAGAACTGACATATGCACCATTTGTGTTCATATAGCGGTTCTTTATTGAAACTCTACCCATACCACGGAATGATATAATACTTTCCTCAGCTAAAAATCAGAATTACGAGCATTATACGTATGGCAGGACTAATCTTGGCGCTAGTTTGTTGTGGTTGCTAGTCTTACGGCTTTGCAGGGATCTCTGGTCTTGTAGTTCTCAATGTATTTTAGAAATCTTAGTATTTTACTTTAGTTTGCTTTAGTTCACTAGCTCACAATTTTTCAGCATAAGTGACCTCATGTTTTCCGGTGTCCGTATCCTCTCTTATTCCGTCTCTTAGTTCCTGACGAGCACTAATTTTGGGGAAAGTATCAGTATTGATGCTGGACAACCAAAACTAATGTTGCTTTTAGCGTTTATTGCATCACAATGGGCAAACAAGCACGACAACCATCGTGAAAATGAATCAAGGCCGTAGTCTATGCTAGTTCATGCGAGCGCTCGAAAAGCGCACATTATCACAAAACGTTCAAGTATGAAACCTCTTTAGACGATTATTTCCTTTTACATAGGCACTCTAACAAAAAACGCAAATTTAAAACTACGACTTTATGGATTTTTTGGGAAGATAAGCCTTAACCGTCAATTTGACGGTTCTGACCCTAATAGGTATAACAAGAAATATCTCTTAAACTAAATTTTTTTATTTTTATTTCTATCCAAATATATGATCAAATACATATTTTAGGAAAATTCAATAAATATGAAAGCTGAAAACATTGTAGTTTAGAAAATATAGATGACTTAAACTACAAAACCATCAAATTGACGGCTCTGGCCCTTCTAGTGTTAAAACGGCGAATTGGAGTTTTCCTATATGCTACCTCATCATAGAATATAACATAAAAACGAAAGAGTTAAGCCAGAAGCCTATTTCATACACAAAGGTAATACATATATATTTTCGGGTCCTATACAAAATCCCCAAAGTCAAAATCCACAAGTCAAAATCCATGAAGACAAAATCCATAAATTTTTGTATGAAGAGAGCCAAAAAGCTTATTGCGTGGGCTCCGATTCGGTGATGTCAGTGCGGGTTTTGTTTTTTTTTTTACAGAAATAATCATGAAATGGTCCAAAACGTTAATTTCCAGAGGCGGAGCTTGAGAAAGTTCAGCGTTTTTTTTAGAGGTGAGAGCGAGTGGTGATGGGGAGATTGGAATTTTCGTTTCCCGGAAGGTGATTAAGATTCTTCTACTGTATATTTGTAGCGTTTGATCAATGGTCAGCAAAAAATCTGGTCCGGACACTTGGAATATTAGTTTTATACTTAAATACCACCAATTTAGCCAAACAAAAAACAAACGATTCAAAATATGTAGTCATTCCATGCAGAACAGGGGGAACTAAATATTGATTTTTTTTTGGCTATAAAAACACTGAATTTTTCCAAGCAACCTTTTAAGAAAAAACCTAAAGTCTTAGATTGATTTTCAGAAAAGTCGCTTAACTAGACAATTACCAAACCCCGGAGTATATGCGCTCTACCTGAAGACACGGAGAAAGATGCACCCGGAGCATATGCGCTTTTGCTTTAGCTGTTTTTACCAGAAGTGCTTATGGTCCGGGTGCATTCCTCTCCGTGTCATCGGCTAAATCGTATATGCTACGGATGAATCCTTTCCCGTGTCTTCAGCTAAAGCGCATATGCTCCGGGATTTGGTAATTGTCTAGTTAACGTAATAACGTACAAAATATTCTTAATAGTCAATTGTGATAAGCAAACTGATGTAAATTCTTGCTTCTACTGTGAATATGAATTTTATGTATTTTGGCTGTGTGGATTTTGAATTTGTGGATTTCGTCTTTTTGGATTTTGACTTTGTGGATTTTTTATTTTTATTTTTTTTATTTTGTCTTTTCGGATTTTGTATTTTTATATTTTGTATAGAACCCATTTTATTTCATTTACAGCTCAAATGTAAGACAATAATTAATAAATCTTTGAAGTATCGTAACAATTGACTTTAGCTGAAGATTTTAAAAGCAACATATAATTTGAACCATTATGCATGCTTAGACTTCTTGATTTCTATACATGAGAAACAGACCAAAAACACGAAAAAAAATAATTTTCACGCAAAAAACCGAAATCTCTGTGTGCAAAATTGTTTGTATTTTTTGTGGCTCGATATTGTATATATCATGCCTCCATATCCATTTCAGAACAGATTTATCCTAACTTTCACTAGAACTTATAATATGGATTTTAGACGGCTTCTCAAAGTTAAGTCTGAGTGTATATGCATGCGCTGCATTAAACATTTTGTTAGCTAATTAACTAAATTGTCTCTTTCGTCACATAATTGGCTAGAAGAATTCAACAAATATCTTGATGTGATCGGATTGCCCTAATTAAATTTAATCAGCCATGAAGAAGAAGAAAAAGACTTTTTAAATCTTAGCTTACACATACTCAAGTTTCCAATTTCAAAGCAAATATCATGCCTATAGCACAAGTTGTTGACCCACGTCTGTCATCCGCCGACTATATTTAAAATGGCTGATCATCAATGCCTTAGATCCAAACTAGATTAAATCCAGATGACCAATATTATCGGGATCACGCTTATCTGTTTCATCATAGTTCACGTTATACAAACCAGATAAACACGATATCTTGTATTTATTCTATTCCACAGCTCTTCAAACAATTGATCTGAAAAATAGTTTCAACTATCGGGTACGCAACGTATACATATCTCTATGATTTGATACCTCAAAGAATATATAATCAGATAATAGTCGATACCGTTCTAAAAATTATGATGAGCCTTGGAAGGAGGATCCCCATGCGCCAAACAGCCAACCGGCTATACATCACCGTAGTCCGCCAAACCGATGATTACCATAAGCCAAACAACCGAAGCACCCAAGGAATACAATTAACGCTGAAATGAAAATCGTGCACATTTCTCCAATTCGGCACGATCTAGTCACTAGTCAGGCCAGGCTATACGGAACGGACGCGACTTCTAGTGCCTGCGGAAACAGAAGAATCAAAATCGCGCATTCCTCACTGTTCGGACAAGATGTATGGAAAATTCTTCAATGTCGGGAAGTCATGAACGTGTGTGTCTGAATAACATAATGCAAAATCCCCGTCCATAAGCTTTTGCTTGTGTCGTACGTAACATTGAAACAATCAACAGTCAACAGTAATGATAGTTTTTACGGATATACGAAAAAAGATTGCCCGGTCGCATCTTGATCGTCATAGTATAAAATCGCGCACGATGATATCAGCCATGGTATGTAACTACTTATTTGTCTTATTAAATTTATTATTTGTATGAGAAAGATCATCGCACGTTATAGCATCTTAAAATAGATATGGTCCAACTAATTGAATGTGTTAGGTAACGAAGCGGCGAGAAGTATCATTTTTTCTGTCTTGTATCCCTATATTGCACGTTTAGTCATCCAACTAAATGTATACAAGCGTCATGATGATGAACTTCATCATCTTCTTATCGTCATCGTGTGCCTTAATCCTATGTCAGTTACAAGTTTAATTTCATAACTATCTTTTGCAAAACGACAGGGCTCAGGAGAAGAAGATACTTTTGCGCGAATGCGGACCTTGTTCCCGTGCCGTGCTTGTGTCGTATGTTAAGGTGACCAGATTCCCTAAGGACCAATGCTGTACAAATGCTCGCAGAATTTGGGTTTCAGGCAAATCCTGAGCCATACTTTCATGTCCGAGGTCTGCGTCGAAAAAATGTTGGCGAATTCTCTAATAAGCGAGCTCTAAGTAATTATACAGACGAGTCATACATATATCTAAATTCCACGAAGCGGTGTTGGCATCCATTCGCTCACCGCTTGCACCTCGCCTTACCAAAATGTTGGCGAATTCTGAACGAAGCGAAGAGCGAGCCACAGGATCTGACTAAACGTATGAATCAGCCATATGTTTTAAACTTACGAAATGCATTCCATCGGCTCACCGCTCGCTTCGCTTGCATCTTGCCTTATCCTATTCCGCAACAGCACTACGTCGCAAAAATGTTGGCGAATTCTGAATAGCGCGACAGGCAGAGCGAAGTCTAAACGAAGCGCCAGCGAGTTACAGGATCTACGTTAAGGAATGGAGGAACCAGAGGTGTAAATCTTACGAATTGCCTTCTATTAGCTCATCACATGCTGAGCTCGCCTTATCCTATTTCCCAACAGCGCTAAGTATTAAATGTTGGCGAATTCTGAAAAGCACGTCATACAGCGAAGTCTGAGCAGAGATGGGCGAGGTATAGGATCTGAGTAATCCAAAAGTCTACATCCTTCTATTAGATCACCGCTCGCTGCACTCGCACCTCGCCTTGACCACTTCCCACCAGCGCTGGTCGCAAGGATGTTGGCGAATTATGAAAAGCGCGACAGACAGCGAGGTCTGAACGAAGCTAAGGGCGAGCCACAGGAAATGAGTACACGTGTGGACGAGCCGAATTGCCTTCCATTGGCTCACCGATCGCTGCACTTGCACTTTTCTATATCCTATTTCGCAACACTACGTCCCAAAAAAGTTGGCGAATTCTCTAATGCGCGACAGACAATGCCAGGTGTGAGCAGAGCGAAGGGCGAGGTACACACCTAAACCTAGTTGCAATATTTCTGGAGGAGAGTATGCCTTGCTCCATGGTAACATTGGTTGGTAGAAGTGGCGGCCTAGGCAGAGGCTAGCCAAAGCCCAATTAGCGCATAAAGCGCCACAAACTGCATGAAGTTTAACTAGTGTATATGATGAAGGTTAGGTAATGAATTTATGAGTGGGGAGGTGTCTTGAACCAGCCAGTGTTATTTAGGAAGTACAGCAGCTCCCCTAATTTCTCATTAGCTGCATCCTCCAAGCCTCCCAGAAAAGCCATACCGAGCGTTCTATACCGGGTTCTGGCAAGTCCCGGCATTCACACAGAAAGTGAATCAGGGTTTCCCTCTCATTTACATTACCGCAGCTGCGGCAATGCGCGTTGTAGGTGATGCCCAGCCTGGCAGCGTGTAGCCCTATTGGCCAGTGCCCCGTGATAACGGCAGTAAGCTTGGCAATATCTCTACGTGGTTTAGTCAGAATCTCAGACGTTCTTTTCCAGTCGTAGGAGGGCCACATCTTCCTTGATATAACGCAAGTCCTCAGATTTCGCCAGTTGGACTTAGCAGCCCTTATATAGTGGGTGGATATCTTACTCTTAACAGCTGCCATAGGGACGCAAACACGCTCGGCATGAGAGCTATCAAGAATGGCACCCAATTTGGCTAGTTCGTCAGCCATATCGTTACCCTCTATGTTCCTGTGTCCGGGTACCCAGAGTAGGGTGATTCTTTGTTGTGTGCCAAGGCTGGTTAATGCTTCCTCACATACTTCAACAACCTTGGAGGTCGTCTGCACTGATTGTAAAGCCATGATAGCCGCCTGACTATCTGAGCAGATAGCGATATTCTGGTTGTTTTGTATGTCCCTGAGAGCATGACAGGCCTTCATGATTGCAAGCATTTCTGCTTGAAAAATGCTGGCATGATCAGGAAGACGGTAATATTCAGAGATACTTAGTGATCTGCAGAAGATTCCAGCACCCACGCCACACTCCATTTTAAACCCATCGGTGAAGAGTGTGATGTCAAAATCCTTGACCACCTCACTCTCTTTGCATTCACCTCTAGTTGGGAATCTGACATCAAAGTTCTTCCCAAAGCTTCGTTTGGGCACTTTGAGATCCGTTACAGCGTTGCGTACGTCTTGTGGTAGTTGGTTTAGAATATTGCTGTGGCAGTATGGCCTAGCACTCCAGCAGCTTAACGCTTTGAGTCTGACTGCACTACATGCTGCCAGTTGGTTGATAAACAGATCGATGGGTAGAAGATGCAGGATGACATTCAGTGCATCTCTCGGGCATGTTCGCATCTCTGCACTCTACCGAGTTTTGTTACATTGTAGCCTTTACTGAGCGCTGGACACCAGACAAGTGACCCATATGTTAGGATGGGTCGTACCACCGCCGTGTACACCCAGAGTACCATGCTTGGCTTGAGACCCCATTTCTTGCTAAATACTGTCTTGCAGGCGTAAAAAGCGATACAGGCTTTTTTAACGCGCTCCTCAATGTTCAACTTATAGTTGAGCTTTGAGTCCAGAATAACGCCCAAATACTTCGAGCTGGGCGATAGTTGCAGTTGGTGTCCATTTAGTTTTGGGAGTGAGAAAGGAGGTATTTTTGTTTTTGTAGTAAACAGCATCCGTTTTATTTTCCCCGGGTTTACGCCCAGGCCACAGCTTGTAGCCCATTTACTGACCAAACCAAGGGGTCTTTCCATAATCTGACTAATCACGGAAAGACACATTCCTGAAACTATAATCGCTACATCATCCGCATATGCGACCACCTTAATCATCTCCCTGTCAAGTCTGGCTAGGATTTTGTTAATAACTACTAGCCACAGTAATGGAGAGATGACACCGCCCTGAGGTGTTCCTCTGCACACGAATTTAGTCAGATAACTGCTTCCCCATGGATTACTCTGGTCGTTAGTAGTGTTACTATCCACGACCCAAGCCGTGGCTCAACTCCTAAGTCTGAGAGGGCCTCATGAATAGATTCAATGCGAACATTATTGAATGCACCCTCTATGTCTAAGAAAGCGGATAACGTGTATTGTTTGTACTCAAGGCTGTGTTCGATGATACAGACCACTTCGTGAAGAGCCGTTTCTGTGGACTTTCCCTTCACGTATGCGTGCTGGGACTTCGAAAGTGCTGAGTTCTCAAGACTTTGTCGGATGTGTAAGTCTATTAAGCGCTCTAAAGTTTTGAGTACGAAGGAGGATAAACTAATCGGCCTGAAATCCTTCGCCGTCTCATGTCCTCGTTTGCCTACCTTCGGTATGAAAACGACTCGAACCCGTCGCCACGACTCACAGTGCGTCGAATGTATGGAGAGGGTGGTCAAAAATCAATATCTTAAGAACGCGTTTACCGATTTTTATGAAATTTGGTGGATGTGTTCAGCTAGTTAGCTTCTCAATTCTGTATAAAATTCAAGATGAATAAATGATGGATTTTCGAGATATTGATAAAAATGTGATGAAGATAATTGGTATAAAGATAGGCTATAATAGAAAAAATCGTAACTTGGTAACCGGATAACCAATTTTCTTGAAACTTGGCTATTATCTATAGCAAAGAATAAACATTAGTTGGCGAAAAAATTATTATCCGGGAACAACTGAGTTCTGAGATATTTAAGAGAGAAATTTATGAATTTTACCCATTTATGGGGGCTTTATCAAATGCTTAATATCTTTCAAGAACCCAAATTTAAACTTAATATTTTTTCACTCTGACATTGCTCAAGTGTCACTATTTAAAATATATAAATTTCAAAGAAACGGGGTTATGCGATTTGGAGATATAGGGGTTCAAAAACTTAAACAATTCAGTGATATACATCCTCCAAAGCCGTGTTTGGAAAAAAAATAAACCATTTGATTTTTTTTTTTTATTTCATACAATAACAATAATATTAACAATAAAGCATGCTTATAATTTATTCAGACTCATCGTCGCTTTCCACGTCCAGTAAACTTACATCAAAATCGGCAATAGGAAATGTTTCTAATTGGTTTAGATATGAACTTACTTCTGCGTCTATATGATATTGTTTCTTAATTTTTGGAGTCCGCAGGGACGCTAAGAAAGGGTCTGAGTTTAAGAGGAGCATCCGCATTAAATCCTTATTGGAACTGGTCCTTGAAAACTTACGAGTGTGAGATAATCGATTCCTTCTAACTTCCTTATGCAGTGCCTCCAAGGCATCCTCAGATAGAACTCCAATTGGCAACTGGAAGGAATCGATTACCTCAACTCCGTGCACTAGAACCTTGTGCACAGTACTGGGCATGTAATACCACGGGTATAATTCTAAATACAACCCTTTGGTTTGATTTAGAAGGTCCCTAAATTTTTCTTTATTAATGCTTTGACCGCTCGCTAGCACCCTTAAAATTATCGAAAAATTTTTTATTAACCTTTCGTCGATTTTAGTTATCCTAGCGCTTATTTCTGGGCTAAAAAAAAATCTTCTGGCTGTGTTACCGTCATTGGTGGAGCCAAACCCTTGTTTCGGTTGGTCCACAAGCAGACCCATTGTTGCTCGGAATTCTCGCTGGATCCTCGCCTTTTCTTGGGCTACTAGCGCCTTGTGTTCGGTTCCTCGAACTTGCCATACCTTCACCGGTAATCGGTAGCCGATATGAAGAAGACACTCGAAAAACCGAATCCAGCAATGCAGAATTGACAATCCATAGCGATAGTGCTCTGGATTCGGTTGTCGTCGAGCGGATACCTCACTGGAATTCATTTCCTTGGGCGTGGCTCCACAAATGTAACAATTCGATGTCGCGTTTGTGTTGGACAAGACGTTAATTACACTACCATCGATCATGGTTAAGTGCATGTCCAGATCCAGTCGAAACTGCAGTCCGTTCGGAGATGTCACTTGAATGTGACCCAGGTTCCTTAGCTTCGTTTGGATGTAGTCTTCCTCAGACCGAACCAATGTCGCGCATTCCTTTTTAAAAGCAAACTTTATCGGTCTGCAGTAAGACGTGGATGATGGTCGCTCGTTTTTCCATAGGACTGCGCTTGTTCGGGAGTTCTGTAACATAATAGGAACCATCGCAGTCACAAGCATATATTCGTCAGTAGATCCTTCTTCGGCAAAAACTTGTTTATATTGGCTATGACCGCCACTACCATCCAAGCCCCATTTGCAAATGAGAGTCAGCTCATCTCCTTCCTCTGGGTCGACCAGCCGTAAAATGCTTTCAGCCGTTGTTTTGAGAAGTTGACCTAAGTCAACCTCGGCAACCGTCTCCGAAACATGAATGCTGAAGGGGAGGAGACTGTTTTTTGTGTGCTTCACCGCATACAATGAAGGGAAAAAATTTTTGTTAACAGCATTCACAACAGATCTTAACAAAATGTATTTCCTTTCGGATAAATCCAAGTCCAACCACAACGCTATCGTTTTGTGGACGGAGAGAGAAGAGGATGACGTCGCAGGTACATTAGGTTCCGTTGCCAACTGTGCTAACTGCAGGTCACTCGGTGATGTTGCTCGGACGAAATCCCTTACTCGGCGT
Organism: Microchrysa polita; assembly: GCA_949715475.1. Classification (NCBI taxonomy): domain Eukaryota; kingdom Metazoa; phylum Arthropoda; class Insecta; order Diptera; family Stratiomyidae; genus Microchrysa; species Microchrysa polita. The sequence continues at coordinate 46,866,529 of OX454415.1, read as the reverse complement.
TTTTTGGAATACGGCGAAAGGTCCTCGAATGCTTTTCGTGGTCGGCCTCGTCCATCTCTTTGATGTTGGTCCTGACTGCTACCGCTAGGACAACTGCCATCAATCTCCTGGTTGAGCCAATCGGCGAAACGTTGCTCAAACAGTATCCGGTAACGCCGCGAAGCATTCCATTTCCGGTCGAACGTCAAACAGAAAAGCCGACTAACTTCCTGCAAGTGCTGCTCTAAATGACGCGGTTGGCTGGATACATCAACATCCAATAGTTGACATATTCTATCGAATGTCATTCTCTTCCGATCAGCTTTGTTCGCGGTCATGCATACCTCCGCGAGATCACTATTCTTTACTTTTCCTGGGAAATGAACAGAGTAAATTAGTATATGACCTGTTTGAAACTGATTTTAAAGTCTATATCGCTACTTACCATGAAAATCCATATTTGTAATTGAATAAAAAATCAATGAATGATAATTTAAATATTAAATGAATGAACTCTAAATGAATGGACTCAATTTGAATAAGACTTACCCAACATTTACTATATATACACAAAATAGGAAAGCACATCTCCTTTAAAAGTCATTCACTTAACAGTAAATTACTTAATTACTATAATAAACGCATTAAACTGTGCATTCATTATGTTTGATTGCATTATATACCCTGAATGGACTTGACATGACAAACATGATTGCATACCGCGAACCTGGATCAATAAAATCAATGAAGTTACCTGGGAATCTTTACAATATGAAAGGTCCATTCATTTCTATTGATATCTTACACATTAATTACCGAAAACGTAAGGTCATAATATTTATCGTCAATAAAAATTATTTATAATTTTTAATAATATGAATAGTAAAATAATCATTAAAACAGGCTAGAAATACATTATCATCAGAATTTTCAGGAAATTGGGAATAAAAATACAAATTCCATTAAAAAGCAAAAAAAAAAACAAATTCTAGCTACTCGAAATATTTCGATGCATATGTTTTTAAATTCAATTCAATTGAAACTTTTTTTCGTTTTTTTTTATCTTTTTTAACGATTTTTATCAATTAAAAACAATTTATTATTATATTATTATAAATATTTTTCATGATATGGTTTACACTGGACCTCAGAAATGAAATTCCATGAAAACCCCTATGCGTTATGTATATAAATTTATATTTTTTATTTATTTTTGAATTAATCGATTTTTTAATAATAAAAATTAATTAAAATTATTTATATTATTTTTTTTTTTCGTGCCTGAAGCTGATTATCTCTTCTATCGGAAAAATGTATAAAAGCTTAATATTATGTTAAAATTATCACCTTTAATGACTTTAGAAATATTTTTCGTGTAATTTTCCAAGGAACTAGCTCTATAAAAATGCCAATTGCGTAAAAAAAGGCAAAAAAAGGCAAACCAATACTAGTGTAAATTAAAGTGGACACTTGTATCTTTCAGAAAATATCAACCACCCAAAACGTTTTGTGACGTTTTTTTTTAATCTCAACTTAAAGTTTTTTTTTATATTTTAATGGTTTTTTTACATTTTTTTACAATTAAATGATTTGCAAAAAAAAAATATTATCTGAGGAGTTTTAGTGGAACATACTTATTCTAAAAAATATCGTTGCGGTTGTCAAAAACTTGCGAAAAGATCGGAAATCGAAGTTAAAGTTCAACCTATTTTTTCGAATTTTTCATATTTTTCAACTTTAGCCCATAATATTACTACAAAAACAAAAAAAACAAAATTTTTTTTTTACATATTCGGATACTCCAACATGTTCTCTTTGATATAGGCTAACTTTTATTCCGGGGAAAAATAGTCATTTTTTTTATTTTTGCCTATGGAACGACGCACTGTGCGACTGGGGGACGTGGTTGAGTAGTGGAAGGCTTCTGAAAAGTATCAGCAGCCGTGGAACTATCAGATCCTGCGTTTTCTGAAGCATAATCGGTAGTATGCCATCTGGTCCTGGCGATTTATAAGGGGCGAAGCTCTTGATTACCCAGGTAATCTTCTCCTCAGTAATCATGGAGAAAACGAAGTCACTCTGCTGTTCATCTCCATTATGCAATCGTGGGCTCGTGGTAACATTAATGATGCCATGTTGTTTCCCTTGGCTCCAAACGCCATTTTAAATGGATTCTAAGGACATGTGGAAAAAAAACTTAATTTAAAATCCATGCCGAGTCCTTTCTTTAGTATACATTTGTGTATACAGGTAGATAAAACAATCGGATGGAGTATCATGTTCTGATAGGAAAAATAAATTAAAACCTTATCTTTCGACGACTGTAACTTCTGAACCTTGGAAGCTAGAAAGAGCCTTGAAATATTCACCAAATATGGGCAGTGCGGTGCCCTACAAGTTTGGCAAATTACGAAATTCCGCTCAAGAATTTCCAAGTTATGGAAAATTGTCGATTATAGAAAAACGCAGGATTGCGATTTGAGCAGCTGTAACTTCCGAACATGAAATTTGGAGGAAATATGAGCGCAAAGGAGCTCTACAAATGTACAAAATTTCACAGAGATCGGGAAAGGTTCTCGAGCTATCGAAAATGAACGATTGCCAAACATAAAAGTGTGATTGTCTCGCTAAATATCGATCGTAAGGACTACAGGGGTCAAACTTTACACCTTAAAAGCAGACAAGACTGATCACAAGCCGCATCGAGAAGCTTATTTTGAAGTGAATTAGGTTTCATTGTGTGGCATTGGAAATGCTGTGCATTTTGCTGCACATTTCCCAGTGCTGTACGCGACAGGTCAAAATGCTGTACTGTACAGCGAAATGCTGTACGTCTGGTCAGCTTATCGTATGTCAAAGCACAAGTTTTTCCGAAAGCATGATGGATCGACTGAAATATGTCGAAAGTAAAAATACTAGATAAAAAAATATAATGTTTCGTGATAGTCGTCTTCTATAGGTTCTGATTGGTTCTATGATCGTCGCGATCGCAATGTTGCTGTAATAGGCCAATGGCATGACTAAGTTATGGGATAAGTCTCTCTACGATGACGCTGGGATTTTTTAATGATTAATAATCTTCTCAAGGAATTGATTTATCTGTATGTTTTACAATGGTCTATTAAGTGGATGATGAACAAACATCTTTAGAGCATATAGAAATAGATGATGTGCAGAATGTTGCCGATTCGATCAAGGATGTACGATATTAAGGCGAATTGTGCGAATTCTTGCTGTTTCACTGACACTTGGCGGTACGAAATTGATCTTCACTTTCTTAGGGTTTTTCGGTGAATTGAAATTTTTGGGGGAGTGTTAACCCTTTCATGCCCAAATTATGGATTTTAAGCGGAGAATTTTTCTAACAACATTATGTCGTTCAGTAGGCATCTTTTATGATATTTTCTTCAAAAAAAAAATTTTAAGCGCTATATTTAACAAATTAGAGCATGATGCCATATGGCATCATTGGGACTGAAAGGGCACTTAGCAAGTTCCGTGTGAAAAATTAGATATTTTGTCGGCGAAACTCCTTCATGGGATTTTTTTTTGCAGAATGGTTGGTGACGACCCCCAGATTATGGGAAAAAAAGTCCGAACCGATTGGGGGTCCGCAACCTTAAAAAAGGGGGAAAGGGGGAAATTGGGGTCATTTTTCGGTTTTTTGCGAGTATTTCAAAAACGACAAAAGATATAGAAAAATGGTCTGAGAACGAAAAAAACTACATAAAATTATCTTTGCAATGATATATAACACATTAGAGATCTATTCAATCATTCGGCGCTAGCTTAAAAATAAATTAGAACTTTTTCATTTTATACCTTTCTTAAAAGCCACATAACTCTTGAAAGAATGTTAGTTCAGCCGTAAAATTTCGTACAAGTATTCACAATAAGTTCAATATTATTTTGGGAGAAACATTGAGTCGCTCCGATCAACAACCCCCATTATCCCCCCATTTGAATTTGGCGAAAGGAAATGCCCATAACTCCCCCCAAAATTAGAGCAGAGTGCTAAATTTTGGTTTATTGCAATTGGAGCTCATAATCACCCCACCCACCAAAAATTAGCTCATTCGGATAAAAACTAAGGGTGCCTTCCATACAGCAAGCAACTAACATTTATATGAATAGGGGACTCGCTGATTTGCCTTTCATGCCCAATGATGCCATATGGCATCATGCTCGTGCAAACCCACTTTATTGGGGTTTCCTAAAAAAAAATCGAAAAATCTTTTGATTTTCTCTTACAGCAACCTCTTTACAAAATAAAACCATTGAAATGATTTGCATAAAATGATTATTATTAGGAAATATGGGGAAATGGATAAATCAGTTTTTCGGCATTACGACAATCGGCAAACCTTCTCTAAAATTTCATTAAAAATAACATCCCAAACCCAAAAATTTCACGCTGGAAAAAATCAACTAGGTATTACACTATTGGGAGAGTCTAATATCACACTAAAAGTTAAAATTTATTTCTTACATTTTTTATGAAAAATTATTAAATTTCATGATGCCATATGGCATCATTGGGAGCGAAAGGGTTAATTGCTTTAAACATTTTGTTTTATTTTTGTAATGACCTGCTGCTGACAACACGATTCAATTTATTTTTGATGAACAGTGGCTTCATTCCGTTCTAAAGCATTTTAATTTTAACAAAAAAAATTTAATGTTTACTAAATATCTAATAAAATACAATCCCAAATTCCATATATGTATGTATGTATCTAATGATCTGGCTCCGTCTATACTTTGCTGCTTGCCAAAACATTATTATTTTAAAGAATATTATTCAGTTTACCTTTTAGTTTCAACGAGAATTTTTCTAGTATCATCGTAATTATTTATATACCAAATATGATTCCTTGACGGCATGACAATAAGCAATATCTACTACTAAACAAAAAAAAATCTTTTGTAGTACCTAAACACCGACGCGCAAACCAATTTGTCTACTACAGATAAAATCACACGTATATATTCTAATTTTATAATTCTCGCCCCATCATGACCTCAACATTATATAGGTACTATACGCGTTTCATCGTATTCCGATTAAGATTATTATCTATTCTTAGCTTGCCTTGTATTAATGTTTTTGTTTCATTTTTCTGCGCCACGCAAACTACCTACACATGTCGCGCGCGAAATCAGAAAAAGTGAATTACCTGAAATCATTTTCGAATGTTCATCTATGGCAGGCTGTTGGCTTTTCTGGTCATTATTTAATGTCATTGTGTGTGGTCATTGGCTTACTTGTATACTTCATCCTCCTCACATTTGGTGTCAGTTTCATACATGTGTAATTTTTCAGTGGTTTTTTTTTTTTTTTTGTACAAATCGCGGCTTTGATCGTGTAACTTCCAATTAATATGGAAACACATTTTTCATGATGTGTTAAATATCAAATTGAAAAATATGCGAAAACGTAGTGATATTTTTTCTCTGGTTATAAGTCTCTCTTGACTAATACACCATACAATTTCAATCCCTATAAGAAATGTTATGATAAAAGTTTACGCACTGTTTGCGTGTTTTTTCGGAGGCTTCTGGCTCAAATCTTTCGTTATGATCACGAAAATCACTATCGTTCGTTTCCCGATGACATACTATACCTAGATCCAAATCCTAAGGATGTTACATATATATTGGGGATTTCGAACACTGTAACTATTTACTATTGATAGCTTGTAACTTTCAAGAAGTGATGTCAATTCAATCTCTGAAATCTATTGATGCAAAAATCAAAAGAGTTAGTTAACCATTTTCTTCAGGAAGTCATCGACCTTGCAAATATCCATACTGTTCTGGGCTGCAATTACTAGAATCGAATGTACGAGCAATAGAACAGACGATGATATTGCTAAAGTTACTTACTTCGACAAGAGCCAGCATAGCCGAGTCGATTAAGTGGCAGGTTGGATTGAACGAAGTTTCGAGTCTTCACAAAAATACCAAATCTTATTTTTCATTTTAATGTTTATTGGTTTTTAATTTATTTTGGTGGTCATTATACTGTACATACTAAAAAGTGTGTTGTTGTTTTAAGAAAAAATATTTTCTAATGTTCTGTTAACATTATGTTGCTGCTCAGTGAACGTTATAGTCAAACGTACGTTCATTTAAACGAGATTACTCCAGAAGTCCAAAAATCCTTTGAAACCGATCATATACATTGCCGCAAAGATCGCCTTTCGAACGCCACCCACTCGGTTTCCTAGTAGAAAAATGTCCTTTTTCGGAAACTCAAAATCAAGTTGTTGTCATTTTGGAGGACGAATCAACGAATCCTGCATTTTGATATCTATATCGTATCCATATCGTATATAGTGCACTCCCACAGGAAAAAGGCCCTTTTATGCCCAAAGTCATCTTCACATAATAAGTGCCGATTCTAAAATATTAAAGACCGCGCCACTTAATTAATTTCATCGAAATCAGTCCACAGGGAGAACCAGGGCAATTAATTGAAGGATGCCTTTTCGTTCACTTCAATGGTGAACTTACTGCTATTTCCCCCACTCATCAAAATTGTGATTACCGATTCTTTGCCAGGATCATCAAAGGATAATGTATACCAAATTAGGAGAAGAACGAACAACGGGAAAATCGATTTTAACCTTCGTTAAGTTTTTGTTACGTTATATCAATGTCTTATTTCTTCACGGGACGACCCCCAGTATTTCAGATAGCCTCCGCAAAGACATACATACATATACGTACGTACAGGTCAATATAGCTTACTGACAAGTGTCACTATATTTATTAAATAGCGCTTATTAATTAAAATGGTTACACCTAGATACATATAGTGGCTTGTTCTGCTATCCGTTATCATTGGGGGGACTTTTGTGTTTCCGCTATGTGTCCGCTTTATGGCGGACGGTAAGATAAGTGTCGCTAGTGTCGATAACAAGAACAAGAAAATTCTTCTTGCGAGAGCTGATAGCGTAATGTTCCGTAGAATCTTATGCATTGTACATTCCGGCTATGAACCCATACATTAGCCGTGATAGTAAGCAAATAAAACAAAATTTGATGTCATTGTTCATTAATTACATGACTTCGTTCATAGTAGTACATATCGATGTCACTATCGCTTTAAGCGTATTTTATAAACCTTCGTAACATATAGTCTGGTTGGTGTAGTTAGACAGGGCGCATGTTTTCAAATCATAGGGTCCCGGGGTCGATTCCCACTGTAGGTAGGTAGATCATTTTTGATGACTTTTCAGAGCAGAGGTAAAATAGATGTCGCCAACACTTAACCCATTTCTTCCCAGCGTTGCGTATACGCAACACGAAGTTTGACCTCTGTAAAAACCACCAAATTTAAATTGAAATGGAAAAGAAATCATGTAATTTTTAATGGACATTTCTTGGCTCTATTTCTGCATATTTGTTATATCAAATCAGCCATTATGTCCTTAAGGATATAAGAGAAAGTAATACCATGTTTTTCAGGACATTTTTTATCATAATTTTAAAAATATTAAAATATCTTAAAATCAATATCCAAACACACTTTCTAGACGAAAAACAATTGCTAATTAATTAATCTAACTTGGTTTTGGAAAAAGGTTGGTCCTTGCTGCAGGAGCATGTGTTAAACATAGTTGATGCGTTCACGCAACGTTGGGAGTTTCCCGGTACAGTAACTCTGGGGCAAACGCCTAAGGAGCAAAGCATTTTCTTGCTATGTAACGCAGGTTTCGCATCAGCAATATCTTAAAATAAGTCCTAAATACCTCACTTTTTACGAGACACATGTGACTCATGGTATTCATATCCAGTACTCTTTTATGAGTCACATGTGTCTCATTGAAGAAAGGAAAACGATAACAGAAGTTGCGGGACAATGACAGCTAGATACTTGTCAGTTGGTCTAAAGTAATTTTCCAAATACATATTTCATGATGGTGTCGAGATATCCAAATTTGTATGTTACAAGGATTTCTACAGTGGGTAAAGGGAGCCTGTAGTGAATGTATATGTACCCTGAAAAGTCTATGAAATTATTGATACAGTTTTTACTCCACGGTACGGTCTGAAGTCAACAAGTATGGGATCAGAAACCTTTTCCATTTAAGGACAGTTTTGTTAGAATAGAGCTACTAAGTAAATGTGTCATAAACTTTTCTGTAGTAAATTTTTCTTTTGCTCTAGACGCAACAACATATTTATTTCTAGCCAAGTTATTATTTACTTTTCTCACAAGGAATTGTGAAACAATCCGGAATCGCTAAAAGGTTGTAAGACAAACTTCCCAGCGATAATTGTGGCTAGCAGTCTACATGTTGAGCAGTTCCCCTCTATGTATTTTGGCTGTTGACTTAAAAACCTTAATTGTAATATGCCTGTTCAAATCTGAAATAGAAAATAACAAAAACAAGGGGAATCCGGGAAAAAGTTACTATGAATTACCACCTGACGCTAACGGCAAAGTACGGCCGACCCCCATTATATTACAAATGGCCAGTTAAATTTCAGATGTAACCAAGCAAAATATGGCAGATCTATCTTCAATTCGATATAATGTAAGGCTCTCGGAAAATAGTGTGCCTCTTATCTATACGATATGACCAACCCCTAGGGGAAAAAAAACGAAAAACCCGCCCAAAATGTTGCAACAAAATGTCATCTATATCGCTGTAGTGAGTGTTTCAGGATTTTATCACTAAATTTATTATTCGCCATATAAATCAACAATTTTTTCCAACACAGAAGCTTAAAATTTAAATTTTGGTTTAAATTTTTTTTTACCCAAAAACTCCCAACGTTGCGTCAACGCAACATCACGTTGGGAGCCACTGGTAACACTTACTGAAATTTTTTAAATTTTTTTTTCTTAATTGTATTGTAATTGATTGGAATTTACCAAAAAACTTTGTAGTTTTAGCGTATTTCTATCCTTGGGAAGAAATGGGTTAAGAAGCTGGATGCCGGCCTGCGCCAGTTTTTTTTAACGATGAACTCAGTAATTATATCAATGAACGAGTTGTTAATTTTATGAATTAGTTCATAATTTTAATAAAAGTTTTGTTCGTTGTTTTGATAAAATCAGATTCATTAGACTGATGAAAGCCGTCTTCGGTGGGATATTGGTGTAAATATTCATTGCTTCAGGGCACCTTTTTCTTTCAGTGTAAAAATGTAAAATGGATGGCATTGGACCATGAGATCATGGGGCTGTCATACAAACCTAGCCCCAATTTGATTCTTCTGAGAAAACTTTGCTATATGTTTACCAATTTCAACTAAATTTCTCACAAATGTGTTGCTATCGACGCATAACACATAATACATTAAAACGGAAGGAATCGGACCATGAGGTCATGGTTCTTGCATAGAATTCCTGCCCCCCCTTTTTTTTGAAGCAAACTCGTTTTTTTTCGGCATAAATTCCAATCAAATCTTACGTATAAATATGTCATACTACCCTCCCACCCTTCACCTAACTTCACTAAAATCGGATAAGCGGTTTTCTGGCTGCCGAGCTTCAAAGACAATTTTTTGTGATTTCACTCTAAACCAGTGGTTCCCAATCATTTTTGTGTGCGACCCCCCTCATAAGTTCTCCTTAACCATAACATAAAACTGTCGACTTCCCTATTCTTCTTCTTCTTTATGGCACGATAGCCCGACTTCCGGCCTTGGCCGCCTGGATTGAAAACCTCTAATTGTCGCGGTCACGTGACCTTGTCCTCCAGTTCCGAAAGCCTAGCATCTGGTGGGCGTCCTCACATACAGAATGCTCCCATCAGGTTCTCGGTCGTCCACGCAATCTGGCTCCGTCCACTCGTTGCGCGTTCATCACCTTTTTGGGCATGCGATCGTCGTTCATCCTTTGTATATGACCCGCCCATTGCAATCGCTGCAATTTCACGATCTTCGACACCTGTAGCTCATCATACAGCTGATACAACTCAAGGTTGTACCAGATGCGCCATTCACCTCGTTCACGAACGGCCCCGAAGATTCTTCGGAGAACCTTTCGCTCGAATGTGTCCAGAAGGTGTTCAGAGTTTTGGAATAGGATCCATGCCTCGCAGCCGTAGCATAGCACAGGTCGGATGATGGTTTTATACACGTGGAGCTTCGTGTTCCTGTGCACCAGCTTCGAATTCATAATTTGGAGAACCGCAAAGTAACACTTATTAGCTAGTTGTATCCGTCGCTTTATCTCATCTGTTTCGTTTGCGTCCTTTGACAAATTGCAACCCAGGTAAGTGAAGTTGTCTACATATTCTATATTGAGGTCCCCCACTGTGATGCTTGAATTTACTGGCGTTCTAGTTTTTGATTGCATCATGACCTTGGTTTTAGATTCGTTGATATGTAGCCCAACTTCCTTGGCGGCGGTATTGAGATTATCCAGAAGGCTTTCTGCATCACCCAATCTTCGAGACAAGATGTTGATGTCGTCGGCGTAGGCTACTATTTGATTGGATTTAATGAGTAGCGTTCCGCTGCTGTCCAAATTCATGGCTCGAATCACATACTCCAGCCCGTCGCATTGCTTGAGTCCAGTACGAGTTTCAAATAGGTCAGTGAGTCTGTTCTGAACTCTGACATGCGAGACGGTATTAGTCATCGTCATCCTTATGAGTCGCACTAGCTTAGCCGGTATCCCAAAATGCAGCAAAATGTTGTACAGTACGCTTCGATCGATTCTGTCGTATGCCTGCTTGAAGTCAACAAATATTTGGTATACGTCGATGTTGTATTCCCAGCACTTCTGGAGTAAAAGCTTCACTGTAAAATGTCTGATGATCTGTCGTCGAACGACCAGGTCTAAAGCCGCCTTGGTACTCGCCAATGATTTCTTCTGCGTACGGATTAATTATATTTTCCAGAATCTTAGATAAAATCTTATAAGTCGTACAAACTAATGAGATGCCTCTGTAGTTCTCACATTTCAACTTATCCCCTTTTTTGTGGATGGGGCAAATGATACTTTTACGCCAATCTTCCGGGACTATTTCGTCGTTCCAGACTTTAACGATAAGTGTGTGTATAGCCTTAACAAGGCTCTCCCCACCATGCTTCAGCAGTTCAGCTGGAATCTCGTCAGCGCCCGGGGATTTATTATGTTTTAGTACTTGCATGGCGAGATCAACTTCTTCAACTGTTGGGGGTTGAACGGGTGGACCTATTTCAGCCACCAGCTCCGGAGCTTCTTGTGTGGGTTTGTTCGGTTGAACATTGAGGAGCTCTTCAAAATGTGAGGCCCAGCGTTTATCAACGCTATCGGTGTCGCTAATGATATTGCCATCCTTATCCTTACAGAGGCTGGTCCTGGGTTGGTATCCATTTTTAATTGAATTAATCAGCTTGTCTACTGTTCCTACTAGCTAGTCTTTGGTTTATTTGCATCAACTGCCCGTCAAGATGTTTACGTTTCTTACGCCTAATTAACCTATTCGAAAATCGTCGAAGCTTGTCATATTTTGTTTTTTTGGCTCTAGTTGCGCGTTCAGTCCATTCGCGATATGCCTCGTTCTTAGCATCTACCGCATTTTGACATTCTTCATCAAACCACTCATTTCGGGCTCGCCGGGCTTTGTATCCCACAACCTCCTCTGCGACCCCTTTGATGGAGTCCTTGAGTATATCCCAGATCTCAAGGGCGCCTTTGTTGCTGATGTTATTTAGCAAGGGCGTCAGCTTCTCCTCAAGGGCAGTCGTATAAGTGACCACCGTGGCATCATCCAACAATTTGTCAACCGCAAAATTTATTGCCGGGTTGAACCTCGAATGATGCACCGAAGAAATTCTGCACCTATAAGTCGCCTTCACCATATAGTGGTCAGAGTCAATATTTGCTCCACGATAGGACCGAACATCCATTATGCTCGATGCCCATCTCTTGCAGACAAGGACGTGGTCAATTTGGTTGACGGTATGTTGATCTGGAGATCTCCAGGTCTGCCTGTGAATGCGACGATGCGGAAAACAGGTAGAGCTAATGACTTCTGCTGGTCGCGAAGTCTATTCGTCGTTGGCCATTGTCGTTACAGTCTTCATGGAGGCTGTATCCTCCAGTAATCCCCCTATGCCAACTTTCGTTTCCGACTTTGGAGTTAAAATCCCCTAGCAGCAATTTGACATCGTTTGATTGAAGTGAATCGAAGAGATTTTCTAGGCGGTGATAGGATTCGTCTTTGGCCGCATCTTCACTGACTTCGTTGGGGGCATGCGCATTTATGAGCCAGAGATTGAAGAACCGGGTTTTAATGCGAATCGCACACAGCCGCTCGTTTATGGGCTTGAAGTCGATAACATGCGGCTTAAGTTGCTTGTTTACAATGAACGCCACTCTAAACTCCCTGTGGCCCGAAGGTTTTCCACTTGTGAAAATTGTGTACGAATTTCGGTCATCAATCTCGCTACTAAGCCATTTTGTTTCCTGGAGTGCAACTATGCACTTGACCAAGAGGGCCCTTAAGGCCCATGGCCTAGGCCTGTTCGGTACCGAGATTTCAGTACCGGGTTTCGGTTTTTTTTCAATACCCGGTACCACAAGCGGTTTCCCTGTTTTTTTTTTCAGTACCGACGGTTTTTTTAACCATAAGCCGGTTTTTTTGAGTACCGGGTTAAAAACTGACTCAGGTTTTTTTTCAGTACCGACGGTTTTTTTTAACCATAAGCCGGTTTTTTTGAAACCGGTACCAAAAATCCTAAAAAAACGGCTCATGGTTGAAATGAATCGTTCTTTTTAACTCGGTGCCAAAAAACCGGGATATCGGTAGTTTAGAATATCGGATCCGGTACCAAGTGAACACCGGTTTTGTACCGGGATCCCAGTTTTTGGAACAGGCCTATACCCTGGCCTATTCAGGGAGCGTACATTCCAGGTTCCGAAAAAGTAATCAGTTGTTCGTTTGCGATGTCGTCGTTGGGTTGTATCCGTTCAATACGAGGCTTTCATTCCAGGTTTCTTGACGTAGAATTTTTTCCAAGGAAGGGGTGTCGGCCAATCGCTTAACCATGATAGTACTCGTAAAACGAAAGAGGTCCATCGTGGAGAGGCCTCGGAGGTGCTGCTTCGGTGATTGACTGTTCGGTTTTTGTCACCCTATTACGTTTAGTAACCTGAGACGCTGAAGTTGTTAATACAGCACTCAGGCGCAGCGGTTACTCGATTAATGCGGGAAAGTAACGCCCCGTAGAGAAACATATCAATTGGCCGGAGCCGCTCACCCTGTGAAGCTCTTCCTGCATAGCTAAGGGCCCGCAGTTATGCCACAACTGAAAAGGATATAGGAATCGGCCGGAGCCTTTCAACCTTTATCCTCCCCCTTACATAGATTTTTCTTATGCATTGAAAAGACTTCCATATTCACTTGAACCAAATTTTACACTTCATGAAATTTCACATGAATCTCTTTTGGGTTTCAAATAATAAATGCGCTTCAAAGATACAGATATTAACTGTAAATTTCAACATTGTTTTTTTTTTAAATTGTGCCAAATTAATTTAAACGGTACTTTGATCCGATGCAAAGCTGAAAAAATTTGTTGTAGTACATTTAGACTTTCCAACGGCAAGTTATTAATTTTGGTATTTGAAAGCTCAAGAGAAATTTGTTGAGGATCAAATGAACAAAAAAATATTTTCAGTTCCTTTTGTGCTATTAAATCTCCCATCATACTTGACGGTTTTAGTTTTAGGATGGGAAAATCAATCTTTTGTAAAAAAAGCGATTTAGCATTCGCGGGTTTCAGAATTGAAATAAATTTATTCCTTCGTTGAATTTAACAAAACGAAGAATCAAAAAAAAATAATTCGGACGCTTCGTGCGTGGGCGGCCTTATGAACCCGAAAAATCATAATAATTCACATACACTATACGCACAACCATGCTACAGGTGAAACGCAATGTAAACATAAACAATAAGTACGTTTTTTTGGTTATCGCGTGTAGGTTTGGGTAACGAAACTCCATATAAAGGTGGGTCAGCTGTCATTTTTTTTATATGGAGTTTCGTTACCCAAACCAACACGGAATAACCAAAAAAACACACCTAATATCTGCCTTGGAAAAGATAAGATTCAAGGAGAGGTGATTTGACGAACCGATGGTTCTACGAGTAATAGCAATAAGGAAAGTGTTTGGCTGAAATTGGAAACGAATAGAATCGCAGACTGACAAATCAAGAAAATATAAAAAATTGTATGATTTTTAAAAGATTTTTTTGTTTTCACTGAATTGACAAACAACTGCCCGGGTTAAAACCGGGAGGAGGAAAAAACCCGGTTAACCCTTCTGTCGGCACCTACTACAATATGCATATTCTATACCCAATAGGTCTGGCTGGACCTACTGAGAAAATTTTTTTTATTTTTTAGAAAAAGTAAAATTTTTATCGGTAAAATCATTCTATCCATTCTTTACTGCAATTTTTCAAAAATAGAAGCATCAAAATAATTTTTGTAGATATACTGGACACGTTTTTAAGTAGATATATTTTGAGGTGGTATTAGTACAAACGTCTTTCTCCCTTATTTTCTTCTTTTTTTGCTTCGCTATTTGCATTGTGTTTATCTAGTAGATATTTCGATCGAATTTTCTAATTCCAATATCTTTGGGGAAATATTAAGCACTTTCTTGGCAGATTTTAACTCGATATTAGTCTGCAGATTTAGGGAAATAAGTGGGAAGAAATAGGGAATTTTCAAGGCAAAAATCATTTAATTCTAAATTTTTCGTAAATTTTTTGATCAAATCTATTTAGAAAGACGGTTGCAAGTCACTCATACTTAGTCCTTACTATTTCAAAGGAAATAAAACTGGGTTGAATTTTCTAGGATCAAATTTCAGTTGATTAGGTGGTATTATAAAATGTGACGAAATTAGGCATACCCATTTTCCGAACTTCACGGCTTTTTATAGAAAAATCTCAGAAATTTTTATCGTTTATAGTTCAAATTGAGTTTAAATGACATTATTACATCATATATAACAGAATTTAATATTTGCACTTCTTACTTCAAGAGAAAAATGGGGGGAATAATTATAGGTCTGGCCAGACCTATTGGGTATCAAAAAGCACTATAAATTGAAAATCATCAAAAACATACTCAAAACTTCAACCGATTGTTTCAAATTTTTGCAAAATGCTTCCAAACATATTATTCTAGGATATCATGAAATATGAAGTCGCTGCAATTTCATCTTCTATGCTTTTTACACCAACATATAGTGCCAAAGGTCTGGCCAGACCTTCGTGCCGACAGAAGGGTTAATCGTTCTAAAAGTACCGGTTTTCGGACTAGCCGTCCGTTTTTTGACATTCCAAATTTACTGGCTGCCGAGCTTCAAATACAATTTTTGTGAATTCACTCTAAACTAATTTATTTTTCGATCTCCATGTGAAGGAAGTGGTTTTAGTTTTTGTTAATTTAGTAGTTTCGCGGTTCTGGCATATTGATGACGATATTATGCCAAACTTACTAGCCAATATAAGTATGTATAAGCAAATACGTTCACCGCAAATATAATTCTCAATTTCTTCCCATGAATCAAGCTTAAAAAATAATGAAACATACAACAATGACATTAATAGATAAAAATAAAAATATATGGCAAGTAAGAATTCCAATTCTCACCAGTTATGTAACTCTTGTATACTTGAAATGAATTTTAAAAAGATACTCCCTAAGTGCTTGCCTGTATTTCGAGAAAATTGCGCAAGTTGAATTTTAAAATTATTTATAATGCATGTCACGAATATAAGGTGCTTGTAATATGAACAATTTCATTCTGAAAGTTAGAATGTGGTTTTTAGGTATCTATTTCTTTCTGTGTGTGAAAAATGAAATATTTTATTCACATTTAAAACAAACAAAAAAGTGAAGAGTGGACAAATATAAATGCATATACAGTGCTGGAAAAAAAAAGTTGCTCAGGTCTTTTAATGGCCATTTTACCTAATATTCTTAAAAGTTATTGGAACTACAACTTTTCAGTGGGCCATATAAAAACAAAGGACGTATAAACGGTCTATTAATAGTTTGAATTTTTTGAATGAGGTTGATTCACTTGGTGAAATTAGGGGGTTTTCACAAAGAGGCTGATTTTAATGGAAAAATGAGACACGTTAGTCCAGAACTATAGAGTAATATTTTGGTTTTGGCGAAAGAAAATCTAATCACTCGTTAAATAGGTCAAAGGATGGATATTCCTCAACGCATTGTGGCATGGCATTGAAACATTTTGGGGGAGGGGGGGGGCACCTCTAAACCGAAAAAGGCCCCGGACGACCTAAGAAAACTGCACCTTCGGAGAATCGCTTCATCATTTTAGTAAGCTGTCGAAATCGATTTAAGACATCGTCGGACATTAGGAATAATCTAGTTTGAGCAACTAGGAGTTGAATTTTGGTGAGGATGGTAAGTAATAGGCTTGTAAAAGCTAGATTACTTGCGCTTAAACCTGTGCATAAACCAGAATTTCAATTAAAAGTCAAGCGAAAACGTTTACGGTGGGCTGAGAAGCACATTTAATGGACTCAGGAGATATGGGATGGCCAGTTTTTCAGACGAGTCCAAATTTAAGCTTTAATTAGGCGACGGGAGAAATCTAGTTCAGCGGGATCCTCGGGAAGGCTTAGCGATGAATACATGGAGGCCCTAACTGTTAAGTTAGAAGGAGTTATAATGGGGGGCTGTTTTTCGGAAGACAAGAGGGACGGAATATGCTTTATTCATTCAAAAGTAACAGCTTCGGTCTACCTAAACGTCCTATAGGGCGAGCTGGAGCCTTGCGTATAAAAGCTATTTGGTGATACCGGAAGATTTGTGTTCCAGCAGGATAATGCGCCATGTCACACTGCTAAAGAAGTAAGTATTAAATACAAAAAAGTCAAAACTTTAATAACCATATCATAAAATATTATAAAAAAATATATTAATTATTTTTTTTATATTTAAAGGTCAAGAGGTACTTCGAAGAAAGGAATGCTGATGTTTTTGATTGGCCCCCGTGTAGCCCCGACTTGAATCTCAACGAAAATACGGGTCCAGCATAAAACTTGAAGTGGCCAAGAAGCGCCCGGATTCCATTCAGACCTTGAAAAGGTTAATAATAGTCACATGGCAAGCGATTCTCAGAAAAAAACCTGGAAAAACTGATTGGAGTTGATGAATCGGAGGTGGAGGGGCAGTAATCGACGCCAGAAGTGGTCCAACCAAATGTTAATGTTAAACTATTATGTCTTAAAAACCAATAAAAATATAAAAACACACCAAAAAAAATTTACTTTATTATTACGATACAATCTTTTTATAGGTAAAAAATCCCTATTTCCACTTTATCTAATTTCTCCCTCGGAATCACAGATATAATTATTTTTTAGCAAAAATTTGTCTTCATATTGTTTCAACTGACACAATAAATCAAATAACAAAAAATACCTACCAACTTTTATCATTAACTGTCTTTTATGACTAAAAAAGGGCTTGAGCAACTTTTTTTTTCCAGCACTGTATATTATGAATTTGAGAAGTCATACAATGTGTATTTGTATGTCGAAATAATTTATTGAACGCTAAAAACCAGATAGGGTTTTCTGCAGCACTAGTGAGTGATATCATTTTTGTTCAAACCATTAACAGATTTTTCTTATGTATTGAAAAAGGCCACCCATATTATCGCCAAAACGATGTGCCTACACCGCGGGTCGAGCAACGCGAAGCCATGGAGCGGTATAAAGAACGAGGCAAGGAAGAAGAAGAAAAAGGCCACCCAAAAATATGAAATAGGTCCAACAAAAAATGATCAAAATTAGTAAATCTTCATGATTCCTATTTTTTTCCAAAAAAAATAGCCAAGAAGCTAAATTTATATAACCTATATTATATTTCAGGTCGATATAATTACCAATCAACTACTTCTATTGCAATCTTCAATGCGCCCGCCTTTTGAAGTGGTATCCCATTGCTATAAGAAATATTAGCTTCCCGTTGCTTAGTCTTTGAAAGTTAATTTCTTAGTGGGCGCTGACAGCTACCATCATTATTGAAACTAAATTTAACTTCATTATTTTAGTTTAATAAAATTAATATATATGTACCCGTACATATTTCAATATTTCTTCCAACAAGTCGAATTTTTTTTTTTAATTGGATGGGCTCGAGTGTATTGATATTCAGATGTGTATAAAAATACATCATGTAATAATTACAATAAAAAAGAATATTAATCACTTGATGCATCTGCGATCAGTACCTACTGAATTTTTAACTTCCACTCTTACGCTATCTGTTCAACTTATTTGAACATGTCAGAAGAAACTCATCTTACTTAGAAAAAAATCAAACGAAACGACAATGGTCAAAACCCCAAACCCAGTCCATTTCCCAAGATCTACTATCAAATGATGGATCACAATACTTCTTTTTCGTCTAATGAATACTAAGAGCCTTGAGAATGCTAATCAATTCCCCATATGACAGGCGAATTGGGTAAAGAAGAGTATTCTGAAAACCATCAGCCATCTCTGCTGCTGAAACATATCGTATCGTATCGCCGTTTCTTATACTTCTTATGTATACATATCCCTAAGACAAAAATGTGATGTGGTGCCGGTGAAAAGACGATGAAGCTAAAGTCAACGAGTATTTCTCTTTGGGCCAAATTATGTACAGTGAAACCTGTCTAAAAGACCACCTGTAATAAGCGACTACCTTCCATAACGACCGATTTTTTCAGGAACGGAATTTGTTTCTATACAACTCCATACATTTGTTCCCCGTATTAACCTTCAAGGTAATTTACCACCCTGATCATATAACCACGCATAGCTTTTCTCCCGTTGGCCGGATCGAGGTAGGAGAAGTATGTATTCTTAAGTCATACACATACGATACAATGAGTGAAACTACGCGGAAACAAAAACTCGAGAACAAAACCGGTTTTTACATGAAAATTTAATTCTTCTCTGCCTTGCTCCTCTCGAATCTCTGCTAAAAAAAATGGTTTGTAGAATGCCTTCAATTCTTCAGTGGACGAAGGGACTGGATTTCTGGCTTGGACTCTTCTCTTGAGCTCGTCCCTTAAGTGTTCAATGGGATGACACCGGGCATTTTCGTGCATCAAAGTGAAGTTCTCGCCAATAAATGCTGCACAACGTGGACACGGAGAATATCGGTAACGTATCTCTCAGCTGTCAGCCCTCCTCCTCAGCCTCCTGCGGGCGCGAATACGAGATCCGTTTTTCCCTCCAAGGAAATGCCAGCCCACATCATGCAGAACCGTCGCCGTATGCAACCTTTTGAGTGAAACAGCTCTGCGAAAATCGGTCACCCGGACGCCTGTAAACTCTGCATCTTCTGTCACTGCCATGCAAACACATTCTAGACTCGTCAGTGAACAATACTGAGCTCCATTCCATAGAACTCCAATTCAGATGATCTCAAACAAATAAGAGGCGCGCTTGCCGGTGTTGTTCACTCAATTTGGGGCCCGTGGCAGGCCGTCTTGGAGTGATATTCGCTTCCCTTAATCGTCTCCTCACTGTCCGGGCTCTGACGTTCCCGCAAGGGGGTCAGTGTCCTTGTGGCACAGGCCTTTGGTGGGTTGCGACACCACGTACCTGAGCAGCGTAAGGACGCCCCTGGTATGGTTGATACGCCATGGCGTGGATCTGTACAAAGACCTTCGGGCGATGACGTTCCCGAGCTCCCTAGTCGTGCATGGGTGACACAGCATGGCTGACTTTTTCCCTATTCCTCCGAAAAGTCAGCCCTACCAGCTTACACGACGCAGTGCTTCCTCGTAGGGGAGAAACACATTATAAGCGTACGTGTCAAGTCTCGGAGCTGGCGGCTTCGCAAAACCCAAGCCGCGAAGGGGCTAGTTAGGGAGAAAGGCTTATGCGCCTATACCTAGCTGGTTTGTGGATTGATGACCACACGGCCTGAGTCAAATTGCTGCTTAGTAAACGGACGGGGGCCATCCATGTGAACGGTGGCGCTGCGAGTCTGCTTTCAGCAGACGAGTAGTAAACAGGCATAACGATCCTGCGGCTGGCGAGCCGAATTCGTTAGGTCTACCGAAAGGGGGCCAAGGGAGGATCACACCTGCTATTGAGAAATCTTTAGCGAATAGTGTACCTCGGGGATGGGCGTGCCCAGGGGACCATGGTCCTTACCCATCTAGGCGTTGGACTCGAGGGGGTTTGCGATGATAGACAAGCCGACCAGCTAGAGTCGCATCCCAAGGTGGGGTTCCAAAGGGAGGCATCCCGGCTTCCGGCTATCAGTCGGATAAATCTTGTCGTCCCGCAAGGGAGGGAGGTTATAGCCAGCAGGATCAGGAACTCTCAATGACAAATGCAAAGACGCAGGATGGATGTCCGGGCTCTGACGGCTACACTGCGAACACGCCTCAGGTTCTGCTGCGCAGCAACACCCGTTGGGAAGCGATTTCGTAACGTTCTTGTAACAATGAAGTGGATCGAGGGCGGCCCGTTCTTGGTCTAGAATTAACAATACTTGTCTCTCGAAAATTCCTGCGAGCTCTCTAGCCAGCAGAATGAATCATTCAAAGACGGCGAGCGACTGTTCGCTGAATAAGACCTGCGGACAATAGGGCTACAACTTGAGCCGCTTGATCAGGTGCCGTATCCATGGATGACAAAACATTGATTGAAATTATCTTAGATATAAGTAAGCTAGCTTTCCAGCTAGCAGCTCATAATGAGAAACCGATTACGGGCGCTTTTATGGGGGTAATTTACCTAACGGTTAGCCACCATAAGTTTTTTGTTACAAGTGGCATTAATTTAAAAACTGCGCAGCAAATATTGATAAAAATGGTACCAACAGGTAGGTAATGTTTCCAACTTTTAAATCACATACGACTTTTATGGATAACTATCGTATTTAAAAAAAAAACACGTTCAAATATACGCGATTATAGGTTGAGTCGATACTTTTGTCCGTAAGTGTAGTTTTTATGATGATAACTGACATAATTAATGATTTACGATAATCATGAGAATGGAAGGTGTACGGTTGAGCGCAAGTGGAGGGGAAAAGACGAAGGCGGTAAATTACCCCCGCGCGCCCGGTTATGTCACAAAATGATGCGCGCCCGCTTGAAGGTTAAGCGACCACCTGTTTATCGGACCAACGACCACTACATCGCTCATTTGTCCATACAAATTTTACCCTTCTTAAACGACCACCTCTATTAGCGGCCGTAAAAAAAATGCGATGTGCCCGCATAAAGCGACCATAGGCAAGTACACATTTGCTTATATTTTGGGTTTTGTATGCTTTTTTGCATGTTTTCTTAATAAATTTAACAATGAACGTGTTAATTCATAAATGTCCATCCAGACTGATCGCCAATTGGTTGCACGTGCTACCAACTGGCACTTGTCATTGCATCTAAACTGATCGCCATTTGGGTGCGCGTTCAGTTTTGATATTCAATATGGCAACTCAACCAACCGCATGTCAAATTCAAAGTGACAATTTTGCGACTTTTGTTCGTTCTTTTGTGTGAAATTGAATAATTCTGGCCGTGTAATAATTCAAACGCGCAGAGCCCGATTTTGATAATTCAATTTAAAAAAAAAATCACCAAAATGAATTTTTGGTTATGTCATTTTCTGTCTTCATTTGATTGCTAGTGTAGATGCTAAGTAGCAACCAAATGGCCGTTCGTGATTGTAATGTAGACCTCAGCTGAAATTGGTCAATTCTATAAATGACATCGGATCTGGCCGCGGCATACAAGTGTCGGCAGCTTGCTACGGGAAGTGGGGTGGGGTCTTGCCAGTCCGGTGTCCCCGATCCATTACATCTATTTTTTTTTTGTATGCCTAGAAGCTAGCTGAAAAAAAAGGGGAAAAATGTAGGAAGAAAAAAACGAAAGTAGAGGATCACCATCGACGAAGTCCTGCACATTCGAATCCAGCTGATCGGATTCTGGCCAAATTCCCACCAACAGCCGTCAGATCTCCGGGGCCAAAATTCGGAGACCTCCCTGAAAAAGAAACGACTTAGAATCCGGGTGCACCTACATAACTGTCCTGAAAAGGGTAAGAATTTCCTCAAGGAAAAGATTCAAGTGTTCAATTTAGAACATGTTTATTGCGTTTACGAAGCTTCAAACAAATATGTACTAATCTAATTCTGTTTAGACTCAAAAATCACGGGCACTAATCTTTACATTTTTAAAAAGAAACAATATGTATCGAAGAAATTACAAATAAATATACAAAAATAATGTACTTACCAGCGTGCAGCTGCAACGGCCGTTTTAGTTGCGACGAGGCTAAGTTTAAAAAAAATTAGAAATATTCGAAAATAAACTAGTGCCAAAGACGGTAATCCGACGCAGAAACAGAAAAGCGCAAAAAGAAATTAAATTAACAAAAAAAAAAGAAAGAATAAAAAACTGTGTTCAAATGAAACAATCAGAATTCTAACATAAGAAACAAATAGCAAACAAATTTTAAGCGAAGAATTCAACGCGTCGTTGCTGTCTCTTCAAACGAATAGATGCACGGAAAGTTGGCGGCACAAACAAACTGCTTCACAAAATTTCCCGTCGGGCCGATAACAGTGAAAACTTATCCGCAGCACACGGACATCCATTCAAAAATGCAATCACTGGCAGGAATCTTGATGTGATTGTCGATACGATCTTCATTAATCGACGATCCGGATATTAATTGCAGCTACAATAATTTAAAATTGCACTAGGGCTTCGTTGGCTTATGCGAACCAATTCACACTTCTCGCCGTCGGTGTAATACACGGAGCCTTCACGGACTTCACTTCCACCATCATCAGCAAAAACTCAAAGATCTGATTGTTCCACAATCAGAATATGGGGGTATTTCGGTGTTGCTTTTTCGCACTAATCGCAGGTGTGTGTATAGATGCCATCTATTAGATGGTCATATTGGCACAATCGAATGAAACAATTTTCCCACTAGGGCTTCGTGAACACGGTTTCCTTCTCCACACACTTTTCTGGCGACCACTTATTATAAAAATTATAGATACTTGTGTCACTAACTTTACACAACTTTTCTTTCTTATTTTTTTAAATATTCAAGCGAAGTTACTCTTAAGTTTTAAAGTGAAAAATTTTAAAATTTTATTTTTCTAAACTAAACGGACTTTAGTCAACGTCCGCACTTCGCGACAGCCCAATTTTCAGTCCCCGTTTCAATTTCCGCAAATCGCCAAAAAACGCCAAAAAATCAAAGAACAAAGGCAACCTGTAAATCCTTATATAAAAGGTTCATTGCCATATCACCCACCATCGCCTTCCATCAGATTCCCACCCACCCACAAAATGTGCATATTCAAATCATACCAATATCCATAAAATACATTCGACAATGCATACGCACCATCCTAACACGCATCTAATATGCTGTCTCTCTTTCTGCATATTCTCATATCACTACTCTATAAATAGATCAAGCAATTGATCTGTGCGAATGATAAGAACAAAAATAGAACATTTCGATACTCGCACATTTGATCAATGCTTGACAATAGAATAGAGAGTATTGATAAGAGACTATGCAGAAAGGTTTGCAGAAAGCTCGTCTGCAAAGCATTCTATGCCAGTTGCAATTGTGTCGTTGACGACGACACAATGGCAAGAACAATGCAAAATATGTGCAATGAATAGTGGACTATTACATGATGCCAGTTTTGGGACGCGC
The DNA here is from genome assembly GCA_949715475.1 of Microchrysa polita. NCBI lineage: Eukaryota > Metazoa > Arthropoda > Insecta > Diptera > Stratiomyidae > Microchrysa > Microchrysa polita. The sequence goes on along the minus strand of OX454415.1, from coordinate 46,842,838 downwards.
AATCATTTGGCAATCAGTCTTGATGGACCTTAAAAAAGCATAAGGCCGCCAAAAATGTAAGTCGAATTACGCGAATAATAGATTATAGGCAGTAAGAGCAAACAGCAAAAATGTCCAATCAGATTTAGTTTTTTAGTTTTTGCAGCCATTATTCGGTCGTGATACAGCTGCTGATTTCAACGTTGTCCATCAAAAACCAATAGTGTAGTCATTAAGTGATTTCAGATTGTAAAATGTGGTGGAGAAAATGTTGTGTTTGTTTCTATTTTTTTGTGTGCTGAGCTTGAATCGGGAGCTTCCCACCAAAATTTTGTTGCCAAAACCAAAAAAAAAACTTCAAAACAGCACATTTCTCCAAAAACCAGTCCATAAACATGTTAGAGAAAACATGATTGCGAGTCTAACGCGATATTAATCTTTAAAATGCGTTAAGCGGTATCGCTACAATTGATAGTAATTTTTGGCGTTTTTTTTTGTTTTGCGATTTTGACCCTGTTTCGAAACGAAATGTAACTACGGATTCGGGCTCCGCACCCTAACATACATAAAGAACAAGAAAAATGCAACTTTTGCGACCAAAAATGAAGAACCGAAAAATGAAACTTTGGAAGTGTTATCATGTTCTCTCTGACATCGTGGAGAGTTTTTCGCAGAAATGTATAGTTTCAAAGTTAAGAGCCAAAAAACGAAAAAACAACAAACATTTTGGTGTTTTTCGCGATTTTGATACTGTTTCACAACGAAATTTTGGTGAGAAGCATCGGATTCGTGCTCAGCACCCCAAAAAAATAAGGAACAAAAAAAAATTTCTCCACCACATTTTGCAATTTCATATACTACGTTTATCATCTGGATACTACAACGTGTGTTTAATAAATTTTAATTTTACTGTTGATGTGATCCGCGTTTGACCTATTTTCAAGTTTAAGTGCTGAGTAACTAGGGTATGACAGTAACATCTTTCTAGCGGGAACTTCAACTTTCGAAACTTTGAAAAATGTTTTCGTGTCTAGTCCTTTATGAAGAAGATTTTGTTTTCGAATTAATTCAATAAAGATTGTTGCGTTTTCTTGTTAAGAAAAAGTAGCAATTGAAAACGCATTCCTATTACCATTGGTAGAACCCAAAGATTATTTCATTATTCTATAAAAAAAACTTAATTGAATGTTTATCGTGCGTGAGCAGAATAAAATTCTTGAATGAAATATGCAACAGATGCATCTTCACATGTTCAAATGTTCTTTTTTGCAAAACATTGGCCAATTCGGCGTGATTCTGTAAATTTCGCCAAGCTACGTCGAAGTATGCAAGCCTTAAAAAAAATTTTTTTTTTTCTATTTAACCCTTTCGCTCCCAATGATGCCATATGGCATCATGAAATTTAATGATTTTTCATAGAAAATGTAAGAAATTAATTTTAACTTTTTGTGTGATATTAGACTCTCCCAATAGTTTAATACCTAGTTGATTTTTTCCAGCGTGAAATTTTTGGTTTTGGGATGTTATTTTTAATGAAATTTTAGAGAAGGTTTGAAGATTGTCGTAAAGCCGAAAAACTGATTTATCCATTTCCCCATATTTCCTGATAATAATCATTTTATGCAAATCATTTTAATGGTTTTATTTTGTAAAGAAGTTGTTGTAAGAGCAAATCAAAAGATTTTTCGATTTTTTTTTAGGAAAAGCCTATAAAGTGGTTTTGCATGAGCATGATGCCATATGGCATCATTGGGCGTGAAAGGCATATCAGCAAGTCCCATATTCATATAAATGCTAGTTGCTTGCTGTATGGAAAGCACCCTTAGTTTTTATCCGAATGAACTAATTTTTGGTGGGTGGGGTGATTATCAGCTCCAATCGCAATAAACCAAAATTTAGCACTCTGGTCTAATTTTGGGGGGAGTTATGGACATTTCCTTTCGCCAAATTCAAATGGGGGTATAATGGGGGTCGTTGATCAGAGCCACTCAATGCTTCTCCCAAAATAGTATTGAACTTATTTAGAATACTTGTACGAAATTTTACGGCTGAACTAACATTCTTTCAAGAGTTATGGGGCTTTTAAAAAAGGTATAAAATTAAAAAGTTCTAATTTATTTTTAGGCTAGCGCTGAATGATTGAATAGATCTCTAATGTGTTATATATCATTGCAAAGATAATTTTATGTAATTTTTTTCGTTCTCAGACTATTTTTCTATATCTTTTGTCGTTTTTGAAATACTCGCAAAAAACCGAAAAATGACCCCAATTTCCCCCTTTCCCCCTTTTTTAAGGTTGCGGACCCCCAATCGGTTCGGACTTTTTTTCCCATAATCTGGGGGTCGTCACCAACCATTCTGCAAAAAAAATCTCATGAAGGAGTTTCGCCGACAAAATATCTCATTTTTCACACGGAACTTGCTAAGTGCCCTTTCAGTCCCAATGATGCCATATGGCATCATGCTCTAATTTGTTACCTATAGCGCTTAAATTTTTTTTTTCAAGAAAATATCATAAAAGAAAATGTTGTTAGAAAAATTCTACGCTTAAAATCCATAATTTGGGCATGAAAGGGTTAAACGGTAGACAGCTCTTGCATTCCACAAAGCACAGGTATTAACAGCAAATTTGCGCTATTTACTTTGTGATCCAGAGCCACCTATCTTTACAAAATGCACCAGTAAAAAAATTATGCAGGACACCTCCTTTCAAGGAAGTTAAGTTGCTCTGTCCAATTCTGGATGGAAATTTAGGTCGTGGATTTCTTGAGAAGATAGTAATTTTGAGATCTCTCACGTTAGCTTTAATTTAGGAAAAAAGTTGTACATTGCCTCTAAATTGATGAATTTGTTCCCAAGTTAGTTACCCTTAACCCTCAGACAGACCCCAGAGAAATTTAAATTTTAAAATTTTCATAGAAAAACTTGTTGAATGGTATTTTGATGCATATGTAATTTAAGTGTGTAGCACATACGTTCATTTAAGCATGAATTTGTTTGAATTTGTGATTTTGTTAATAAGATATAGCACATTGAAAGTGCTCTCGGGTCTGTCAGACCCCACGAACCATTTACGTATGTCTTTTTTACAAAAGTACATTTTTCGTTTTGTACGAAGTTTTCAAAGTTTGTTATTTGGAAAACGATAAAATGTAATAATAAAAGTCGGGAAGTATTGAAACTTTGTAATTAGAGTACATTTGGGAAATTAGATATGTTAATTTTGAAAAAATGGAAAATTTAGGGTGTTTTGAATTAGGGGGTTTTACATTTTTTACTCAATTCATTAAAAATTATGCCGTTTTTTTACCTGGTTTTTATTTATGAGGATCTCCTTTCACTATTGTGTCAATACTTTATGTTTTTTAAGTCAAGACATAAATTAATGACTTTTATGAGCGTAAGAATTAGGTGGGTATTTTACATAATACATAAAGCTTCCTCAGCAAACTTGGCTATACACTTGTCGAACCTCTTCTAAGAAGGAGGAAATCAACGGGCAATATTCGCCGAAGCACAGTGCAAAATATTGAAGACATTTTGTGCATTGTTCAGCTTGCCCCCCCCCCCCTGGGGGATGATGCCCAAGGTCCCCCAATGGGGTCAGATGGTCCTCCAAAGAGGCAAAGATGTTTTCTATGCCCACGAGCAAATGATCGGAAGACAAAATGCAATTGCAACGAGTGCAAAAAGCCAATCTGCGAAGACCATCGAGGAAAAAGCTGTGAAGAAGAATGCTCTAAATATTGACTAACTTTGGATCCCGGTATAAGAAAAAATATTAACCTTAGCTAAAAAATGTTGATGTACTTATCTTTGCTAATTAGTATTAAAGACATTTTGACTAATAAAAATAAATTTTTGTAAAAATTTTAGTTTTTATATTGATTTATTTGTGATAAGCTCAAATTATCCTCAAATTTTACACCACCTAATTTTTTCTTCCACATACTAAAAGTTACTGTCCGAATTCCACTTTTTTTATTTACCACTTAATCGAAAGGCTTCACTGTTACTTCTACTTCAAACAAATGTGCCAAAAACGCAAAAAGTTAAGTTTTAGACCGATTTTTGCCTTGGGGTCTGTCAGACCCCACTGAACCGTTTACGTATGTAAAATTTACCTGAACCATCCGAGGGTTAAAGCGACCACCTCTAATACACGGTGAAAAATCCGGGTCGTTTTTTTTTAACTTAAAGGGTTTCTTTCTATATTTATCCAAACTAATATTGGACTATAATTAAGTCATTAAATAACTATGATAAATAAGAAAATGTTAAACAAATAACGTTTTAAGTTTAGAGACATGGTTTATTCATGAGTCCCTAAAATAAACTTAGGAGTTTAATATTTTGTTTAAAGCGTTTGGACATTATTCTGAAAGGTTTAGATTATAAACTTTAACGTTTTACTACCAACTGCTTTAAACTTGGAGGGTTTTATTATAAATATTCTAAGTTTATGGTTTTAATATTGTTAGTTTCAATTTTAATATTTTAATCCATATTTGTATACATAAATAAACACACAACCATTTATTCAAATACATATTTGCTTTTATTTGTATGTTAATATTTTTACACGACAATGAATGCTGAAATGGAAAAATATATGTGGTTTTAAGTATAAGTCATCGAACTGGAAACGAGAAGTTTTGAATATGTTGACCGGGTCATCATCCGCAGTAGAAGTAGTCCTTGTAGCCCGGTAGAAAACGGTCATAACGTCTGGCCAATCTACAGGAACAATATTGTTAGAAAACATTATTGGATTAAAAAATATATACTGTACCGCCCAGTTGTTTAACAAATAATATCCAAAGCCGAAGATTCATTTTCTTTTAAATTTTATTAGCTGAAATACACAAATAAAATTAATTCCCTCAATAATATTATGGTTTAAAATATTACTTGCCATCTTAGAAGACCAAGGAAGAAACTAACTCCCGTCACGTTCACAACTCGATTAACTAACACATAAAATGTACAGCTAAAATGGTTTTTTGTCGGCAATTAAATCGAACATCAGTTTTTTCTTAAGAAATGTATAGAAACTATTTAGATAAGAAATGCAACTCCTTGTTTATTTCTTAATCCAGCAACCGTATACATTTCACTATTAGACAGCTTCACTTTAAACTTTGTGGTCTAAGTGTTCCTTTTAATCCCTTTGGGAGCAATTTTTGAAACTGAATAGACTTAATTTTGTTATATACAATAACAGAAAACGAAACAAACAACGGAAACGTTTAATATTAAATCCAATTTGCTTAAACTTGTTTTTAAAAATCCCAATCATTTGAATTTTTGTCGAAAAAGTTTAAAAAAATGTATTTAAACTCAGAAATTTGGACTGTAGTTTAAAAAATAGACTCAAATTTTGAACAGTGTAGCGACCACTTTATCCGGGAATCGACACTGGTCTCTTAAGACAGGTTTCACTGTATACGAGAGCGTCGTGAAGGAGTCCGACGACGTATAGGTTACAAAAACCTTTTTGGAATGAAATGAAGCAAAAGAAGAACAAACAGAAAAAAGCCTCATCCAACAATCAACCACGCACATGAGTACACGTACACGTTTGATTAAAAAACAAGTTAAGGTAAATTGAAGTAGGCATCAATTATTACTCAGGAGACCACTCGGGGCCTTCATCAAGAATCTGATTGTAATTTTGGCGGTTCTATGTGTCGAGTGGTGGTGTGATAGAACGTACAACTCGCGCCAAGAATTTCATATTTCCAATGTTCTAGTGGTCTAGTGATCTGGCCTTCGACAGTATATGTACACACTATACGACAGAGAAGCGCGCTAAAACCAATTAATTTTGAACTTATTCGTGAGATTTTACATGAAAGGAAATAGGGGAAAAATCAATCTCAGTTAATTATTATTCTTGACTTGATAGACTCCATGAATTCTAGGGTAGGTAGTAAAAAAGTGGAATAATCACAGTCAGTTGGACAGTCAGTCATATTTGAATTCCGAAGCTAAATATTTTGGCAAATGAATAAGACTTCGGGTGAAACAACTCAATTTTGAATAAGCAAAAATATACCAAATAAGATATAATAATACTAAGACCAAGCATACTTAGGTAGGGTATGATATTATCAATTAGATGCTTTAAGTGGTACAAGATTATGTTTAGATATTTGCGGTTGAGTTGAAGGTCGGTCAGTTTATCTTATGTAGTTAAGGAGATTCTTGTTAACATAATTGTGTATTTTGATAACTAACAATTATCAAATATTACACGCCCATTTTACGTAATTTGATTCAAAGTAAAAATAAATATTACATATTTATAAATTTTATTAAAACCTATAAGATATATTGAAAAACAGATAAATATCAATTTTCTGCAAAACTTCCAAATCCACAAAGAATGATGTCAGCATAAAGATGTACGAGTCACTGAAAGAAATGGCAAAGCATTCAATTTTGGACTTTTTCACAAAACGACTGGACCGGTTTTCCGGTTTTTTCAAATATACCTATTCGAAATTTGAAGAGTTGTATTTCTTTTGTTATATTCATATATAAATATAAAATAAAGTGCACAGAGCTATATGTATCTGAACATCCGCTGTTGTATGGAACTTCTTTTTCGTCAGACTGGCGGATACTAAGTCTGCGTTCTTGAATTTTAATTCGTTACACCGACGAAGAAGGAATGTGCACAGGGTTTGGAAATTTGTGGATGATGGGACTTCCTTTTTTCAGCGAACATCCAGGCATCATGTCGTGAATGTTGTATTTTACGAGTGTGTATAATTTTATTGTATTTTTGATGGAACGCTAACTTTTCAAGCATTTCAGTGTGAAGGTAGAAGAACCATCCCAGACATATAATTATAGTATTTAGAGCCATTCGACGATGCCTTAGGTGTTTTGCGGTGACCTTGAATAATGGTAAACAGGAAACAGTGAAAATTAAACAATATACATATTACGATTTTATTACAAGGGCTTGATTTCTTGTACTATTTGATTGTAAATATTTATATGATTTCATTGTCACAATGTCATTGTGAGCCAATAATAATTAATACTCATAAGAGTGTGAATTAGCTTCTTATTGTGTGAATTAGCGGCCGAAATGTCGCTGTTTTGGCAATTTGTCCCCGGAGGTTCACAGAAAAGGTAACTTACTTCGATAGGTGAAGAAAGAAAATATCGCAACATTTGAACTAACTTACTCACATTCAGGTCTGCAAAATATGACTTTTGGAAATTTCTTTGACTTTGATATATGTGATTATGATACTTATGTATTTTACCGTGTTGAATTCAAATCCAAAACCCTTTTTTCAGCACATCAGGTTTTCCCGTAAAACGTAACCTCAAAATTATGCATTTAGGTGCAGACTTGTTTCAATAATGATGATAGTTTTAAATATTTAATACGTGTAAAACTTATATGCTTTGGTATTGCTTTTTACTTACTACTTGATGAATTCAAACAAAGAAAAATGTTTTTTTTTTACCTCCTACGGTTTTTTTTAAAAAACAGTGATTTGTTGCAAAAAATAGGTTAAAAAAGTCATTTTGAAAAAAACCTTTTTTTCATGAATGGTTAACCTTTTTTGTTATCAGAATATGTCATTACTATGCATTTTTTATTGCTTTTCAAAATCGATTTATTTTTACAGCGTCAAGTCTTCCAAAAATCTATGAAAATGTGAAGAAAAAAGCACAAAAATTCCTTTTTATACCTAAGAATGTTTTCGTTACGCCGATATTTAACAGCACCTCCAAGGAGCCACCGGAGGTATTGCAAAGTATATACACTGCGCGACAAATGCTTAGGTTATAGATATTTTACTTTAAAAAAATTATATAATTTCTATGTAATCTGATCGGAAATAATTTTTAAATAATCCTCTCTCAATTAACGGTTGTTTTAATAAATATTGCAATTCATATCAAGCAACTCGCATAGCTAAGGGATTTTTTTTAAATGAAAATCGAAATTTCCACTGCGACAATTGTATAGGTTCACTTACTTTAAAGAGTTTTCTAGTCGTGGTGAGAGGTTTTGGTTGAAATTTTTTTTCGCGTTGTATTCTGTGAGTCATATAGTGGATAATGTCAAAAGGAAAGCAACTTTCTGCCGAGGAAAAGGCGACTATTTCCATATTAAAGCAAGAAGGATATTCAACCCGACAAAAATGGCAATACGGATTCAGCGGAGCTCGAATGTTGTGAATAATTTTATACGAGATAGTGAAAATTATGGCCGATGATACGCAGGAGGCAAAAAAGCGAATTCTGGTGCATCACGGCGACGTCTCTTAAGATAAGCCTCGAATTCGCCCCTTACTGCGCGTAAGCTTGGGGAGAATTTGGGGTTATCAACAAGTGTGAGGATCATCCAACGAGTTCTTAGATCTTCTTCTTGATTGAAACGTTTACCGTTAAAGAAAAAATAGCATGAAGTCATCTGGCAAAAATAGTGGTTTCATCATTTTTTTTATTATAAACTGCACTGTGCCCCCCCCCCCCTCCACGCATACACACACAGGGCGGGGGGCGGTCGGAATTGCGATCTCTAACACAAGATATTTTATAAACATTACGCTACTGAATGTTCTTCATTCTCCATAATCTTGACCGAACATTCCATTATGCGCCTTTTTATGTTCTAAGGGAACCTAGGCCTACGAAATTCTGTTGAAATGGCATAATAATACAGATATTATCCGCCTTAGCAACAATCTTTAAAATGAAGCCAAGTGGCTATTACGCATAACGTGGTTAAGATTAGCGTCCATACAATCTTCATCGAAAATATAAGATACGCCTGCCTAATCTAATGGCTCACTTAAGACTATATCTTCAATCGTATCTGAATCGATACATTATAGAATTGATAAATCCACGGCATTTCAGAATAAATCACCATATACATACACACACACTGCTTATTATAAACGTAAATGCGATACAGTTATAAAATTTAAATCATCTTCCATTCGTAATTCAACTGCTTACAAAACAAATAATGTGTTAGGTTAATACTCACGCCTTATGATCTGAAGGACGATATGATAGCCCTAGACTCTATTAGCCGCTTTATGATCTACATTTGTATTCATGCGGAGGTCAGAGCTCAAGATCTATGATTCCCATCATCAGCTCATCGATTCCTTCTTCCTAATGGGTTTCAATCTGATTGATTTCTTCATACTGATACAATTGCTGTTATACGCACTTTGTAATTATACACTGCGACTTTCGGAACTACGATGACAAGAGTAAAGGTGCTACGATATAATGGATAATCTCAGAAGATGCTCACAAAAAGAAAATATTTTATGAGAAAAACGATTGTAATGATGTGAAAATATACTTTAGACATCTGGAGAATACATAAAAACTAAAAAATGCCATAAAACCGTTCATCATTCATCAATCGTTCTAACTGTTAGATGATACGTCTTCCTTTTTGCCACAGCTATTAAAATCAAGAATTAATAAGTTATTAAGATCAAGAATTAATAAGATTTTCTAGCAGATTTTGTGTAAGGTCTGCGTAGTGCGTAAGTCGTCAGTGTATAGTGTTTGCGTGGAACGGAAGCAATGATCAATAGAAAATTTGGCATTACGTGTAAATCATCATCAATGTGGCACGATAGCCCGACATCGGGTTTTGGCCGCCTGAATCGTTGACCTCCAATTGTCGCGGTTACGTGACCTTGTTCTCCAGTTTCGAAAGCCCAGCAGCTGGTGGGCGTCTTCACCTACGGATTTCTCCCAGCGAGCTCTCGCTCGTCCACGCAACCTCGCTCCGTCAATTCGTTGTGCGTTCATCACTTTTTTTGGCATGCTATTATCGTCCATCCGTTGCACATGCCCCGCCCATTGCAAGCGTTGAAGCTTCACGATTTTTGATACTTCCAGCTCACCGTACATTGATCTCGCTTGATCTCGTTCGAATCGGTCTAGCAAAATTTTGGAGGCTTGGGTGAAGGTCCATGTTTTTGCGCTGTGGCATGGGTTACGAATGATGCCACCGCTTTTCCCGGCGTGTCTCGTAGAAGGCGACAAAAAAGGGAGTGATCCCGGGGCGAACTTAGTTCGCGCCAAAGCTCGACGGTTTCCGGGGGCGAGCACTATAAGGCAGTCCAACTACACTGTGGAGAAGCTGAGGGTTGCAAGCTGGAATGTAGGTTCCATGACGTCGAAGAGCGAGGAGATTGAGGATATCATGAAGCGGAGGAGGATAGACATTATGTGCGTGCAAGAGACAAAGTGGCGAAATACACATATCGACAGAGCCCGGTTTCTTACGAATTCCAAGAAGTACAAATTGTACTACTATGGAATCACCAAACAAAGAAACGGAGTTGGCATTATTCTGGCGTCGTCTTTGCTTGGCAGCATAATAAGTGTCGCGAAGAGAAGTGATCGCTTGATCAGCATCAAATTAGTTATCTGCGGAAGGGTGTGGAACGTAATAAGTGCCTACGCTCCCCAAGTGGGACTGCCACCAGAAGAAAAAGAGGCCTTTTGGAACGACGTTGACACCCTGATTCAGACCATTCCAGATACCGAATTGGTGTTCTTGGGAGGCGATCTAAATGGCCATGTAGGTGAATCAAATTATGGTTACGAGGATTGCCATGGTGGAAAGGGTAGCCCTTCAACGGTCAGAAATGACACGGAGATAGGAAACACGAAACGCAGATCGATTACCACCTCTGCTTCGATTTTATGAGAAGGTGGGTAAAAGACTGCAAGGTGATCTTGGGTGAATCTGTCGTTAGCCAACATCGTTTGCTCCTGTCAGAATTTATTTTGAAAGTAGGAGGAGCAAGAAATAGAAGAACTCCCAAGACTGTCGAATAAATCAAGTGGCACAATCTCACAAACGACAACTTTGAACCTGTAGTAACTCCATTCATTGATAAAATGACGGAGTGGTTTCAAAACAATACCAATTGCACCGAGCACAGTCCAACACAAATGTGGAAAAATTTCGCTGAAATTTCAGTAGGTGAGGCGTAAAAGGCACTTGGAGTTTCGAAAGGTCCACTCCACACGAAGAAAGAAACATGGTGGTGGAACACCGAAAATAAGGAAGCAGAGTGCAAGCCAAATCGAACGCATTTAAGGCATGTACGAAATGTGAGTCAACCAGTGAAACCGAACGGGTTCAACTTCGCGAAAATTATATGCAATGCCGGAAGAATGTAAAGCGCTTGGTAGCCCAAGCAAAGGCGAAGGCAGCTGAGAAATTCTACCAAGAATTAGAGACTCAGACTGCGACCGAAGGACCGTCTTTGCGCGAGAGACCTAAGCACGACGCCAGGATATTTAGGGTCGCAGCCCAAAGGAGAAGGAACGCTCGGGAAATACAGGCGCCAAAGTACGTGGAGGATTCGCAAGGAATGTTGCTGATTGACGACGGAAAAGTATAGAGCAGCACGAAAGAACTTGCACTTTGTGTTCATCGATTTGGAAAAGGCATTCAATAGAGTACCTCGTGATCTGATATGGTTGACCTTGAGAGCACTTAATGTCCCTGAGGCATACGTCAGGATGATACGAGACATGTATGATGGAGCTGCGACTAAGGTTAGATGCACAGCCGGTGAATCAGAAGAATTTCCGGTGAATGTCGGATTACACCAGGGCAGTGTATTGAGTCCGTTGCTCTTCAACATCATCATGTGCTACTTATTAACACGTATATCCGACGGCCTAGAAATATCTCTTCTTTTTGCCGATGATATAGTCCTCAGTAGCCCAAACATCGTTGCCTTGCGAGCTGCCCTTACAAAATGGTGTGACATTCTGGAGGAGCATGGACTGAGGGTAAGTATAACAAAGACTGAGTTCTTATGCTGCCCATTCTCAGACCCAGATGCACCGATACCAGAAATGTACGTCAAAGGAGAGCAGCTTAAGTCTTGTACCAAGTTCAAGTACCTTGGCTCGAGGGTGAACAGCGGAGCTACATGCGATGATGACATCAAACACCGCACAAAGGTTGGGTGGATGACGTGGCGAGAAAACTCTGGAGTTTTCTGCGATAAGAAAATGCCACTGAAGCTAAAGGGCAAGTATGTATGGATCAGAATGCTGGACCATGTATGAAGGTTACGCGAAAGAAATGACAGCGACTGAAATGAAAATGTTACGCATGTCGGTTGGTGTAACCAAAAGGGACCACATCAAGAGTAGCTACATCCGAGGCAGCTTGTCCATAGACCAACCAATCACCGAAAAGCTCGAAGACCGACAAATGAATTGGTATTGCCATGTTCAAAGGCGTCCGCCTGAGAACCCCGCAAAGAAAGCGATATCAATGGAAGTTCCACTTGATGGACCCAAGGCCAGAGGCAGACCAGGGACACCTGGATATGTCAAATGAAAAAGCAACAACAACGCATTGGTCTCGGCGATGACACGATCCAAGATAGAGCTGCCTGTAGAAGTATGCTGAGAAATTATCGCCAAAACGGGCGATGTGCCTACACCGCAGGTCGAGCAACGCGAAACCGTGGAGCGGTATAAAGAACGAGGCAAGGAAGAAGAAGAAGGGTGAAGGTCCATGTTTCGCAGCCATAACATAGCACGGGTCAGATGATCGTTTTGTAACACGCGGAGCTTCGTGTTCCTGTGCGCAAGTTTCAAATTAATTATAGGGAGGACAGAGAAATATGTCTTATTGGCTTGTTGTATCCGTCGCTTAATTTCGTCGGTTTCGTTGGCGCCTTTTGATAAGTTACAACCCAGATAGTTGAAGTTGTCAACATACTCGATATTAAGGTCCCCATTGTGATGCTTGAATTTGCTGGCGTCCTTGTTTTCGATTGCATCATGGCGTTTGTTTTGCTTTCGTTGATATGTATAGTCCAATTTCCTTTGCGGCGTTATTGAGGTTATGCAGAAGGCTTTCTGCATCACCCTATCTTCGAGACATGATGTTGATGTCGTCGGCGTACGCTACTAATTGAGTCGACATGGTGAGTAACGTTCCGCTTCATGGCTCGAATTACATACTCCAAAGCAAGGTTGAAGAGCGTCGGTGCCAGCCCATCGCCCTGCTTGAGTCCAGTACGAGTTTCAAATAGGTCAGTGAGTCGGTTTTGCACCCTGACCTGCGAGACGGTATTAGTCATGGTTATCCTTGTGAGTAGCACTAACTTTGCCGGTATAACAAAATGCAGCAAAATGTTATACAGTACACTTCGATCGATACTGGCGTATGCCTGCTTGAAGTCGACAGAGATTTGGTATACGTCGATGTTATATTCCCAGCACTTTTGGAGTAGTAGCTTCACTGTGAAAAGCTGATCGGTCATTGAGCGACCAGGTCTGAAGCCGCCCTGATACACGCCAATGATTCGTTCTGCGTACGGATTAATTCTCTTTACAAGCATTTTTGATAATATCTTATAGGCCGTACAAACTAATGATATGCCCCTGTAATTCTCACACTTCAGTTTGTCACCCTTTTTGTGGATTGGGCAGATTATGTTTTGCGCCAATCTTCGGGGATTACCTCGTCGTTGCATATTTTCAGCAGTAGCACATGTATAGCGTTGGTCAGGCACTTTCCACGATGCTTCAGCAGTTCTGCTGGGTTCTCGTCAGCGCCGGGCGCTTTGTTATTTTGAAGCGACTGTATGGCGAGACTCACCTCCACTACTGTTGGGGGTAGAACGGGAGGGCCTGGTTCGGCTAACTGCTCAGAAGCTGGCTCCGCGGGGGATGTTGATGGTGCATTGAGGAGCGAGATGCGAGACCCATCGTTTGTTGACGCTTTCGATGTCGCTGATAATGTTACCAGCCTTGTCCTGGGTTGATATCCGTTCTTAATATTATTTATTAGTTTGGACGCCTGCCTAATGTTCTTACTGGCTAATCTTTGGTTTATTTGCTGTAACTGCTCGTCAAAATGTTTCTTACGTTTCTTGCCGAAGTTCGTTGTATCTTTCTTTCTTGGCTCGGGATGTGCGTTGTGTGTATTGGCGATAGGCTTCACTTTTCGCCTCAATCGAGGCCCTGCATTCGTCGTCACCCAGTCTGCTCGTCTGCGCCGGCCTTTATAGCCCACGACCTCTTCTGCAACTCCTTTGATTGTGTCTTTGAGCTCCTCCCAGAACCTATGGATGACTAAATTATTGATGTTATCAAGCATGGGCGAGACTTTTTCCTCAAGTGCTGTTGATAAAAACACATTAATTCAAGGCTTTGTGAAATTGGTGTGAAAAAAGTTTCTTAGAATAACCAAAATGGAGGTTGAGCTTGTATGGCAGCCCCATGACTCCATGGTCCGATTTTATCCATTCTTACATATATTTTGTGTCATCAATAGAAATAGCTTTGTGTGAAATTTGGTTGAAATTGGTGCACAAAAAAAGTTTTTCTTAGAAGAACCTAATTTGGTGGTTGGGTTTGTATGACAGCCCCATGACCCCATGGTCAGATTTGATTTATTTTTACATATGTTTTGTGTTATCAATAGAAATAGCTTTGTGTGAAATTTGGTTGAAACTGTTACACAAATAAAGAAGGTTTTCTTAGAAGAACCTAATTTGGGTAATTGGGTTTGTATGGCAGCCCCATGACCCCATTGTCCGATTTTACCGATTCAAACATACAAACTGCCTGCAGCAAAAAGAAGCATTTGTGCAAAATTTCTGCTTCATAGCTTTTAAATTGGCCGAGTAAAACGCGTCGCAACAGACAGACAGACGGACATACTGACATCGCCCAATCGAATCCCCAAGTCATGCTGATCATATATGTACCTATACTTTTCATATGGTAGGAGATGCTTCCTTCAATGCGTTACAAACTTCATGACAAAGTTAATATACCCTTTCACTCTATGAGCAAAGGGTATAATAATATTTATGTATGATCCTATCCTGATCCTACCCTATCGAGAATGACTGTCGAAAAATTCAAGGCTTTCTTGATATCAAAATTCGAATATACATAGGTTGGCATCTTACTTCACCAATAGAATAGGAGTTTTCCAAATAATTTCGTTGCAACAAGGGAATCAATAATTCTTCAATTTTTTTCTTGAGAGAACTAAATGGTAGAAGACTACTAGGCTACCAGTATCATTTTATGCGTATCTTGAGTAACGGTCACGACCATTCAATTAAAAGTTTTTTTCCATCACGTGCAGATTTTAGTAACGAAATTTCATACTAGAAAATGCACCCTCTAAGCTAAGCCAAGGGTATCCCACTCGAAACCTATGGCACCGGCCAAATATAATTTATCTTTTAAAACATGAATACACATCAGAGTAATTATTGACATCGGGACTATACGTATCCTTTATAAATCCTATCTTTTAAAAATGTTCTTCAACAAATTTCGAAACTTAAGACAAGAAGTTAAAACTCGAAAGTTTAGTTGATGGATCAATAGCCACTTAATTGTAAATTAATTTCGACCAAATTGTGGACAGCTAATCAGAACAGATCGCCGGTCGTCTAGAAACATCCAGGTTGTTCAAAACAACCAAAATTGACAGGCTGACACCTGACATAAATTAATTTCTGGCAGAAAGGTGGTTAAAAATTTACAAACATTTGTGTCTGATGTGATGTGAAACAAAGACATTGAGTTAACTAAAGGGCAAAAAATGGGGTAATGGGCTTAAATTTATTTATTTATTTATTGATGATAAACGGACAAATTTCCTTTATATATAAAAAATACAAAATTGCTGCCTTATATACTAAAATCTTAATAATATGTACTTACATCTATTTTTACAAAAGTTGCCGAAAATTAAAGAATAATAAATCATAAGATAATAATTCAACTCATAAAACGCTTAAATTTCCTAAAAAATTACTCCAGTAAACTAAAAATATATTTTTTCATTTTTTCCTTATTGGTGTTAGATAAATCCAAATGGCTAAAAACTAAATTCCCGATTGATTTCATTCTTTCTATAGGTGAGTTACATTGATAGTTAGTTCTAAAAGTTCTTAGTTCAAACGTATCTCGCTGTCGTGTAAGACGATTAGGAACTTTGAAAGAAATTTCAAAAAGAATTTCAGGGGCATCAATAGATCCATTAATTAAATTAGTTAAGAAAATCGCATCGAAATAGGTTCTTCGTACTTCAAGTGTATTTATATTCAGAATCTTTTGAATATGAGCATAGTTTATATCATCACTACTTACATGCAGTTTGTATGCAATGTACCTTAGAAATTTATGCTGAACTTTTTCAAGAGTGGAAGTGTAAGAAATATAAAATGGATTCCATACAATAGATAAATATTCAAGTTTACTGCGAACCAGCGAAAAGTATAACGATTTTAAAGCATAAATGTTATTAAATTCCGAAGAGTTCCGAATAACAAAGCCTAACATGCGACGAGATTGTTCAGTAATGTCACTGATATGCTCTTTAAAACATAATGAAGTATCCATCAATATTCCCAGATCTTTAATCAAGCTTACTTGATTGAGTGCACGATTATTTATGTAATATGTGCATTGATATTTTGCTGAACCTCTATTAAATATTATAAACTTACATTTGGATAAATTAAGTTCTAAATTGTTAAGCTCACAATAACCGAAAAATTTGTTTAAATTGTTTTGAAGAACAAAAACATCATTATTACATGTAATTTCCTTGAAAATTTTGCAATCATCAGCAAATAACAAAAATTCAATATCATCAAAAACTAACTTTAAATCATTAATGAATATTAAAAACAATATCGGACCTAGATGTGATCCTTGTGGAACCCCAGATGTTACTTTAAATCGCTTCGATAAATGATCATTGAGGTTCACAATTAATGATCGATTCCTTAGGTAATCGTTTATCCAGTTAATTATCGGACCAAAAAAGCCAAAGTTTTTCAACTTTTTAATTAGGATATCGAAATTAAGTTTATCGAAAGCTTTGGAAAAATCGGTGTAAACCGAGTGAACTTCAGACTTTTTCAAAAAAGCTTTTAAAATATAGTTTTCGTATTCTATAAGGTTAGTTGCCGTGGATCTACCCGAGCAAAATCCATGTTGGTTGTTAATAATATAAGGCCGTACCAATGGCGTAATGTAGTCCGTAACCAGACCTTCGAATATTTTAGGAATACAAGATAAGATGTTAATCGGCCTATAATTTTCAACATTGGCTCTGTCACCTGATTTATGGATAGGTAGGACGTAGCTTATCTTCCATTCATCAGGAAATAGCCTAGAGGATAACGATTTATTAAAAAGAACAATTAGTGGTTGCAGCATATTTTCAGCACAATTCCTCAGAAAAACCGAAGGGATGCCGTCAGGTCCGGCTCTTTTTGACATGTCTAACTCCATGAGTTTCCTAAAAAGCAAATCAGGACTAATTCTAATATTTGATAAACTAAAACTAGTATTAAACAAAGGTGGATCGAAGTGAGACACTTTGTTATTGTAAACCCTGGAGAAATGATCAGCGAATAAATTTGAAATAGTAGAAGAGTTAGAACTTCTAATACCGTTAAGGAACATTGTGTCAGGAATAATGTTATCACTTTTTCGGGAGTTAATATAATTCCAAAAGTTTTTAATGTTTGTTCGAACTTGAGACTCAATTTTATAAATGAAACGCTGGAAATCGAATTTAGATTGATTTTTGCATTTTGTCCTTAAATCGGAAAAAACTTTGTAATCATGTAAGCTTCCGGTAGACTTGTACTCTGAGTGTGCTGTTTTCTTTTTATATATTAACTGTTTTAATTGACTGGAAAACCAGGCTGGAAAGTTATCATAATTTAAGCGTTTACGAGGAAGATGAATATTAATCAAGTTATTTACAATACTATAAAACAAAGACACTGCTTCATTTAATGGCAAGTGCTCAATCACAGTCCAATCAACAATCTGTAAAGCTTGATTTAAATCAGAATAGTCTGCATTTTTAAAATTTATAATATCACGCGTTTCATAATTTCTTGATTTTCCAATAGACAACGGTAAATTTACAAGAATATCTAAAGCAGGATGATAGCAATCAATTGGTAATATAGGGTTTTTGTTTTCTGACACAGTAATATATTCGACATTAGAAAATATTAGATCAAGAACATTGTTAGCAATATTTTTTATATAATTGTATTGAAACAAATTTAAAAACGAAAAAGTATCAATAACTTCTGAGGCTTTGGTGTTAGTGTTTCCGATAGACCATGAAGTTGCAGTCCAATCGATTGTTATGCTTAGGAAATTTCATATCCTGGTGATTTCCCATGAAATACAAAATTTCGGGCTCGGTCTTGTTTTCAAATAAATCTCAATCGCAGATATCCTTGTCTCATAACGCTTAAAAAAACTCTACACAAAGATACCGTACCTAAACTGCCCCGTATTTATTTAACACCATACCGTTAGACATCAGAGCTCACATATTTGCACCTCTAACATTTAACCCTTTCATTCCCAAATTAAATTCCTTCGGGCAAAAAAAGTATATTGTTATTATTTCGTCTTTATTTGTGTCTAATAATACATTTTCAATGAAAACAAGAAAAACAAATTTATGGGTTTGGGAAATAATAGTATGTAAACTGCAGTTTACATTTTGATTGAGTAGAAACTTTTTCAAATAGAAATAGTTGACGGCAATATGAGTTAATTATTTTTTTATTACGGAAACGATAAAAGAAATTTTCTCGGTGAGTAAGACTAAGGTTTCATTAACTAAATGTTTACTATTCAAATACTATTATATGTAAGTTTCAGTGTATGTCACTCATTTTTATTTAAAGTAAACCAAAACATGAAGAAATTGTTTTAAAGTTGATGTAAACTGCAGTTTACAATGGGAATGAAAGGGTTAAACGTATAAAGTTAAATTTTGGCCTTGTAACCTAAACCTTAGCGTTTTTATAGTATCTTTAAACTATACAGTAATGAAACATGAATTTATTAAGGAATATTCAAAACCACTTTCTTACTTAGCTCTAATCGGAATAATTTTTTGTTAACACCAAATGTATATCCATCATCCATTAATTTAGCGATACATATTTTGATTTTATATTCTTACTTTTTACATTTACACATTAAAATGTCACTTAGAAATTAAACTTAAGTTCATTATCTCCTCGCTCAAGCTAGTCTTTAGAGGAGTTAAGCAGAAATAATTTGTAATTTTTTGTAATTCGCAAATTTTGTAATTTTTCGGTTTTTGCTTTTTTGCCTATCTATGCACAAAAAAGTAGAATTATATGAGGATTTGATGAGTCATGTAGGCGTTTATCGTTACGAAACTCAACCCGGGTGGCCTGGAATTGTGTTAAAAGCTCTAATTGTTATGGAAATCTTGTAAAGGTGCATGAACATTTTTTCGGGTTTCTGGCTTCAATCTTTTGTTTGCAATGAGTGAGTTTTGATAAGAATTGTATTGAAAGTGAATCCTTGTTCCGAGGAATGTGAAGGGAAAGAGTGATTAACGGAGATAAGCGAAAGTCTGCGATATTCACGTAAATAGTTGCTACGCGTTATCTCCGTAAAATGAGATCGTTTTCGAAAGATTTCTGGTTGAACTGGTGCACAATGCAAGATCATCGATTGCAAGAAACTAAATGTGTCGGTTAAACAATGAGAAAACTATAAACACAAAAAATATGACTGGCATATTATTTTTGTTCCACTAATCCACTACAAGGAATTTGTTTTTTGTTATGAAATCACACAAATCTTCCATAATTGCTCTCAGTTTGAAATTTCCGGACTATCATTTGTATGAGCCCAGCAATTACTCGACACATTGTAAGCTGCTTAATAGTACATGTACTAATGACATCAACGTTTTCACAGTATAATTCGAACAAAATAAAATTCGCCATAAGAATTCTCTTCGGCAACCTTCTCGTAATTAAACAATTGCACAAAAAAAAACAGACATCCATGAATAGTGATAAATTCCTATCCCTAGATTTCGCATTAATCATCATGCGCATCTAACAAACAACACAAACAACACAAAAAACAATACCCAGGCTGAAGACATACCCTAAAAATAACAATGACAATAAAAATCTAGAAAATCTCTCATCGCCGCAATGAGGATACTATAATCTCAAAGTGTTAATTTGCAATTATTCATTTTTCAAGCACAAATTGAAAATTATTATCTGCAATAAATTCCAAATGCCGCAGTTGTTTTTCAACACTTTATCCTCGACTCGTAGAAGCATTTAGTGCGTCCATAATAATTTACCACGGGGTCTTGAAGATGCATCATCATCATCAACATCTAGTCTAGAAGAAAAATCTTGGCAAACTCCCGAGCACGCCATAATAACAATAATTGTCCGGCGTATTTGAGATCATCTTCGCCAGTGTATTATACAGTTGATAAAGTTCTTGTTTTTTGGCATGCTCATAGAAGCGCGGATTTATTTAGTTTCTTAGTTTTCTGGATACACCGCGCGCCCAGGTACACATAGCTCAAGTGGAACGACCTCAACTCGTCCTTCTAGAGGACGTTCTATAACTTTTGAGCAAAAAACTAAATTCCGGGGCTTGTTGCGGTCATAAAAGCACAACAAAACATAGAAAGATGGAATGAAACTTTTATCCAATATCTTTAGTGAGTGACTAATTTCGTTCATTCGTTGCCTGTTTGAATACAAACAGATTCGCATTGGACATGGTGGGTTGGCTTGGATGGCGGTTGAATGGCTTACTGTGTATACGCGCCATGCCGCCGCCGCTGTGTTCCTTCGTCTTCTACATATATATATTTACGAGTTCTGCTAAAATTATTCCAAGAATGGAAGAAACGATGACGCCATTTGTACTCGATATGGTTGATTCTTTTATTCTGACAAGGAAATTTATTATAGTTGAAGGCTTTGGTGTCTATGACAAGGAGGCAAAAAACTGAAATATTACAGCCAACGATGCGAATTGCTGATAGAAATCTATTCTAAAAGGCATGAGCATTTTCTTCTAGTAATATTATAAATGTTGGTACTATCACTTATCATTTCCTTCATACTGACATTTTCTGATCCGCAAATATGTCCGTATGTCTGTTGCAATGTAAAAACCTATGCATTTCCGTCATTTCAGATGCGCAATGATGCTGAGCACCTCTCCGTTTTGAATTTTAATCTTGTCTTTGACCAAAACCTAGTTATTCAACCACACCATACTCAACTCAACAATCCGAATAACAGCCGCTTACTTGAATTAAATGCTTAATAGATTCCAATTTCAAGAAAGGCGCTCTTGATTCAAAACGTTTGGAAAAAGAAGATCAACGAACTCGAAGAACTTTCAAAGATCATGCAGACTCTGCCCGATTCTACTGCTGCTAATTTCGCCTGGAAGTTGCCTTACCACTTTGGACGCGGCTTAAATCTTTTACAAATCTTCAAGACCGCACATTCTCTGTATGTATGGTGTTTTTTGTCCACCGCGCATTGCTTTTGAGGTACGTAAACGCGCGCTTTTGCAGCATACAACTTACATCCCGGGATCCATCCATCTTCTTGAATATCATTCGAAATCGGATTGTTTGGAACTGTGTGTGCTTACCACTAAAGGGAAATTGAAATGAAAAAAATATTTTCAGCCAGAGATATGGTGCATGCGGACATGACTGGCGGAATCGTTGACTTTTACAGAATTCGCACAAGTTTTGTTGGATTAATTTTTTTTTGTAGCAGATTTTCAAAAATTTTAACTGTTTGTGGTTATACGACGAATTTAATTGATACACGCACACATGAGAGAAGTCAGTCAGTTCATGAAATTAATTGCGGAATGAAAGATTTTTATGCACTATTTACTGGAGGCTTGGCGCGTTATGTATGGCTGCAAAATAAAAATGTGAACGGTGAGTGAGTGATTTCGAGGGTCAAGTGAAAAGGCGTTTTGTGCAAGTTGAAATGTTGAAAAATTGTTTTCCACTTATTGAGCTGATGATTATCGCTGTTATGCAGGTTAATGCAGAGTACAGTTCAGTTTATTGGTAGCATTTTAGCGGAAATTGCCCGCAATGGGAAACATTAAATGAAAATGTTGGTTTAAGTATGGTTTTAATAGTTTTAGAACATTGCAAAAATTACATGGTTTCTGTACAATCGTTTTCAGTTTATTTTGTTTCATTTGTATTTGAAATTAAATAAAAATGTAGATGCTCCTTTTATACTATCAAAGGCGTGCGACAAAGGCCACACGAATGTCAATGTTCTTTTTACATTTAACTAGATATGCTATTAGAATCTATTAGTTACAAGGACAAATTGCCGCTCTTCAGCAATCTCGGATCCTAACCACCTATGTTTCCGATCATGTTGCCCAACCAACCTAATTCAAGAAAATATTTAGCCGCCAAAAAGCCCATATTGTCCGTGTTTCATCACTACATGACTTCTGGGTTTAAATGTATACTTTATAGAGTTTTTGCTGTCCGCCATGTTTTACCGTTAGAATAAAGAATTCCTCACGTGAAGTTTTCTTTGGGAAGTTAATGGATTTAAAAACATTTCTTCTGCAAGGGATAAATTTTGTAACAAAGGTCATGTGATGTATTCAAGACTAATACTCATGTTAAAAGGACAGAGGTACGTACCTCTGGATTTACCTTTCTCAAATTTTTAATCCTTTTTCTAAAAATATTTTTGTTGTCATATACACTAGCCGGCATATGTATTTTGACAACTGGTACTCTAGAGCCAAGATACTGATTTTGTTTAACTAGAGCGAATAACGGAAAATTTCTTATAAGGAAATCAAAGTACATATCAAGAGCAATAAATATACTCAATATTTTTCCTGTACATTTTCGCACTCTCTTGCTATACAGAAGAGAACAGATTGGTGCGAAATTTTGATGCGACATAAGTATTTTGACAATATTTAAATCTTTGATTGTACTGTACACCAATTTCTCTGAAAAAAAATGAATAAAACATAATTTTATTACTGATTTGTGTTTATATTTTGAATTCCAAGCAAAAAATGTGCCCCGTGGCTTGAAACATTGGAAAAAAATCAGAAATTCGAAGTTTGGTTTAAGCCTCCGTAGAGGCAAACTTTAACACTGGTTGAAAGGTTGGAGACGCTGCAATTGAATTTAATTTCATAAGGTAGACTGTTCATTATTAAACACCCGAATTGAATAAGAGAAAAGAAATAGAAAACTATTCACTGCATCACAGAAAGGGGATGTGAATCATGGGCGTAGCCAGGGGGGGCAGGGAGGGGCGGTCGCCCCCCTCCCCCCTGGTCGATGAAGATGGTGAAAAAAACCTTGTCGATGTGGTAAAAAAAATCGCTGCACTATACAACATTTTCAAAGCAGTTGCCTTTTTCAGCACTCCAAGTGGCCTCTCGTAACTGACGGAGGCTGCGAACCAGCGTGGATCCCATATTTCCTGTTTCATTTCATGGCTACACAATTTCAACCTTTAGGTCCCTTCGGGAAGCTAGTGAAATTCAACTTATTTTCATCTGATAGGGTGACAAATGGTATACAGCTTTGCTTTGTTTGCCCCGGAAGGTCATGCTTCGTCGAATCGACTACGCATCATCAAATTTATCCCATTTTTTGTGACAACTCTCATTATTTGGAAATCGGTGTCATCGAAACGACAAAGGATGAATTTTGTGTAACTCCAGTATTTCTTATGGCTGGTTGTCGATTCGACGATAAGTCTGTGTCCATAAAACTAGCTCATAACAAATATGTTCAACTGAAATGTGGGACCTATTTTTTCAAAAATTAAGGAAAAAAAATTTATTAGGACAAAAATAGGACAAATCAGGAAAATGGCTCAAAATTCTTCCTCATTTTAGGAAGATTGCATTCCGAACTCATAAAGATCGGCTCCAAGGCACTCAATGTCAAAATTAGACATCGTACATAAAATTAGAATTAATCAAGGAAACTCGGGGAGAAGATATTCCAAAATTTACTGTAAATAATTCTACAATCCACTGTAAAAACCGCAATAGGTGAAGTGAAAGAAAACCCGTGTTGGAACCCCAAAATGGATCGCTGTGCCTCTTGTATATACATGAGCTTCTCATTCATTAAACCCAATTTCCCAGTACGTTTAGAATATGTGTTTTATGATTCGAGCACGTTTTTTCAATTATATCAACGTTAAATTTTTATTTATCTAATTTTTAAATTTAGTGTTTTATATTTCGGGCCAAATAACATTGAATTAATTAATTCATTTAATTTGTAAATCAATTTCCTTACAAAATTACTCAAAATCGATGTCTTTCCATTCTAAATAAACTAACGATTGAAAATTTGTAAAATTTTAGTAATATTTTGAGAAAGGGTGATTTTGATGAAGCGTCAAAGTTGAGGGTCGTCGAATCGACGAAGCATGACCTTCCAGGGTTAAGGATTTTGTAAGGAACGGGTTTCATATTTCAGTGTCTTTCAAGGTCTTCTTTTGCTTCTCAGTACTGTAGCCCCTTGTGCGTTAACTCAGCCGTTTATAGGCAATTTCGAATTAACATTACATTACATATAATTTCGGAGTGTATAAATATAATGTTGTAAGCACTATATATTTCCATTCGCATGTACGGAAATTTTGGACCACGCCGAGATTCGATCTTCGGACCTCTATATTACTAGCATCGTAGAGTGCGACTCAACCAAATGAGCCACAGAGCGGGTATTTCAAGTTATTAAATCAAAATTTATTTTCTAGCTGAATCATACCAGCAATAAAATTTAGCCACTGTTAATACTTTGATAAATTTAGAAGAAATCTCATTAAAATCGTTAACCATATTTTAATCAATAAAGGATTTATAAATTTGCTAAGATGAAAGTGACAGACGAAACAAACCGATTTCGCAAGATGAAGTCCGAGATAAACAAAATGCACTGAAATAGACAAACTACGCTCTGAAAGGCAGATATTGGAGGCCAGTTGAATGTAATCAGAATGCAGAAGAAAATCTTTCTCATCTCCATTTTAATAAATTTTACTTTAAAATTAGTAAAAAAAAAAGAAATAGTAAAAGTAAACTAGGGCCGCAGATGTGTGCGAGACATCCAATTTCCAAGATCTAAACTGCTGATTTGTTGAGGTGTTGAGATCAACCTGCCCAGCAATGTTATTTATCCCCATAAATGGATACTTGTTTACAATCTGAGCGACATCATATTCCGTCACGTAGGTCGTGAGTTCGAAAAACACCATAAAATGAATTCGTTCACGGTGAGTCTGGAATCCATGACCCTCTGCATCACTCCAATCACAAGCCAGGCTACTCTAAAATATGCTAACAATATTTCTGCGACCGGATATTTCAGCTCCTAAGAAAGTCATGATGTTAAAAAAATTTTGGGCTTGACCCCCCCCCCTGACCGAAATCCTGGCTACGCCCATGCAAGGACTTTGCATCTTCAAAACACAACTTTCAACTTTTTATTTCATCTGTAGGTTTCGTTTCCACTTAATGGAAATTGATATTGAATTTTTCCTTCTGGCTTTTATAATTTTTTTTTATTCGAGTGCTAGCCAAAAAGCCGCCCCTAAAATTTGGCACCCCGGGCGACCGCCCGGCTTGCCCCCCCCCCCTTAGAGCGGGTGCTGATTCCAAATTCTCCTTCTCTCAACATCCTTGGTACTAGCATCTTATGCAAACTTAAATAGCCCTATCATATATTTGCATTACGAAAAATGCCTTAAAATATCTTGGGCTCTTAAATAGGTGCAAAAAATATTTTTCCTGCCACTGATCTAGCCCAAATTGTTAAAAGCCACATAAGACCTAGACTGGAATATAGTTCTCATATTTGGACTGGCGCAGGCAGTACTGCTTTGTCTATGCTGGCTAAAGTCCAACGCAAGTCTTTTAAAATCATTGGTGATCATTACATCGTGAATTGAATCTCTTGAGTACAGACGTAACGTAAGTTGCATAACATTACTTTATCACCGTTGCTCCAATGAAATATACAATCTTATTCCAGACCTTGCAATCTCATCCCGTGCTACCCGACTTTCAAGTCGTAGCCACCAGCATACACTAGAAGGGTTTCTTTCTGAATTTTAAATGTTAATGTTAAAATTTTCCAAAGGAGTAGACTGATAACACATCGTTTCCGATTATTGGAGTATTTCAAGGAAGCTTGGTGTTATTATAATGAGTCATAAACTATAAATTTGTTCCAAAATAAAATAAACTCTTCAATGGCGTGCTGTCTATAGATGCGGTGGATGGAGCATCCCTATAAATTTTATCTCTGTAACAATTAAAAACATTTTTCCTCGGCTTTAGCTTTCAGCATAGTTGAATATTTAAACAATTCCGAACTTTAAAGTAACCAATCTTCTTCTTCTTTATGGCACGATAGCCCGACGTCGGGCCTTGGCCGCCTGGATTGAAAACCTCCCATTGTCGCGGTCCACGCGACCTTGTCCTCCAGTTCCGAAAGCCTAGCATCTGGTGGGCGTCCTCACATACAGAATGCTCCCATCGGGCTCTCGGTCGTCCACGCAATCTGGCTCTGTCCACTCGTTGCGCGTTCATCACCTTTTTGGGCACGCGATCGTCGTTCCTCCTTTGTGCATGTCCCGCCCATTGCAATCGCTGCAATTTCACGATATTCGACACCTGTAGCTCATCATACAGCTGATACAACTCAAGGTTGTACCGGATGCGCCATTCACCTCGTTCACGAACGGCCCCGAAGATTCTTCGGAGAACCTTTCGCTCGAATGTGTCCAACATCTGTTCAGAGTTTTGGGTTAGGGTCCATGCCTCGCAGCCATAGCATAGCACAGGTCGGATGATGGTTTTATACACGTGGAGCTTCGCGTTCCTGTGCACCAGCTCGAATAATTTGGAGGACCGCAAAGTAACACTTATTAGCTAGTTGTATCCGCCGCTTTATCTCACCTGTTTCGTTGGCGTCCTTTGACAAATTGGAACCCAGGTAAGTGAAGTTGTCTACATATTCTATATTGAGGTCCCCCACTGTGATGCTTGAATTTACTGGCGTTCTAGTTTTTGATTGCATCATGACCTTGGTTTTAGATTCGTTGATATGTAGCCCAACTTCTTTGGCGGCGTTATTGAGATTATGCAGAAGGCTTTCTGCATCATCCAATCTTCGAGACATGATGTTGATGTCGTCGGCGTAGGCTACTAGTTGAGTCGATTTAATGAGTAGCGTTCCGCCGCTGTCCAGATTCATGGCTCGAATCACATACTCCAGAGCCAGGTTGAAGAGCGTCGGCGCCAGCCCGTCGCCTTGCTTGAGTCCAGTACGAGTTTCAAATAGGTCAGTGAGTCTGTTCTGAACACTGACCTGCGAGACGGTATTAGTCATCGTCATCCTTATGAGTCGCACTAGCTTAGCCGGTATACCAAAATGCAGCAGAATGTTGTACAGTACGCTTCGATCGATACTGTCGTATGCCTGCTTGAAGTCAACAAATATTTGGTATACGTCGATGTTGTATTCCCAGCACTTTTGGAGTAGAAGCTTCACTGTAAAAAGCTGATCTGTCGTCGAACGACCAGGTCTGCCTTGGTACTCGCCAATGATTTCTTCTGCGTACGGATTAATTCTATTTTGCAGAATCTTAGATAAAATCTTATAAGTCGTACAAACTAATGAGATGCCTCTGTAGTTCTCACATTTCAACTTATCCCCTTTTTGGTGGATTGGGCAAATGATACTTTTACGCCAATCTTCTGGGATTATTTCGTCGTTCCATACTTAAACGATAAGTGTGTGTATAGCCTTAACAAGGCTCTCCCCACCATGCTTCAGCAGTTCAGTTCAGTTGTCGTCAGCGCCCGGGGCTTTATTATGTTTTAGTGCTTGCATGGCGAGATCAACTTCTTCTACTGTTGGGGGTTGAACGGGAGGGCCTGTTTCAGCCATCAGCTCCGAAGCTTCTTGTGTGGGGTTGTTCGGTTGAACATTGAGGAGCTCTTCAAAATGTGAGGCCCAGCGTTTATCAACGCTATCGGTGTCGCTAATGATATTGCCATCCTTATCCTGACAGAGGCTGGTCCTGGGTTGGTATCCACTTTTAATTGAATTAATCAGCTTGTACGCTTGTCTACTGTTCCTACTAGCTAGTCTTTGGTTTATTTGCATCAACTGCTCGTCAAAATGCTTACGTTTCTTACGCCTAATTAACCTATTTGAAAATCGTCGAAGCTCGTCATATTTTGTTTTTTTGGCTTTAGTTGGGCGTTCAGTCCATTGGCGATATGCCTCGTTTTTAGCATCTACCGCATTTTGACATTCTTCATCAAACCAATCATTTCGGGCTCGCCAGGCTTTGTATCCCACAACCTCCTCTGCGACCCCTTTGATGGTGTCTTTGAATGTATCCCAGATCTCAAGGGCGCCTTTGTTGCTGATGTTATTTAGCAAGGGCGTCAGCTTCTCCTCAAGGGCAGTCGTATAAGTGACCACCGTGGCATCATCCAACAATTTGTCAACCGCAAAAATTTTTGCCGGGTTGAACCTCGAATGATGCACCGAAGAAATTCTGCACTTATAAGTCGCCTTCACCATATAGTGGTCAGAGTCAATATTTGCTCCACGATAGGACCGAACATCCATTATGCTCGATGCCCATCTCTTGCAGACAAGGACGTGGTCAATTTGGTTGACGGTATGTTGATCTGGAGATCTCCAGGTCTGCCTGTGAATGCGACGATGCGGAAAACAGGTAGAGCTAATGACCATATTTCTGCTGGTCGCCAAGTCTATTAGTCGTTGGCCATTGTCGTTACAGTCTTCATGGATGCTGTACCCTCCAGTAATCCCCCTATGCCAACTTTCGTTTCCGACTTTGGAGTTAAAATCCCCTAGCAGCAATTTGACATCATTTGATTGAAGTGAATCGAAAAGATTTTCTAGGCGGTGATAGAACTCGTCTTTAACCACGTCTTCACTGACTTCGGTGGGGGCATGCGCGTTTATGAGCCAGAGATTGAAGAACCGGGTTCTAATGCGAATCGCACACAGCCGCTCGTTTATGGGTTTGAAGTCGATAACATGCGGCTTAAGTTGATTGTTTACAATGAACGCCACTCAAAACTCCCTGTGGCCCGAAGGTTTTCCACTTGTGAAAATTGTGTACGAATTTCGGCCATCAATCTCGCTACTAATCCATTTTGTTTCCTGGAGTGCAACAATAGCATAGTAACCAATAGCTCTATAAAATTTAATTGAAAAATATTACTCTCAGTTTCGACATGATTGGCGATGTCCACACATGTGCGCTTTGGCATTCCCTATCGTCTTCAAGCTCTGTATCCACTTTCAACATTGAATTTGTCATTGATTGCGTCAAGTGAACAGAAGAGATCAATGCCTCATTCTATCCACATCTGTTCATTTTTTATCGTTAAAAATGTATCGCAGCTTTGCTCAATCATCTTTAATCGTTCTCAGCTCTCAAGCAACAAAAAGATCCCATGGATGCGTTGATAATTTTTCGACCCTAGCGACTCCGATTCGCACTCAGAGAATGTTCAAGGTCATGTAATACACTTTAGACAGCCGTGACACACTGGATTCATTTTGTTCTCACCAGAGCTTGCGGTTTCCTTGAGGGATATGTTGCGGGGTGATGTTTCTCACCTCATCAGAGTCACCTGAATTGATTGTTGTGCTATCGCTACATGGTTTGCGCAATGGGTTATGGTGAAAACCAGTGTTATGTGCACTGAAAAAATTATTTGCTAAAAACAAGAAAAAAATATAATAAAAAACAGCCAAGGAATAATTTTTCCTGATTTAAGATGTATTTTTTTGTTCCAAGAAAAGTCTTTGCTTAAAACTAATAAATAAGCATTATTTTAAGCAAACAATTTTCTTAGAACAAGAAAATACATCTTAAATCAGAAAAACTTTTCTTGGAACAAGAAAATACATTGTATTTTTTCTTCTTTTTAGCAAATGATTTCTTTCAGTGTGATTCAGTGTCTGTAAAATATTATTTATTAGATTTTATCTACATTATAGCTTTTAATAAACGGAATTGGGTACCCTTTCTGTTTTTTTCAAACGTATCCCTATTGTTAAATGTCACCGCATGCCACTGAAATTCTTAAAACATATTTTATTTGAGAATATTCAGGATTGAGAATACTACAAACTACTACCTGTTTGTAGTATTCGTGTTTAATGTAGAGGAAATGAATAATTATCTTTCGACAAGATAAATTATGTATTTCAAAGACTTCCGTATAATTTAATAGTTGGCGAACTGATAAGTTTACCGCTCCCTATAGGCCAGCCCAAGTAACAATTTTATACCTATAATACATAATAGAATATTCCCTTGTAACAATAACAGGGTCACTTTGCATGGTATAAACGCTGAATAATAGTCCAATAATGGCATTTGGTGCCATTTTTTAGTCCAATAGAACCTTATTATAGCACTAAATTATGCTTCGAAAAGGCATATATCATCATTTTCTGTAGTTTTCTCGCATTAGCGAAAAAATTAAAAAAAAAACACGCAGCTAGCATCGAACCCATGACTATCCGTCCCACCCGCTAACCACTTGGCCAACCTCAGACGTAGTCAGCATTGCTCGTAAACACTACAAATGGTTAGTTGCTTCTATAGAAATGCTTAACAATTCTTTATGGAATCTTCTGCAATGAACCTTCTATGCTTTATATATCAATCAGTTGACGTTGATTAAATCCTTAAATTCATCAATAAAATGCAGTCTCTTTCTGCGCAGAAGATCATCCTAATTGGTTCATAAATTAACAATGAGTGAGGAAATGTTGGTTTCATCCAATATTTCAAAGAATTCTATTGATGAAATTTGATATTCCAGAGCACTTCATAAGTTTCAATTATTTCAAAAATCACAAAGTCATACTTCTATAAAACTACGGTGAACAATTTATCGGGTGACAATATGAATAATATATAATGTCACACTATCAACACAACCGATTCTTAACGGTTAACGTTTAGAGAAAGTGTTATCGAAGTCTTATTGTATATAATCGTGAATTGATTTACATATAAGGATGTTAGAAGCTTTCCGGAAAATGTTTTAAGGCTTTTTTATCGGATCAAAATGCTTCTTTAAGCGATGTCATACGATACACTGATTTTGTGTTACTATGTGATTGCTACAGGGTAAAGGGCTTCTTTGAAGTACATATATAATATACACTGCGTTTCACTTGAATAGCACATTCCGGTTTTTTTTATTGTAATTTGCTTAGATATCAATATTCTTATGACTTTGCTAGTAGTTTTTTTGTCTTGTTTGTGTGGGATTTTTTGTTTCACTAGAATAGCACAGTTGGGTTTAAGCTTCACATACGGGGTGCACGTGGTCTCAATATCACAATCTATAGTAGTTTTGAGTAATTTAAATACGATTCGTTGATTTAAAAAAATTTGGGTCGTGGTAAAGCCTTAACAAGCGAAGAACAAGTTAAAATAAAAACCTACAGGGATTGTGACCTTTCAGTGACTAAAATATCGAAAAAAATTTGAAAAAGCTGAAACGTTATTTACAATTTTATTAAAAATGGTGAAAATTATGAAAAAATATGAAAGGTCGAGGAAGCAGTGTACTCTCTAATGCAGAAAAGCGATCTATTTTGCGTGAAGCATCGAATTCACATGATTCTGTGGACGAAATTCGGTTAAAAGTTGGTCTCAGTTCGAGTAAAACAACTGTATGGCGTGCTAATTAAAAAGCTAAACACCTTAAGCGTCTAAAATAAAAAAAAACACCACTTAACCCCGCTCGTAAACATGCTCGGTTGACTTTTTGTCGTACCAACATGTCATGGACTAAAGAGTGGTATCGCGTTTTTTTTTTCTGATGAGAAGAAATTTAATTTGGAAGGGCCCGACGGATATAACTGTTATTTTTATGATTTAAGGAAGAAACTCACCAGTTGGATCGTTTGCACAGTCGGGTTGGCGGCGTTATGGTTTGGGGAACCATATCCTACTACAGCACTTGTGAACTCTAATTCTTTGACACCACTATGAATGCTAAGTCGTATCAAGGTGTTTTAGAAAAGGCTTTTGCGACATTTGAAAGTATCTTTGGACCATTGCCGTGAACTTTACAACACGAGAATGCACCAATACACACTGCCCGTGCTGTAAAGTAGTTTATCGAGTCCCAAAAAGTTACTCTTTTGAACTGGCCACCATACTCGCCGGATCTAAAGATAATAGAAAATGTTTGGGGATAGCTGGTCAGAAAAGTTTATGAGTCTGGTAAACAGTTTGTTCAACAAAGACTGAACTAATTGAAGCCATTTAGCAATCATGGGCTACAATATCCCTTGCTTACATCAAAATTTTGTACGATTTTTTGCCTAATAGTATCTAGGAGGTTATTTCAAACGGAGGAGGCTCAACCCATCACTAAAATTACTGATTTTAATTCAAATTGATCTCAACTTGTATTCTGAACAAAAATAAGTTATCCTCACTGCATAAAAAGTTAATTAAAATAAGTTTTCAAAAAGTGTGCTATTCAAGTGAAACAGAATTTATGTGTTTTTCATTTGTGTTTTACATTTGTTTTTTCTAAGATTACATGTTGGAAAAATCCGAATTCTTTTTATTTCAAATTAAAGCTAATTAATCCAATGACAAATAAAAAATACCAAATATCTGTTGTCTTCATTTTGTAAAGATATTGAGAAAATAAATTTAATGTATAGAGTGTGCTATTCAAGTAAACCGCAGTGTATACAGGGTGTCCGGAAACTGCCGCATAACCACAACGGATTATGATTCCTCAGTTGATTTCCAGCAAAAAGTTATACCGAAGGGGGTATCCCTCAGCTTAAACCTTTAGCTACCACAGGCATTTAAAGATTTTTGAAAAAATTATTTTCTTGCACGACTTAAAGCCTAATAGGTCCAAAGCTAGACCAGCTAGAATAGTGAAAGAAAATGATTGTTGCAGCCAACAAATTTACCTGTAAAATAAAACTAACCACACTAAAATCCGATAAGAGGTTTGGTTTTTACAAAGCTTCAAAGTCAAATTTGCGTGATTTGACCCAAAAACAATTTTTTTTCCATCTCAATTTTCTCCAACTTCTGCCTAGGTGAGGTGCTTGTACGATTCTTTTAAAAATTGGCGCATAGTCTTACGATCATATCTTTCTTACATCATTTTATTCTAGCTCCAATATTTCGAACAGTTTTAGTTTAGTACCTTAAGTGCAGAATACTAGGGTTCGTTTTGGCTCGATTTCGACATATTTTGAATAGATTTGACCAATATTGCAGATCTTTAGGGCAGTGTGAATTGAACTCTAGCTAAAATTAACCCTAGTTTTCTACATTTAACGTATAAAAACTGTTAGAAGTAATGGAGCCTGATCAAAATGATCTAAGAAAGATATGATCGTAAGGTTATGCGCCAATTTTTAAAAGATTCGTAGCACCTCACCTTGGCAGAAGTTGGAGAAAATTGAGATGGAAAAAAGATTGTTTTAGGGTCAAATTACGCAAATTTGATTTTAAAGCTCTGTAAAAACCAAACCTCCCATCCGATTTTAGTGTGGTTAGTTATATTTTACAGGCAAATTTGTTGGCTGTAATAATCATTTTATTTCACTATTCTAGCTGGTTTAGCTTTAGAGATATTAGGCTTTAAGTCGTGCAAGAAAATTATTTTTTCAAAAATCTTTAAATGCCTGTGGCAGCTAAAGGGTTAAGCTGAGGGGGTATGTTCAATACAAATTTTTTGCTGAAAATCAACTGGGGAATCATAATCCGGTGTGTTTATGCGGCAGTTTCCGGACACCCTGTATATAGCGGAACGCTACTCATTCAGTCGACTCAACTAGTAGCGTACGCCGACGACATCAACATCATATCTTGAAGATTGGGTGATGCAGAACGCCTTCTGCGTAATCTCAATAACGCCGCTTAAGAAGGTGGACTACATATCAACGAATCTAAAGCCAAGGTCATGATGCAATTAAAAACTAGGGTCGCTACGCTCGCCAACCCCTGGGGCCGAGGATAATTTCGGGCGCGGCCGAAATTTGGATACCCTTCGCTTGGGCTAAAAGTTTTTTCGGGCGTACCTATGACTTGTATTTTATCCCCCTCCTCATTCTTTTTCTTCCGTCTTGACAAAAGTTTTGGGCTTGGTTGAAATAAGTGGGCAAATAAAAATATTTACTCGGAAAATTTTAATGGGGGTTGCCGGAGCATAACCCCGCAGTACGATTCCATTCATTTTGAACTTTTTAGTTGCTTTGATAAAGACACATTAATTCAAGGTTTTGTGAAATTGGTGTAAAAAAAATGTTTCTTAGAAGAACCAATATGGGGGGTTTGGTTTGTATGGCAGCCCCATGGCCCCATGGGCCGATTTGATTCAATCTTACATATGTTTTCAGTCATCAATAGAAATACATTTGTGTGAAATTTGGTTGATTTTGCTGCACAAATGAACAACTTTTTCTTAGAAGAACCTAATTTGGGAGGTTCGATTTGTATGGCAGCCCCATGACGCCATGGTCCGATTGAATCCATTCTTACATATGTTTTGTGTCAACAATAGAAACACATTTGTGTGAAATTTGCTTGAAATTGGTACACAAATAAAAAAGTTTTTCTTAGAAGAACTCAAATTGGGGGGCTAGGTTTGTATGGCAGCCCCATGACCCAGTGATCCAATTTGGGTAAATCAAACATACGGGAATGGTCCCACAATACGTTTTCTTTTATTTTTGCATTTCCGGTTGTTTCGATAAAGATATATGAATACAAGGTTTTCTGCAATAGGTGCAAAAAGGCTGTTTCTTAAAAGAACCCAATTGGTTGATTGGGTTTGTATTGCAGCCCCATGATCCCACAGTCCGATCCCACCCATTTTTACATATGTTTTGTAGTATTAATAGAAGAACATTTTTGTGATGTTTGGTTCAGATTAGTTCATAAACAAAAAAGTTTATCTTAGAAGAACTTAATTTGGGGACCTAAGTTTGTATGGCAGCCCTATGACCCCATGGTCGGATTTGATCCAGTTTTACATATGTTGTGTGTCATGAATAGAAACACATTTGAGCGAAATTGGTGCACAAATAAAAAAGTTTTTCTCAGAAGAACCTGGGGGGGGGTTAAGTTTGTATGGCAGCCGCATGACCCCCTTGTCCGATTTAAGCGATTCAAACATACAAACAGCCTGCAACAATAATAAGCATGTGTATAAGTTTTCAGCTCTCTAGCTTTCATAGCGGCCGAGAAAAACGCAATGGAACAGACGGACAGACGGACAGACAGACAGACAGACAGACAGACAGACAGACAGACATACAGACAGACGGACATCGCCCAATCGATTCCCCAAGTCATGCTGATCATATATGTATACATTTTATATGGTCGGAGATGCCTCCTTCAATGCGTTACAAACTTCATGACAAAGTTAATATACCCTTTCACTTATGAGCGAAGGGTATAACTAGAACGCCAGTAAATTCAAGCATTACAGTGGGGGACCTCAATATAGGGTATGTAGACAACTTCACTTACCTGGGTTGCAATTTGTCAAAGGACGCCAACGAAACAGATGAGGTAAAGCGACGGATACAACTAGCTAATAAGTGTTATTTTTCGGTCCTCCCAATTATGAATTTTTACCACCACTTCTCCAATAGTCTCGGTAAAAATATTTAGTATAAAGTAAAATAGTTTCAGCTTTGGACCCATAGGGAAAAAGTTGCACCATTTCAGACACCAAAATTGTACACTTAGACCTATGCCGCTGGACGAGAATTGAATAAACAAAAAAAAAAGCCAATATTACAGATGTGAAGATAAAATGACTTTGTAATTTTAATTTGATATTTTTATGTGCACTACAACAATTAAGAAAGATTCGTGCGTGTTTTTTTACTATGATTGGATGAAAAAAGAAACGTCCAGAAATAAGAACTTTTCAGAATATAGAACAACCTGATTTACCAAGTGGTTCCAACCTCTGAGCAGTGGCGTATTTACAGGGGGCACGTGGCCCCCCCTGTGAGCACTTCAAACTTTTTTCACACCATACTAAAAATTGCAGTACCAAATGTTCCCTTTTTATTTTGAGCGTTTTTTTATTAAACTTTGTAAATTTTTTTCGAAACATCATCACATCATCTTCTAAGTTCGCCAGATCTCCTCGTTGATGAACCCTTTCCGTTTTTTCGAAGTTTATTTTCATAGACGCGTGGTTTCAAGAACAAGAACTCTCAGAGAATATGTACAAGCTATGATTATGTCGAGGTGGTCATGAAACGTTGTCCAATCTCGTCATGAATCTGTTCGGAAACAAGGACTGCTATTGAAAGTCTCGTCATGTGTGAAGTGACCCCATCTTGTTGATATAAGTTGAAGAGATGTTGTTGCGGTTTCGATGTCTTGGAAGCTGAATTGATAAATATTTGAAACAATCGGTCTGATTTTTCGATCGGGCTTCTGTATTTTAATTTGGCCGTAAATTCATGTTGGGCTGCTGTAAAGGTCTTTAAACCAGATGCTTCTCTTTCTGTTAAAATGCTAAAAATTGAAGTGTTTTGGTGGGAAAGCATTTTTAGCATACATTTTCCAATTCCTACGGTTCGGTGTCTGTGGTGCTCTGCCTGGGGTACTTTCTTCAATGCTTCAATTTTCACGAAGTAAACATCATTGTAGCCATTCCTTCTCATTTCTTTTTTGCAATTGATTTGTTAAAGCATGTTGCTTCAGCTTACTATCTAGGACTCGTTTTAAAAGGTTTTGCAGATACTATAGATTTATATTTTATAGATAGTACATATGGAAATAACAAACAATCATACCTTCCTGTTTACTTTTGTTGCTTCATTTTAATTAACCGATTGATCACTTCCCGGCTCTATACCACGGATAGTTCCTATAGTGTTCTGGATTGTACTTGTAAAATATTATTCGGCGCTTGTTATGATTTTACGGAATCTGTTACTAGATTTTTCACAAAACATATACAAATGCCTCTTTTTCAATAAATCCTAATTTTGCATTCAAATTCGCTTAAACTTGCCATGGAATTCAAGGCCACAATATCAGCCAAAATGTTTTGTATCAGCTTTTCATCTGTGTTTCTTTCAAAAGTAAGCACAACCACTTTTTGGCGGAATTTGGCCGAAATTTGGCAGAATTTCGGACGATGTATGAAATTTCTCTTCCAAAGAATCCGTTTTGTCATATGGAAACAGTCTCTTTGGTGATTGCATTAATTCCATAGCCAATTAAATACTATTCGTAAAATTCCTTTTCGGCTTTAGACTCCTTCGAACTACACTACGCAAACTTTTTTAAGGCTTTCCGTATTTTGCTTCAGGAAAAGCCAAAAGCAGTTAATGAGTGTTGTTCTAAGATCTGTCAGGAAAAGTAAACTTTTGGTGTAATAAAACTGAAATGCAAAGGACTCTCAGGCCCGTATTTATAAACATACAGTAACTCAAGGAGACCTTGAGTCAAGGATGCTGAAATTAAAATAAATGTCATTTTCCATACTTTCATAGATTTCATAGAAATCACTTATATTCACGAGTCAATGCATCCTTGATTTAAGGAGAATCTCGAGGAGACCTTGAAATTTTCTATAGTCAACCTCACTACCCACCTACCTCGAAATATTTTATTTCAAGTCTATCGAAAACTTAAGGTCTCCTTGAGTTACGCCTTAAATCAAGGATCAAGGATCAACGATCCCTCAGTCTTGCCAATGTTTTTCCTATGTAGCTGCTATCGGGTATCCCCACACCAAAACTTTATGTAACAAATTATCCCCGCACTCTGTGCCCCCCCCTTTGAGAATTTTTAAAATACGACACTGCCTCTGAGCGTCTATTGTATATCGAAATTAATAATTTGTTTATATTGAGTTTTTTGTAAAAAAAATGTCTTTATTCTTTTTTCGCAACGCCTTTCAAATTAAGTTGTCTTTTAATATATATATAAATCTCTGGCTTAATCATGTTAGCCGATTTGTTAAAAAACAACGGTATGGCTATAGTATGTAATACTGACCCGTCACCTGAAATCAATATAAAAGATTTATCTATCTAGTTTCTGACCGAATGAAATCTTTTCTAATAGGCCTTAATTATTAACAAATTCTTACACCTTCTCCACTCTATTCTCTCAAATACACAATGCAATCAAGATATATTCTTTCATAGCCGTGGCCTTTCATTCGTCTTCGTCACAACAATAGGCCAATAAAATCGGTCATCTTATACCCGCGCGTAGATTCCAATTTACAAAGTTCTCGTGGCAAATCCAATTTTTCATAGGTAGCAAATTCTGACATTCTTTTTCTTCGCGTACGACGTACATTATAGAACTTTTCAGATCTGACCATGCGAAAATGTGTCTATCATCACATACATATAGGAACGTATAACGGTTATGTAAATCACAAAACATTCTTATTTTATTTTTATATCTTTAGTTCGTTTTTTCGGAAACGAACATCTTCCATTGGGATGGTAATAATAACGGCTGATGCCATTTTTCACCATACAAAATCACCAAGTGGACCCAAATGAAATACACAGACTGAAAAAAAATGTGAAAAAAATCAAAATATATGCACATTTAGCACATTTCTTTTGGTCAACAATAATAATACTTGAGTGTTATTATTATTGTCATTCGCAGCCGATGCGAATGATGATGGTGTTATATCATAACTTCAGGAATACCATTATTGAGATCAGGAATTTTATGCAAAACTTCCCGGATAACTTGAATCCCATGATCAGAACAAGATCAGCGGTAGAAAAGGTATACAGTTTCGCATGAGAATGATGGGTTGAATTGGATATAGTGAGAAGAAAGCACTTTTGAAACGGTGAGAAGGAAATTGATTTTTATTAAATTTAATTGTGGCATATAATGGATTTCATCCGTCAAAATGTCGGATTGACACCAACGGTAATGATTAGTGAATGGAAGTTGCAAGATTTATAATAATAATTCGCGGTCTTTTCTCAAACTGTTCTCTTCCGTATGAAATTCAAGTGATTTGTGAATGGTTATTCAAATTTAGGTACGAAAGAACCGTTGGAAATGTGGTTTTTGCAACAAAAACGATAAACTGTATATAGGTTAAAATAGTCGTCGGTACTCTTTTGATACTTGTTGATTTTTGCGGAAATACAAACTACCAAGAAAAAAAATATTTTCTGGTGAGAATTACGTAAAATGTTTCCATATTTAAGATTCAGGAATAACACCGATATTTTATTTGCGAATGTGTGTTAAAACTATGTCTTTTTTTTCTGTAAAATAAACTTATATGTTGGTAATGCTCTACATTTGAAGCCGACTAAGAACACTGAAAAAATCATTTGCTTAAAACAAGAACAAAATACAATAAAAAACAGCCAAGTCATTTTTTCCCTGATTTAAGATGTATAACATCTTAAATCAGGAAAAATTATTCCTTGGCTGTTTTTTATTGTATTTTTTCTTGTTTTAAGCAAATGATTTTGTTCAGTGAAATGTCTGCTTTCATTTACTAGTAATAGAACTATCAACTTAATTCATTGGAATTTCATTAATTACACGTAACAGATTAAATTTCACTTTTACTTTAAAAACTTGTCGAAAAGTAAACGTATCTAATGCACGATTGAATTTCGTGACTGAAATTAATCAAGACATTTACCACCACAGCCTTCGCTTTATAAAATTTTATCTACAAATATGTTTACCCAGCACAACGTATGTATGTGAAAAACTAAATCTAATGTTTAACGTGCATCATTCTGTCACACTTGAGAGATTGTCCGTGTATTTAATGATTTAGTATAACAATAGATACAAGTTGCATTTAAAACATCAACGTGCGAGATACAGTACAGTGGTAATGACGAACTATGCATTGTATATTAAATAAATGCATTTTTAAAGTCACTGAGGCGCCTATATGAAAAGTGTGCTCTAATTATCATCATTATTGTTGCTGATTTTTTATTTTCTATAAAATTAGAAAATAGATCTGGTTTCACTTTAATGTTCACATTGCGTTTAGTCTGATGTTAGTTGACATGAAACTAGTAGGACCAGTTAAAACTTACACGCTTGATGTCAACTAACTATTATATTGTATTGCATTTTACGTATATTCTAGTTCTTTCAGCTCAAATGAGTTATACCCCCATCTATCCCCAGGGATTTCAGTTAAAATATTATCCGCATTGTACTGAGCGTAATTTGTACGTAGAATAGCAAAAAAGGCCTTATATCTCTATAATTCAGTGTAAAAAATAAATTAAAGGAAAAAAGTGGGAATCTCAATTCAATCAGAAAATACCGGCGTACAGAGGGCTGCGCCCGCAATACGAGGGTTTTTTAAAATTTTAATGCATAGTGAATATTTTTTGTACATATATTTTATAAGCGCAATAAATAAGAATTGTGCACAACATTAATGAAATGCTTCCTGTAAATCTATTTTTGGATTGGTCTAAATAAACGGGTTCTAGAATGAAGGGCTAGCGTCTTTCATTCTGTTCCACCTTTAATTAGACCAATCCAAAAATAGATTTACTATTTACCCAGTTTGTGTAAAAGTACTCCAAGGAAAATCTACAGGCATTTTTTGATTAAGATTTCTGATGGCCTTTGAGCAAAAAGAAACTCAGG
This sequence comes from Microchrysa polita, assembly GCA_949715475.1. Lineage (NCBI taxonomy): Eukaryota > Metazoa > Arthropoda > Insecta > Diptera > Stratiomyidae > Microchrysa > Microchrysa polita. The sequence goes on along the minus strand of OX454415.1, from coordinate 46,802,210 downwards.
CAAACGTAAGGATGGCTTGGCTTTATGCATGAACTGAATGATTAGCTGTAAATCTACTGTTACTGTTTTTTTAATCAAGGAAAAGCAACTTATATGAAATGATTCCATTGTGTCCCCTGATATAAGAGCCCCCGCAAGCTTTCCTATGAGTATTGAACAAGTATACTTTGCAGCTATTCAACTTGGTCCTACACACTTCTCACACTTGCATTGTCAAAGGCCCTTACTAAATATTTACTTGGCTATATTTCGGGTTTGGATACAGTTATTTGAATGAAAATTCGTAGACATATTCCTTATCTAATTTTCTAAAAACCCTTACCAGAATTTTCATATTTGGAAACCTAATAGGGGCTACACACGAACAAATTTAAATTTTACAAATTTACTGTTATTTACTTTTCCTTAGCAAAAGTCAACAGTCTTAATATTTAACGTATATAAAGCCATACTGACCAATCTTTGTGCAAAGTTTTATCTCGATCCCTACCCAAGCAACATCTAGTGCTTTTGATTCCGCCACTTTAATAAGTTTCGGTTACGTTTTTGACCCCCCAAATTTTAACTTCATCGTAACAAATACTGCAAAGTACTTTTCGGGACGTCCCAGGGTGATAGTAGTTGGAACTTTGTAGCGAACGAAATGTTGCTACTACATATTTGACAAGTGTAGGCGAATGGTACAGTTTTGGTACCTCATTTTGCTACTACATAGTGAGCAACTCCATAGAAATATTTTTAAGTGGCAAAACCGTAGCCGTATAATTTCTTTGTAACTTCGAAGGATTTGCTACTTTATAGTAAAATAAGAACTATATATAGTTCCTAACGTTACTACAAAGTCCTATTTGGAACTTTATAGTACCATATGGAGCTGTCAAATGCTTGTCGCCATATTTTCCAAGATTTTACAAAATCATTTTGTACACATTTCGAGAAAGTAGCTATTTTTTCAGATGAAACAATTTAGAACTTCTTTGTGTTAAGTAACTATTTTATTTGCTGAATATTTAGAGTGATAAAACTAGAAAGTGGAGGATAACACTGACTTTAGTTGGGTTATCTCTTGACAATTTATTTAAGAAATGATTAGAAAAATGAGAGGGCATTACTTTTTTGCTTGTTTAAAAAAGCTGACAAATGATCAAATAATGTAATCACTCAATTAAATCCTTTCAGATTATGTTCTTTGATTGCCTGAATAGGGTAAAAATACAACTTTAGCAAATTTGTAAAAGTATATGTGTGTACATATAAACCCATTCAATTTAAGTTTACTAAAATTGTGTCGGTTTTACCTACACATATTCACAACTATGATTGTGTGGGAAGACGGGACCAATAAAGTTCCAATTGGGTGGTTAGACAAACAATGCCACTTGGTTGGTGTGTTCCAATCGCGTTGCAACTTACTGGTGGCAAATGGGTCCTGGTCACCAAACTTTTCATTCCCCATATCAGTGACTCTTCGGTGACAAAAAGGTCCTTATCACGGAACGATTGAAAGTATTTGCTACTCCCAAAGGCAATCTTGGAGTGATATCCACGTTTTCGCTACTAAAAATGCTAGTTGGGTATAACAGTTTAGGAAAACGGAGGTAGAAAAGGAAGTTTAACTTTAAACGGCAATAACTTTTTTACCGTTACTCGAAACTGGAAAGTTTAAACTGATATGGGATGTACTCGTTTAGATCTTTGATTTAAATGCCCATACGTCAATCTCCGATAAAAACTTAAAAAGTCGCCTTTTTTCAAACTTTCGGGACACCCTGTTATCTTCTTCCTACCAACTTCTAAGGTATTTGTGCCAAAGACTGTAACCATTCTACACATTCCTACTAAATTTCATGACTATCGGTCAAGCCGTTCGAGAGTTATTGAATGAACAGACGGACAGACGGACGGACGGACTGTAAAAACGAATTCATAAGGGTTTTTTGAAAAAAAAAAAAAATTTCTGAAAAACCCTAAAAAGAGACCGAGTCAGACTTAAACCAAGATCCCTACCTTGCGAAAAAAAAATAAGTCAGCAACTGCTGCGAAATAATCAATTTGAAAGCGAGTTACTGGCTTAATACTTTTGTTTCATTTGTGCTTTATGCAATTATCATTTTGTACATGTGAACTTCACGGACACCAAATATGTTTGACTAAATTCAGTCAATTATTTTACCTCCTACGCATTGCGAGTCATCATCGAATTTGCAATCTCTAGCAAATCCAATTAGAGGACAATTGATCAATCTTTATACAAAACTAAATCATTCATTGAATAATAATAAATCAGGAAACACATTATAACAATGTTAAGAAGGTGCGACTTAAATTAATGTCGCGGCATCATTATTTGATTGTTGTGAGTGATATGCATTTGATATCCTTTTATATCCTTGACGAGATTGTGATTACACTCAGGAACGTGTGAAGATCATTAATACCATTTAAACAAAAACTGATATAGGTACGTGTAAAATGTATTATTTGTCCAAATGAATTTTGATTTTGAGTGTTTTACCCTAACAGATAAAAGGAAAATTTCATACTTGTGGACCGAGTTAAATAATTGTAGTTAACTTCATATGTATACAAAAAATTAAACCTATTTCGATAAACTTTAATGCATACCGCCTGGTTTTTTTCTGCGTATTATGCGATTAAATGCGGTTCCTTTTTATATTTCCTTATTCATTAGAACCAATTGATCATGCCGTTCCTGATCCAGAGATCATGTCTTAAATCAAATCGTAGTTCGTCTTATTCTTCTTAATTGCCTGAAAGATCTTAAACGCTAATGTATTGGAATAATTCCTTTCACCAACAAATGTCAATCATTAAATTCGAATTAGGCCAATCAATGAATGCAGGAAGGATGCGTGTAGAGCACATCGAAAGGGGCGACGATTTTTTTCCAGGGTTTTATTTGGAGTAGTTAGGATAGCATACTAAAAGTACCCGGACCTGAGAGGTGAGCTAATGTGGGAAGAGTTGGTTAAAACTCCCATTTTCAGCTATATCTCCGAAAACGGCGAACACTACGAAAACGAGAACGAGGCTTATTTCGGGCGCGGCCGAAATTTGAATACCCGTCATATTTGAATTAAACTTAAGCTTCTTTTGTGTTAATAATATCTACCGCAGCCCTACAACGTGTTCCGAATCCATCCGTTCTTGGATATGTTTTGAGGCTTTACTTCAAACACACGGATGAAGTTTGGCTAAGATTGGTTCATTAGCCAATTTAGAAATCATAAATTTTGCATAGAGAACATCAACACAGCAAAATCGGTGTATGTGTATTTATAAATTAGCTATATGCATGCATGCATGCAATCTATGTTGATGTTCATTCTTTCATTTTTACTTAGATATTATTTCGTAGCGTTCGCCGCTTCGGAGTTTGGAGATATAACGGGGTTCCGAAAAAGCATCAACATGGGAGCTTTAAGGCCCTCTTTCTACGTTAGATCACCTCGCAGTTCTGGGTTCTTTTAGTATGTTTACCACCTAACTACTCCAAACAAAACCCTAAAGAAAAAAAAAACCGTCATCCCTTTCGCTGTTCCCTACAATGTCTTCGTTTATTGGATTATAAATATGTTTTTGGAATACTTATGGCAGAAACGCCAAGTTAATTTAAATGCTAGTGTGTAGATAATTTATCCACTTCTAGGTACCTTCGATGCAGATATTTTTTTTATACCCGTCATACTATGTGAAAGGGTATATTAACTTTGTCATGAAGTTTGCAACGCACAGAAGGAAGCACCTCAGGCTATATAAAGTATATATATTATTGATCAGTGAGAGAAATCGATTAAGCGATGTCCTTCTGTCTGCCTGTCTGTCTGTCCGTCTGTCTGTCCGTCTAAGGCAAACTAGTCCCTCAGTTTTGAAGCTATCGGGCTGGAATTTTGTACACAAGTTTCTTTTTAGTGTACGCTGTATATATGTCGGAACGAATGGAATCGGACCATGGCTGCCTTAGAAATCAAGACCCGAAAATTAGGTTATTCTAAAAAAAGTTTTTTTCTTTATGTACCACTCTGTTTAAATGAGGGAACGAATGGAATCGGACCAGGGAGTCATGGGGCTGCCTTAGAAACCAACACACGAAAATTAGGTTCTTCTAAGAAAAACTTTTTTCTTTATGTACCACTCTTAACTCATTGCCGGACACAGCGCCAAAATTTGACACGATTTGTATGTCAAATGCTCAAAATTGGACGTTTATAGACGTTCCGGGAAAGGGTTAACCAAACTTCACCCAAGTGTGTTCCTTGTAAAGCCTCAAAACATATCAAGGAACGGATGGAATCGGAACACATCATAGGGCTGCGGTAAAAAATAATAACACTAAAGAAGCTTAAGCTTCATTCAAATGTGACGGGTATTCAAATTTCGGTCGCGCCCGAAATTAGCCTTGTTCTCGTTTTTTGGTGTAGATGCATGATTAAAAGAAGCAAATCCATTAAATTTCTGTAGGGCGCAAAATGGAAATATGGTTATTGAGTGGCTTCGTCATGGCATTACCAAGGTGGTTGGTAATCAGTATATTTTTTTGTAGAAAGAGATGCTTTTCAGCCGCGTCAAATTTTTAGGGGCGGCGTATTTCTCAAAACTTTCATAGATTCCATTGATTTTTTGTAAAATATACGCTTTTCGAGAGTTCAAGAGGCAGTTTACATAGTGTTTGCAGTACTCGTAGCTTTGAATTTCTTGGAATTATGGTTTACCTTAAATCTATTATTTTGACTGGAACTTTTTACGAAATCCACCATATTTTATTTTATATTATATTATTTTAGACCAAGAAACAAATAAAAAGTGATATAGCTAATTGAAATTGACTGGCTAGCCTTTGTATGGATAGAATTATCTTTGTTAAACAAATTGAAGATTCGGAATGCAGAAACCACAAAATTTAGATAATACTTCCAAAAATGTCCAGTAGCTGCACTTACAAACAAATGTTCAAACAATTTAAATTGAGAAATAGATTCCGAATGTCCAAAACTAAAAGCATTCCTTTCCCATGTCAATTTCTGCTCATCTATTTTCTATTTTTGGTCAACATTTTCTCAGGGGACGCTAGGATCAGCAGACCTCGCACCGTGGCACGAACTGAAAAAAGTTTCGGAACCACTGCTCTATACTATAACATATGACTTTTCCCAACCGGTGTCTTGCATACCGAAAATGCTTCGTGCGGTGTCTTAAAAATGATCTGTGAAAGGATCTCGTGATTTATGAGAAAATTCGTAGTTTTTCAGTGTTAAATTTATCTGTACCGATCCAAAGCTGACGAAATTGATCGCAAACATAATCTACGAACTCATTTGCGACTGTACTTGTGAATTCCGGAGTCTGATCGTATTGCACCATACGACTTGTTACTTACATTAAAAAGCAAATTATAATCATAATTTGTTGGAATTTTGTAATTTGCGGAGTCTAAAACTAACCAGTTGTTTTTTTTTTTTCATTTCATTGGAATGGGGCCTTTTCTACTTAGCCATTAAGATTCCTTAAGTGGATGGATGGATGGATGGATACGGCCCTATGATAGGTTGGGGTGGTTGCGCCCAATACTGCAGCCTATTGGCTTATTGTATTTCCCATCTAAGCGAGATGGTTTCAGGTTATGAGCTCTGTCCTACGTAAAAGGCTAAGAAGAAAGGTAGCCAGGTTTACTTTGGGTGCACCCATTCTGTAGTGCGTTCCGGAATTAACTATAGTCGTAGCTGTAGTCATCGCATGACTATTTTCGTAGTTATGAGCGTTGTGCGAGGGCTCTCAGGAGAACATAATATGGAAATGCCACAACAGCCGTTGAATTCAAAAATATGTTTACGAAAAACAATTTATAACTCGATGGCCGTCATAATTAGTGTTTACATTCATCGAAATCAATCTGTATACTTTGTTTATTAACTTTAGTGTCGATTAAAGAGCAAACGTTGCCTAAATAGTAATTAATAAATCGCAACATTTGATAATAACATCAACAACCGACCCGACATAGCCTCACATACTTGAACTTGCCAGCGGACATTTTCCATAGCTATCGATGGATCATCTCGAGAGTGCGAGTGGAAATAGCTATCAACGACAGTTGACCATTTGAAATGTAAAATGTCAAAAGTTGGCTAGGAGAGATAGCTATTTGTGACTATTGGAGTTTTGGAACAACGGAAAGTGAATATTAGTAACTATTTTCACTCAAATCGTATAAATGGAACGTACTCCTGGTAGCTTGAGCCCCAAAGAAATTTTGTCTCCAGCTCATAAGAGCGGGACATTCGAAAATAACGTGCGAGGCTGATTCCTCATTCCTTAAGTGAGTAATTTTCACGTTTTTAACAGAATATGGAGGCAATGACACGCTTTGGAATTCAATTTGGATTATACAATTTCAATTCAATTTTTCTTCGAATCAGATGAGAGTTATGGTGGTAGAAAGCTCTCCGCTTAAGATTCAACAAGGAATTTTACGTGCCTCATGAACCAAGAGATCATTTTCATAGGGCTTAAAAGCAACCAAATGTACTATGCTGAAACTGTGATCCAAGAGCACAGGTTCCTCTTGAATCACAGTTTCAGCTTAGTACATTTGGTTGCTTTGAATCAATTTACACCTCAAGTTTCCTGCAACACACACTTACTTCACCTGCTGTATTATGCCAACCGAAAAAACGTCGATCGAAAACGAGCTTTTACGAATAGTTGAACGTGGGTTTTGTGGTTTATTGAACTTTTCCATTCACAATACGGAATAGAACCGAAATCAAAAAGTACTCTGTAAGTTATTTGAAACGAATCGTTTCGATACCGAGTTGAATCCAACGAAAAGAGTCGACACAAAAGTATTTGGTATCGCAACAAAAGTGTGGGACTTTAGTTGTATCGGAGTGCTCCTACTGGGAAATAACAAGAAAACAATTTGTCAATTGAATGTCAAACTAAAATCTGTTTGAAATTCGTCACATTGGACTTTCATTCTACCTTACCTCTTGCAAAACTTGAATTACGCAAAGCTATATCCCTCAGAGGTATAATTCTACTGCTTTCAGCGCCTTCTGTCGCTCTTCGAGGAAGAGATGTGTGTGAGTCTGTTTATTACCCACTGGATTATTGTAAGCAATGTATAGTAATGTATAGTGCAGTGGTTTTAGATGGTGCAGAGCCGATTTTTCTTCTTCTTCCTTACCTCGTTCTTTATACCGCTCCATGGTTTCGCGTTGCTCGACCTGCGGTGTAGGCACATCGCCCGTTTTGGCGTTAATATCTCAGCATATTTCTACAGGCAGCTTTATCTTGGATCGTGTCATCGCCGTTGCTTTTCATTTGACACATCCAGGTGTTTTTCGGTCTGCCTCTGGCCTTGCGTCCATCAAGTGGAACTTCCTTTATTGATATCGCTTCCTTTGCGGGGTTCTCAGGCGGACGCCTTTGAACATGGCAGTACCAATCCATTTGTCGTTCTTCGAGCTTTTCGGTGATTGGTTGGTCTATGGACAAGCTGCCTCGGATGTAGCTACTCTTGATGTGGTCCCTTTTGGTTACACTAACTGACATGCGTAACATTTTGATTTTTCCAGAGCCGATTTTAATATATATAAATACCGGACCACATAGCCCTGCCTTTGTTTTTTGTACAAAACTCAGAAAATTAACAAACATTTTTTGTATCTTTTGAATTTATCAGCGATTTCATAAACAAATGTGACCTAAATGCGTGCGATGTAAGTGCGGAATAAATCTATCGTAAATAGAGTTGTCGTCGATTTTTTTCAGCAACTTAAGTGTGAAGTGACTTTGTGCAAAACGACTTACATTGGAGAACGCCTGTACTCGATCCAATCAGAAAAACTACTCCAGTCAGATGGAAACCATAATCCCTATCGTGCAAAAAAAAATACATAAATCAGCTACTGCAACGAAACAATCGATTTGAAAGCGAGTTACTGGCCTAATACTTTTGTTTGATTTGAGTGCAATGAAAGATATCGATCGAATCCTTTGCAAGTAAAGTTTTTTATTTTAATCTTATGCAGCATTACGGATACAAAATACCCATGACAAAATTTTGTCAATTATTTTACCTCCTAGCGATTCATGCTCTATCAATCATCGAATTTGGTCCTACCTAACATATTCAATTAGAGGACAATTTATCAATCGTCATCCAATACTAAATCATTCATTGGATAATAAATAAATCTGCAAACATACATCACATTACAATACATAAAAAAGTGCGATTTAACTGTAGTGTCGCGACATTATTTGATTTTGAGTGACTGTGGTTCCTTTTATGACGACAAGATGTGATTGTGATTACACTTAAGAACTAGTTTCAACGACAATAATTACTGAAGATCGCTTTAGTAGAGAAAACGCCGGAATAGCGAAGAAGTGAAGTTTTTGTTTAAAAATTCTGAATCATGGTTGTCGGGTGAGTTGAGTCGTCTGCAATCCTCTCGTTATGGACGACAGCTAGAAGAGAAGAGCAAATTCTTTTATGTTGTCTAAAAAGTTTACAATAAGATGCAAAAAGTAACAGCATAGTTCATGTGCTCTATCATCTTATGCACAGCCAACTGGAAGCAAACAGATAGTTTATTTTTCTGATAGAATAAATATAAATAAATTTGATTGCTAACTTCTACCAATAACTTGCCGTAATTAGTCCTATCCAAGTCGTTTTCAATAACTATTGAATATATTTTCATTGATTACGATTGTAGATTACGAACATGCATTACAGTTTTTAACATACATACTATACATTTATAATTCGTAAAATTTACTATAACACTTGAAAGTTTAAACTACCGTTACAATTTTTCTCTTTTAGATTATTGTTCTGTTGAACTTCTAAAATTCTAAGTAGCAAAATTAAAACTACATCAAACATCTTCTATACACTTTTCTTCAATTACACAAAAACATTTTAGATACTTAATTAAGCTTCTAACATGAAAACGAATATTATCCACTTTTACTTCAATTTTGTATGCATCCATTTAGCAGACATAGAGAGTCATTCTGGCGTTACACGGCACTTAACAGCGTCTCTATTTCCTATTATGTTCTATGTATATACATACTTATGTCTACTTATAAACATACCATCATGGTCATTGTGGTGAATCTTCATTCGGAAGCCACAAACCGTAGATAGATATCGAAAATGTTTGTTGGATGCTTCCACCAGTTCCTATCACGTTTCACGTTCGTTTCGTTTTTGCTTAAATACAATATGCAAATTGCAATGCATTTGGCGGGATGATGTCAGCAATTATGCAAGTAAGTAGCCTGTATCAGATTTGATAAAAAGATTATTTAGATAATTGTAATTGAAGTTGAAGATTTGTATTTAGTGTTTTTTTGTTGCTATTTGGTGGTGTTTTTTTATCCTTGCTTGTCGGCAATGTTGAAAGCGTATACATATGTGCATCAGCATAAATGCTCATTTACAAGGTAGTTGATTAGTGGATATAAAATGGATAGAGCTACTGAAGTAATTGTTAGGAATAGACATTTGGTTGTTGTCTTAATGCTTAAAGGTTATTTTCTTAGATAAAAGACAAATCAAATTTCAAACTTTGATTCATATTTAATTATTTCGCAGAAAAAAAAAGAATCTAATTGTTGCACTCCCTTACATAATATTTTTGGCGCATATAAAATGCATTTTTTCGGTGTTCGTCTTAACATTAGCCCAATTTTGTGCAATCTTCTAAGCAAAAGGAAATTTTGTACAAATATTTGTAAGTATGAGGAAATGTTCGAACAAAAACTGAATGCTATTGATGGTCTAGTCATTAGTTTATTTGAGATTGGCAAATGTGGTGGAGCATTTTTTTATGTTTTTCGGCGTCACGAATCCTGAATTTTCGACGCACAATGCTCTCTAACATATGGACAATTTACCGTAGAAATGTACAGTTTCTGAGTTATAACCACAAGAAAAACGGCGATTTTGGCCCTACTCCGCAACGAAATTGCCAGCCGTGTTCACCAAATTATAAGGAGTCACATTTTGAAGAAATATATTCGATACAATTTATTTGTTCATTGTCAGCTTGACAGTTACAACATTTTTGAAGAAAAATTTGAAGACAATATTTTTACAAAATTTTGTAAGTGACAAAAAGTTCCTAATATGAACGACCTATAATATACGAAATGGTGAACAAATTTTTATATATTTCTGAGGGTACAATTTACAAATTTTAATGGCAAGCTTTCGCACAAAATGTTGGCAATGTGAGATTTACTAATTTTTTTTATCAAATGTATAAATTTTGTAGCAAAGCGAAAATTCTCTATGCTTGCGTACTTAAAAAAACTATTTCCCGGCTCTTAGTTTGAACAAATGTGTAGATATCACTTACACCGAACACGTTGATCTACTAGAAAATCCACATTTTTATATGAACAAAGGCGCAACTACCATCGACAACGTTGACAAAAACAAATTTCCTTTTCCACTATCTAATTAGGGTCAGTTGATGGAAATCGTTTACAATCAAATTGACTTGTGTCAATTTTCCCTTTTGCAAAAAGACACTGCACATCCGTTTCTTGTCAGTTTATTGTGTGTTGATACATTGCTTGAATAATATCCTTTAACATTAAAGTTTTTATTCTACAAGTTTGTGTCTTTGTCTTATTTGCTGGAAGCTGCGAGTTATAACCGTTTGAATAGAGAAAAATCGAACTTGCGCAACAATGTTCCTGTATTTTGAAATAAAATAAAATCACATGTGTCGCAATTCTGAACTTTGTCTGCTAAAGTGATCTTCTTTAATTATTATTGAAACTGTTTTTTTTTTGCGAGGCTATAAAAATTGGTCACCTTACGGCTTGCCCTTCTATGTTGGATATTAGAAGTTGAGAAGTTAATTACTTAGAAGTTGGTAGGGTAAAGATAGCAAGGTGTCCCGGAAATTGAAAATTTGTTCACTAAATAACTCGCGAACGGCTTAACCGATCGTCATGAAATTGGGTAGCAATGTGTAGAATGGTAACAGTCTTTAGCACCAAATACTTAGAAGTTGGTAGAGCAAAAATAACAGGGTGTCCCGGAGGTTTGAAAGCTTGTTCACTAAATAACTCGCGAACGGCTTAACCGATCGTAATGAAATTACGAATGAACATGTAGAATCGTAACAGTCTTTAGCATATACAGGGTTATTGGTTAAGTCGACCTATTCCCTGCAACACGTTATAATAGGGTCAAAATGCAACAAAATGAGGCCATAAATGTTAGGCCGATTTTCAATGGTCACTGAGATATATGAATTTTTAGGTTTTTTTGAAATAACCTAGAATTTTGCCATTTAAAGTAAGAATTAAAAAAAACTACTAAGGTAATGGGCTTAAACTTATTTTTGGATTTTTGTCAATACTATAGCAGACATTTCTTAATCATTTAAAATTTCAAAAACCCATCACAATTCGAAATTTTTAATTTTAAATAAAAAATTTTTTTCTTAAATTTTTTTAAAGATACTTTTTAATGTAGTATTACTAAAAAAAATTATATGACATGGAGTCTGCAGACCACTGAAAAAACATACGCGTGTTGTCAGCTTTCCAAAAAGGTGTCAATGTCAATACAAATATTTGAAATAATTGAAACAGCTAGCCGCAACTTGTTCGGGGACCATCATTTCGTTTGATAAAAAATTAAATAAATGTCATTAAATTCAAAATGCATCGTACGAGTACGCATAATGTACTGCTTTATTTCATTTTTTATCAGACGAAATGATGGTCCCCGAACAACTTGCGGCTAGCTGTTTCAATTATTTCAAATATTTGTATTGACATTGACACCTTTTTGGAAAGCTGACACGCGTATGTTTTTTCAGTGGTCTGCAGACTCCATGTCATATAATTTTTTTTAGTAATACTACATTAAAAAATATCTTTAAAAAAATTTAAGAAAATTTTTTTTTATTTAAAATTAAAAATTTCGAATTGTGATGGGTTTTTGAAATTTAAAATGATTAAGAAATGTCTGCTATAGTATTGACAAAAATCCAAAAATAAGTTTAAGCCCATTACCTTAGTAGTTTTTTTTAATTCTTACTTTAAATGGCAAAATTCTAGGTTATTTCAAAAAAACCTAAAAATTCATATATCTCAGTGACCATTGAAAATCGGCCTAACATTTATGGCCTCATTTTGTTGCATTTTGACCCTATTATAACGTGTTGCAGGGAATAGGTCGACTTAACCAATAACCCTGTATAAGTACCGTGGGGAGATTTCAGTATAAGTCGCGCCAAATTTTGATGATGCCATTTCATTAATATTGGCCTGAAACAACCGAATCTGCAATCCTTTTTCGCGAAATCGTAATGGTTCTCCAGATATTCAATGTCAAAGTTTAATTTTTCTATGAAGCCAGCTATGTAATTTGATAAGAAAAGGGGGCATTTCCGCTTTACACATTGGGGAAAGTGTTCGATGCCATCAAATTGACTTTTTAAATTTAATCAATTCCACCAGAATAGTAAGATTTATCAATTTGGCAAAGATTTTAATAATATGAAAAGTCAAAATATAAATTTGCTAGACAGGGAGGCAAATGAAATTTAAAATGTTATATTCGGTGCAATCATAATGCTATTGATTCACATCAATTTGTAGTAAAAATACCCCCATTTTCCCATTAAAAATTGAATTACCCCATAACCGTTACGATTTCGCGAAAAAGGATTGCAGATTCGGTCGTTTCAGGCCAATATTAATGAAATGGCATCATCAAAATTTGGCGCCGCAGATACTGAAATCGTGCCAGTACCGATATGGAACTTTTCACAAATATTGGTTAGCATGAGCTTATATACGTTAAATACTAAGACTTTTGACTTTTGCTAAGAAAAAGAAAATAGCAGTAAATTTGCAAAATTTATATTAGTGCGTGTGCAGCCCCTGTTAAGTCTGCAAATTTGAAAATTATGATGGTCGTTTCAAGAAAATTACATAAAGAATACGCCTGAACATTTCATTCGAATATCTTTATCTTAACCGGAAATATAGGGAATCAAATATTTATCAAAGGCGTTTCACAATAGCAGGGCAGCGTCTGAAGCATTTGTGCACTGCATATCTTGTGACTGGACCAAACAATGAACATGAACTTTTGTGAGAATACATAGAATGGTAATAGTGTTTGTCACAAACACTTATGAAGTTTGTAGTACCGAATGTAACAGGGTGTCTCTGAAGAGCTTTAACAGTCTACTTTCCCAAAACTCATAAGAAAGGTTTTGGTGGGCAACGGGCTCAGCGGAGTCATTTCATATAAGATCTTGTTTCTTGATTCGGAGTAGCAAGTTCCTGATGAATAATTACGGCCTAAGGTCCTTGAAGCCTTTTTACTTCCCGTAACATAGAATGCCGTCGCATGGCTCAAGAATAATGCCTCCGCTTCCTCCGGCGTGTCGTAGAAGGCGACTAATGGGGCAGGGGAGAATAAAACTCTCCTGGGTTTTGTACAAATCACCACAATTGCGCACGACTTTGTTAGTGCTAAATTGTGTGGAAATGTACGAAACTTAATATAAATTGAACCCTGTGGTGTTGGGGTTAGAATTATGCCACAGCGTTCCCGGCTTGTCGTAGAAGGCCACTTGAGGAATAGGGTGTGTATGCTTGTAACTTGCATACCTGAAACTAAACTACACTCGAAACATTGAACGAGCCTCGGATACAGGCACGTAGCCAAGGGAGGGGTCCCTGGGGTCCGGACCCCTCCCGAAATGTTTTCAATTATAACGGAATTTTTAGAGATTACAGTATAAAATATCAAAATATTCAGGTGGTAACATATTTTTCTCTAAATTCAGTGGGACCGAACATCATAAAAAATATCGCATATGAAAAATAGGTTTAAGGGAAGTTTTCTTTTCGAAAATAGATAAATCCGAATATCAATACACGCTTCTCTGAACACAACCCTTCAAAATAAATTGCGCGGAATCTATGCAAAAAATGTCTGTTGTCGAAAATTATTATTCACTCTGATTTTATTTATTGTTGCGAGCTTGGAACTTTAAACTTTCCGCTGCGCAGGTTCTGAGCATTGCTACAAAAATAGAGAATGCGATAAAATAGTCTTTAAACAGAGCTTTTTTTTTTAAGGAAACAATTTCTTTGAAAATTTTGACTAATATCAATTGTGAAGGTACGTGATGACTTGTGTTTTTTTTTTAAACAAAAATAATTACGTGCGATTATCGGCCCTTTGGGTCAAGCGAAGGATATGCTCCCAAATATTTTGCGCATGGCGATTGTTGGACTAAACGGAAACTTAGCTCTCGCCTAAGCTAATCACGGAGATATAAAGGTACATGAAGCCCGTAGATAAAGAATGAAGTGAGAGTTTACATCTGTTACTTTTATTGGAAAACGGAATAAATACGACTGCTTTGATAGTCTGTATGCAAGTAATAGTTATGTAGTTAAGCCTTAAGCCCTTATGACCAAACGCTCAAGTTTTACCGAAGAAAAACAATTTTAAACATACAAATGGTAAAAATTAGTTTTTTCTAATTAGTCTCCCCTACACCACTGTATGCATTTTCGCCACCTCCCGGTAAGCTTTTGGATATATTTTTCGTAAAAATCTCGCGGCTTTTCACGGACCCATTCTCGCACAAACAGTTTTACTTCTTCATAGCTTTTGAAACTCTCAATGGAACTTTCTCAATTCGTTCAATGCTGTAGAAGATGTGTACAAACTTCCGAGCGCCTGAATTTATATTTAATATTCAGAAGTTTTAGCACTCATCTGCCTGAGATTTTCGGTAGCCTAGCCGCTCATGAATACACTGAGAGAATTTTTTGTGGTTAAACTAACATAATCTTTCTGTTAAAAAAATAACCGGGAAATCTGTTGTAGTAACAAAATATTTATTAGTTCAACAGTCAAATTAGATTATTCAAGTGTAACTTAATTTTCCAATCAACAGAATTTCTGTTAATTGACGGGTGGAAATTTGATTAAACGTCTTCTTAAGAGTTTTAACGTAAATTCTGTTGCTTTAACATAAATTTCTATTAACATTGAAATTACCGTGAAAAATTATATTGTTCTGTTAGCCAAACAGAATCGTTTTGTATTTTCCAAATTTCTTTAACATACGATTCTGTTGAAATCACAGAACTAGGGCAGTATTAACAAGTACTCTATTTGAGTAACACACTTATATAGTCTGGTTAGTCTAGTAGGCAGGGCGTTCTTCTACAAATCATAGGGCCACGGGATCGAATCCCGCTGTAGGCAGGTAATTTATTATGCATTTTAGAGCGTTAAGAGGTAAATTAAATGTCGCCAACACCAATGCTAGTTATACAAAACTCATTTATGACTTATGTAAATGTTCTTTCCCTATGAAAATTTGTTTTTTTTTTTTAATCAAATGGGAAATAATGTTGATATTCCAAAAATTAGGGAGTCACATTCTGTTAAGTAAACAAAGTGATATGTTAAAAATACAGACAATTCCGTTACAAATACAAATCACTTTTCTGTATTGGTAACATAATTGGTTTAGTTAAACTAACAGAATATTCTATAGGCTCGAAATCAAAAGAATAATCTGTTAAAATAATTAGTGTTTTTTGTTACTGTAACAGAATAATTTTTTGAGTGTATTTTCCCAATACTACTTACGTTTATGCCCAATTGCCCAACTCCCCAGTCATGTAGCGTACACTACTTCGTCGGTCTTCCACAATGGGTTTTTTAACGGTGGCGGCGCTTACGTTTTCATCCGTGACACTAGGTGGCGCGCATGTGGCAACTTTCCCTCAACTTTTCGGCCTTTTCAAAACATTCATACACATGGAAATGGATTTTATATTTGCTTTGACTAAAAAACAAATAATGATGCGTTCTGCAAGAGGCACTGGTACATCCTTTTCATACTCATGATTACACTAAAAAGTCAGGTTACGCGGTTCCAGCTATTCTCAACGTTTCATAACATACCAGTCTAATATTTAGTGTATCCATTTTTTCAACAATAAATTTGTCGCGCGTCTGAAAATTCCGTTGGACCCCTCCCGAAACAAAATCCTGGCTACGTCCCTGCTCGGATACCACGGACTGATTTACCGGCAACGACCTTTGGCTACAAACAACATACTAAGATTGGTTTTTGGAACGTTCGAACGATGTGGAGCGAGTGCAGAGGTACGAGACTTACGGAAGTCGAACGGGAAATGACCGCATATAGAATTTCGATATTAGGACTGAGTGAAACAAGATGGACCGGTTCGGGAACGACCTTATCACCTAGTTCTCAAACTGTGCTGCTTTACTCTGATAGTCAACTTGAAGCCTCACCCAGATATTCTTCTTTCCCTCATCCAAGAGTGTTAGACAACCGAGACTGTCCCTCAAGAATGGAAGAAGGGCGCCATTATTAAAATCCCCAAAAAAAAGGAAGTCTCAAGGATTGCAATAATTGGCTTGGAATCTGTCTCCTCCCTGCAGTCTCTAAACTGATGGCTAAAATAATCTTGGACCGGATCAAGAAAACCATCGACCGGACTTTGAACAATGAACAAGCTGGTTTTCGTGAGGGTTTTTCATGTAGCGATCATATCAACACCCTCCGAATTATAATTGAACAATCCGCTGAATGGAGATCCCCGTTCCATCTATTGTTCATTGCCTTTGAGAAGGCGTTTGACACCGGTGACCGGGCTTATATCTGGACAGCCTTACGTAGGAGAGGCATACCAGAGAAACGTATTGCCATCATAAAGGAGTCCTATAGCGGAGCCCGATTTCACGTCTTGCACAAGGGCGAATTGTCTAGTCCTTTTGAAGTGAATAATGGAGTTAGACAACGCTGTATTTTATCACCAATACTGTTCCTTATTACCATCAACGACGTAATCTGCGACGCTCTAGGCGACCATAAAAGTAAGTGTATCAGGTGGAAATTATTTGATTACCTTCAGCACCTGTACTATGGCGACGACATTTGCCTCCTTTCAAACACAGCAGCATCCCTCTGTCTCAAATGACGGATGCTTTTCATCGTGAAATTCCAAGTTCTGCTTTAAAAATTAATGCCGCTAAGACGAAATACCTGAGCTTGACATCAGAAAGGCAAAGAAACATTTCTATCTCCGGACAGCCGATAGAAAAAGTTGAGAACTTTACTTACCTTGGGAGCGTAGTAGCAGCGGATGGCGGAACTGATGTAGAGTCGCGCATAAATAAAGCCCGAGCAGTATTTTTCAGTTTGACTCCTCTCTGGCAAAATAAAAACATCTCCAGAAATACCAAACTCCGGATCTTCGAAAGCAATGTAAAATCCGTGCTTTTATATGGGTGTTCCACTTGGAAGGTGACCCGTGATATTACAGCTAAACTACAAACTTTCGTGAATCAGTGCCTTCGACGCATCCTACAAATTCGCTGGCCTGAGCTAATCTCTAAGGACGACCTCCTCCAAATTACTGGCTAAAATAGGATAGGCATCGACATCAAAAGGCGGAAGTGGCAGTGGATGGGTCACACACTTCGAAAAGAGACAAAAAACATTGCAAGACAGACTCTAGATTGGAATCCTCAGGGAACCGATGCAAAGCGTCGTGTGGACCCAAAAATACATGGAGAAGATCTGTTGAGGTAGAGGGAAAATCTATAGGCAAATCGTGGGACCAGCTAAAGGCAATGGCTGCTAATAGGCAGAGGTGGAAAAGAGGCGTAGTCAATGGCCTATTCCCTACAAGGGGTTAAAAGGAACCAGAGAGAGATAATGTACATATCATGTACACTGTGGCTCACTTGGTTGAGTCGGACTCTACGATGCTAGTAATCTAGAGTCCGGAGATCGAATCTCGGCACGGTCCAACATTTTCGTACATGTGCGGAAAGGAAATATCTCCAAAATTGCCTATAAACGGCTGAGTTAACGCACCATGGCCCAACATGGGGCTATACGGTACTGAGAATATAATGTACTCTGTGTACTCTGAGTATATACGTGCTCCTCCGGCTGCCCCTAGATTTATTTCAAACTTATCATAAACATCAGATATTTTCAAATTTAAAAATATATGGAAATATTCGCCAATTTGATGATACGTTATTGTATGAATGTTTTTCGGATATTTTTTTACGAAAACGAAAGACCTAAGCCAGTAACGCGATCGTTAGTGAACATTTGAAGCTTAAAACCGCTGTATAGATACCTGAAGGAACAGAAAAGATATTGGCTTATGGGTTTGAAAGCTTTTACAATGAATATTCTACATGTTGTGTGTAGTAATAAAAAGAGAGAGAATATTAAGGGGTGAGAAGGAACTCATTTGGTTTTCATCGAAAGTTTTTGTACTAAATTAACTCGTCTTTTGCTGATCTACGCCCGACTTAGGAAAGACTGGGCAATTATGAAGAATAGCTGACATTTTCTCCGATTGATTTGAATTCCAAACTCATTTACTCCAAAAACCGCGTCTCTTGATAGTCATATTCATTAGAAACATAAATAGTTTATTTAGGGACTAAATACAATATATCAGCTCCACAGTAACTTACTTAAATTTCTATAACAGAATTCACATAGGAATCTTGTGTAAGCGTTTACTTGTAGATCGCGGTGTTTCTATTTCTATGGCAGCTTTCTGATAATGGTTTCAAAACTGCAGATAAATTAGCTCCGTAGAAGCAGCAGGGCAGACTGATTGAACTAATCTACGCTCATTTACATTCTCTGGATGCTACAGGCGCAATGATCATTATATGAAATGGTCATTTTTTTCCACAGTCAAATCCACTATCAATCATACAAACATTAACGAATCTTCTTTATTTAATTTTCAAATACCTGAACACAGTCAACATAAAATTAACAATTCGTCATGCCGCGCCGCCACACTATCTGTGTACCGCATGTGCACAATGCCTTTGTGATGCAGCGTCACATATTACACTGAAGATTGTTTGCATTCAATATTTGCCCACTAAATCCTTTTTAAAGCCATCCTCATCGTCGCGGAAAGAACAAAACTCTCGAGTCCCGAGTGTCTTCTCTATGGCCGTGAACAACGTGAAGAAAACTTGTTTTGCATTCATTTGCATAGGACATGTGATCATTGTCGCGACAAAGAACGAAGAGAACAAGTGGATGGCAATGCAAGTGCATTATAGAAGAGGACCAGGACGTAATGCATACATATGACAATACGTGTATGCGCGTACCTTTCTTTGCCCATACGGCTGATATCTTTGGAAAATAATCTTTTTGTTAGTCCACACGACACTGACTATTGACTTCGACTCTCAAACTCTTTTGTAAGTGTTAATAAAGGTAAACAGTTATTGAATCGTGCAGAGTGTCGGAGGAAGCACAGTCAGCGCACGGTAATGGAATAGCCACGGCATGGCATGACATGGGTGCTATGGTTAAAATGAAGATCCAAGTGAAAGAAGAAGATTCTTTCTTCTTGTGATCGTCATCGGTCAAAGATATGAGAGCACACAAAGGGGCAATGGCAATCCTCCGTGCAGGATCTCTGGCAAACATTCTTTCCAACGTCCAAGATCATATGGGGTCTATGACATTTGCATTTGAGTGCATAAAATGATCAATTACCCGGATGGTGATCCAAAAACAGTCAAAGCGGGATCGGAACAATTTATTTGAATGGATAGTGGTTAGTATTGTTTTAAATAAAATTTAAAGACCCTATAAATCTATGAAGCCAACGATATTTATGGGATACATCTATTGCGCTCGGAATACATATAAATCAACAATAGAATTTTAAAAAGTTGTCCCCAATCGCCAGCCTTTTAAAGAAATTGTGCAAACTTTCCAAAATCTATGCACCAGATCAGTGAGGTTTTTCGTTGTTCTGTTCGTTATTCCAGAGACAGTTTGAAGAAGATATGGCGGACGGTAGAACGACGATGGCGGTTCGGTGTGCCCACCAATACGCTAATCGCAGATAGCCAAAGAATATATCTGCTGCATTTACCTTCGGCCTTTAGAATATTTTAAACTTCAGACGAACTCTAATGGACATTGATGGAATTAGGGTTTTGTGTTGTTTGCATAAGTCGCTCACAGTTATTTACTACACAGATGCGGGTGTTAACTAGTCATTTGCGCGCATATTCAGTTGATGGGGTTTTCCTACATTTCATAAACATACCCAACCTATGATGTATTTCATACTTGAATTGAATAAAGCTGAATGTTTTAGTTGAGCTATATACGAAACCTCATTTAAACATACTGCCTCACTACCTATACACCTCCAAAGGTAAACTATCTTCGTTTATGCCAAATAAATTGGACAGCCGATTCATTGCGGGCTAACGTACGTTGTCCTGTCTCTTTGGTTGTTTTTTCAACCCATCTTACCATTTCTGAAAAGAAAGATGATGTTCTTTTGATGTCAAAGTTCGACACCGTATCGGCCGTGGACCATCACGTCTTACCATTGTGGGCATGTTGAAAAATTAAGCCAAAAGAGTCATATCGTTGTTCAAAGACATTTCGCTGACCAATCGCCTACGCAGTCTTTTATTTTTGCCAAACATGTCTACGCGCACACCGCAACGTACCAATATTTGTTACCATGGATACACCACTCTTGGAGCTTGGCACATTTAGTCATCCAGATATGAACCGATATGAGAAATTGAAAAATGTTTTTCAAAGTCGCAGCTTTGAAGACAACGACGACTACAACCGGTTGTTTGTACCTATGTATCTCGTTGGCAGTTTTTATTTTCTGGAACTTCAATCGTATAATCTTGCAAATATGTTTGGTACGAATACAACATGCATGGCTTTGACTTAGAAGAAGTAAGACTCGCCGTTCCGACCGGTAGGTGTGCAGCAGGCGGATCTGACTGAAGCAAGAGTTGTCCGATTACTTGGCTACTTCTCTACAGTACACCCACATCACATTTCCTGATTTGTAAAGCTACCGTCGCAAAACTTGATCCAACAAACTTCCAGATTAAACGGTCAAACTGGATGGTCTGTTTTTCATCTCTGAGGAACGTGTAGCTACTTTTAAAAAAATTCTAATAATTGAAACGAGTAGATAAACTTAATTAGATCATTGTCAAGAGTCTCTTGTGTGACTTGAGCTCAACGGTATACGATTTGCCTCGCACTGATGACTAGACATTTCATTATTCAACAGTACTATACATTAATGAATTGCTTAATGGTTTGTTAAAGATAAATATCATCAAATTATAAAGATAAATATATGGACCAGAAAAAAAATTAGTCGAGCACTTCTTTGGCGAATTGTATGGACATATTTAGAAGTATATGAAAAGTAAAAGAGTTTCGCTCGGTGGTATACCAATTTGACTGAGGTCAGCCCACCTTATGGTGCGCTAGAGATTGTTGTACCATATTTGATTATTTTGTCAAATTTCAGTTCATGGCTCATAAATTAAGGTAGGCTGCGGAGCAGTGATTTCACCATGTTCGCAAATAGGAATTTTTATTTAGCTACTGTGGGTTGAAGAAACTGCAACCGTGAAATCACTTTTTCACTATACATATTAGCATAGTTCAGGTGTCATTATTTTTCTACGAAAAGAAATACTTATCTAGTACAAATCAGAAAATTAAAAATATACTGAAAAATGTTCAAGCCTTGAATGCAAAATGATTCATAACCGCTGCAAGTTTATCAATTTTGTTACGAAAAGATCATGCTTCGTTGAATTGACGATGCTCTATTTTGACATCTAATGTAGAACGCTATTTTAAAAATTTTATTAACATTTAACAGGTTATGGAAATATGTAAAAGATAAACTTCAATTAACAAACAGCAACATTATTCCCTCTACGTTAGTCCCAAGCAGGGCCGGCCCTAGGGGTGGGCGAACTGGGCGGTCGCCCAGGGCCACCACTCTCAAAGAACCTTCACTTTCAAGGGGCCACCACTCGAGAAGGGCATCACTCAAAAGGGGCCTCCACGCGAACTAAAATCAAGTTAATATAAAGTGAAAAAACGATGATGTGATTTTGCTGATAAGAAATCTGGCATAACATGTATAGGGATAAGCCATCCATCCCTCTCTCTTTTTGCAAACAAATTGCAATATCAACTATCCAACGTCATCATTGTTCTTCGACCCAGAGGCCACTACTCCACGGATTGGTTTTATAAGGGAAAAAGAAGAAAAATAAACCTATATCAAAATTTTTGAATTATGGAATTCGGATCCTTGAATTTGTGCTCTCTTAACAGCCCACGTCGAAAGCTGAGCATTGTTGCCATACAAAAATCCAATCCAAATTTCCCCCCGTTGAAAAAATCACATTCCGAAGATAGAGTAACTCAAACTGTGAATAGTTACAAAATTTATTTGATATAGAAATATCAAACGCAAATATCATAACGGTTCTTTGAACGGCTAATGCTTGAAATACATATCGCGCAACAGCAGAAGCATCAGCAGAATTTCGTGGCTGACGAATACGCTGAATGCCGAGCTATCTGTTTAGCATTTTTGTCAGTAATGTAAGATGCGTTGCGCTTGACATTTCGCGATGCATAAATCTGGATAGTTAAAAAAAGTTCCGGTTTTATGTACACTTTTAAAGAGCTTACAACAAATTATCAAAAATATGCAAATACCGAAACAAACGACTTTTCACTCCACGAACTAGAAACAACTACGAGCATTTTTCTGGTACAGTTTATAGGGGAGGTGGTGGAACCTTTGATTTAATCGAACCTGTATTTAATCCTGTCGAAGGATTTTCGAATAAAACCTTTTTAGAATAATTTGAGCGAATTTGCTAAATTTAGCCAAGAGTTATGACTAATTTGATATTTGTTCTACATACAATTATTTATAAAGGAGGTGTGGGACCTGCGAAAAGACAAACATGAAAAACAGAGGTTAGTCGATAACAATAGCTACAGTGGCCGGGGTTGCAGCCAAATTCTGTGTTTTTATTGACTTCATTAATTGCAGAATAATATGGTTTAGCTCATTTCCCGGACAACAACGACCATTTTTTTTTATGAACTAACAAAAATATCAGGGATTTTGACTAGTATCGTTAAATTTTACCGCTGTTCTTTGTTAGATACGCAAATACCATAACAATGCCTTCTTATCCAAAGACGTAACGTGAAAAGTGTGTCATTTTATATCATGAAACTCACAAAAACAGTCAGATGGATGATATTTTGAATGGTTGGCAAGTGAAAAGACAAACCCAGCCAGCATTTAACACATTTGTAATCATTAGTTCATGCAACACGCGTAAGCACATATACCTTATTCATTCATCACGTTTTCATACAAGCAGTATAGGACGATGTCCCCCTATCTCATGTATATACGCATTTGCGCCTTATTACGGATAAACATTATAAAATCGTTATTCATAAACATTAAGTAATAGTTAAGTATCATATATATTCAATGCATCAATGAATAATTAAAAAAAAACACGTGCGACGGTGAGTCTCGAAATCGTAACCCTATGCACCGAAGGTGCGCGCCCTAACCACTACTCCAGCCAGACTATACGAATGATCAAGTTTTATTCGTGATTCTAATCACCCCAGCAACAAAAATCACACTTGAGGAGAAAACCATTATATTTCCTATATGCATGATCCGTCGACATTCCTTCAGCTGACCATCATGTATCTAACTTTCAATGCGTCGTATCGATACATAATGCCGATTCGTGATCCATTAAGTAAAGCTTATTTGTGGCTATGTTCACGGTAAATGACGCCGATGCTGGCTGGGAAAATTTGCAAAATGTCAGTTTTCTTTCCAATTGGAAGAAAGGGTTGAAAACATTTTCATTAAGATATGCGTAGTTAATCCAAAAAATAAATAAAAATTTGCCTGCGATTTTTTAATGAATGCTAAAAACATTGTACAGAGAAGATTAGAATTCCGCAGGCTCTGAGGTGATTAAAAAACAGGTATTTGAGTAAAACACTAAAGAGTTTTTATGAAGCATTCATCAGTCGCAGAATTTTAAAGCATGGAAACCAATTATCTAACATAATTGAAGATCAGATACTTTTTGTTTCTGTATTAGTGAAGGGGTAGGGGCCACCATCATCCATTTGGCCCAGGGCCACCAGAGTGCTAAGGCCGGCCCTGGTCCCAAGCCCAACTATGAAAGGAAATGCTGCAAAGAATAATTAAATCACCATTTGCATGCATTTTTTCAATTTTAATACATTTTCTTAACGGCTTTGATTGATTTTTGAATTTTGTAGTATTTCTTCCATTTACCCTTCGGATAGCAGTTTTTGGCTAATAATTGTGTTTTGATAAGAATTGTCAGCTTTAGGAAGACAACAATTGTTCGTTTGTTTGTTTGTTACTAACTTACCAAATTAACCCTCTTGCGCATACCATTTTGCATCCAAACTGACTGCCATTTGGTTGGCCGTCCAGTTTTAATATTCAATATGACAATTAAATCACATGCCAGCTGACGCTTTGACACCCCGCAGGGGGGTCTAGGTCCCTGTGACATCAGCCAAAAAGGCTGTTGTAGTGGGACAAATATCTTTGGTGAGTTGCGACACCACGTACCTAGCAGTGCAGGGAGGCCCCTGGTATGGTTGATACGCGATGGCGTGGATCTGTACAAAGACCATTCGGGCGATGACGTTCGCGAACTCCCTAGTCATGTACGGGTGGCTCTTGGCGTGACCTACCTCCTCCCACAACTTACTGGAGGGAAGTCACTAAAGGCCGAGAACGTAAACGGTGTTCCCTGGGGGGTTCACCATTACGGTTAGTCGTGTGAGCCTCGGAGCTGGCGGCTTCGCATAACCCGAGCCTCGAAGGGGCTAGTTAGGGAGCATCGCCTTGGTGGAAGATGCCTACGCGCCTATACCTGGCTAGTTTGTGGATTGATGACCACACGGCCCGAATCGCATTGCTGACTAGTATACTGAAGGGGCCGCCCGGATGTGAAAAGCAGCGCTACGAGTCTGCTTTAAGCAGACGAGTAGTCACAGGTTCAACGAGCCTGGGAGGTGCACATCTGAATTTCTATGTGAGGCTTAACCAATAGGGGGCCGAAGGAAGATCAGACCTGCTATAGAGAAGTCTTTAGCGAATAGTGTACCACGGGGATGGGTGTTCCCAGGGGACCATGGTCCTTGCCCATCAAGGTGTTGGCCTCGTGGTGGCTATGGTTGTTACCCGAGTCATCGAGCTGGTGATGCAACCCTGGGGTTGGATTCCTGAAGGTGTGTACATTCGCCGGATGGAAAAAACCCCCTCTGACAAAACGACCTTGTCAGTAAACGCCGCAGGTCCGAACAGTCCGAAGGACCGGGAGATAAGGCCGAAAGGCTACGTGCTCCCCTGACGCTATACCCGTAGATGGTAAACTTGACGCTTTCACAACCGCTGGTCGAATTCAAAGTGATACTTTTGCAACTTTTGTTCTTTTTTTTTGTGGGAAATTCCATAATTCCTGAATGGCTGAGTAATAATTCAAACGCCCACACTCTGATTTTGATAATTAAATTTTAAAAAACCTCCAAAATGAAAGTTTTATGTAATTTTCAGCCTCCATTTGGCAGCTAGTGTAGATGCTAAGTAGCTGCCAAATGGCTGTTCGCGGTGTCAGTTTTTGTACGCGCCTCCATTTATGTCTCAAATGTCCTTGTGTTTCAAGTTAACTGGGGTGCCATCGCTTCCACACTAGCAACAATCTCATTTCCAGCCAAATTTAGATATCGAATTTATCTTTGCGTCCTTCCCTTGCCAATTGTAGGTACAGCGAATACGTAGTGACAATTTTGTTACCTTTGTTCTAACATTAATACAAACACAGTGTCCAATTTTGATGATTGAATTAATGAATACTTCTAAAATGAGATTTTGATAACGTCCTTTTCCGGCTCGCATTTGGCAGCCCGTGCGGATGCTGTTTTAGTTCGAAATGTGACGTTCAACACCTCGCCTAAGTAGCATTTTAAAATCTGATAAAAATATTCAAAACTTTACCCAGATGTTTGAAACACTTTTTGATGGCATTTTCTTAGTGTATGAGTATTCCATTGTTCTAGAAATTCAATTTAGGGACGCGGGAGCGTCCCGTCCGCCAAAGAAAGACGAAAAAATTTGAACAAAAGCAAAACCAGAAGCGACCAAGACTATGTTTAGACGCCGCAGCGTCCCGCCCGCCAAAGAAATACGAAAAAAATTGAACAAATGCAAAATCAGAAGCGACCAAGACTATGTTTACACGACGCAACAAGTACGGGTTTTTGGACCTCTGTAGCTCGGACTCTGGTTGGGCCTGAGTGTTCAAATTTGGTAGGCGTTGTCTTGCGAAGTGTAGCAAATTTCATGAAGATACGTTGGTCCTACGTGCAACCATTCCCGGTGGCAGCTCGCTGCCACACGGGTTTTTCAAGCCTCTCCGGGGCGGACCACACCCGTTTCATCCAAAACCGAAACGGCCAAGAGTTGCCAAAAAACCCCTCCATGGCAAGAACCATGAAGGTTCGATGCAGGAGGGATGTGTATGTCTGTGTATGTGTGTGGACATGTTCTATGTGTTTTTTCGTCAAATTGGGAGCATTTCATCTCAGCGCGGTTGCTCTCAATTCTCTTAATCCGCGCCGGCATCGAGACCAATCCAGGTCTCGAAATCTACATCTGCTGTGTATGCAACCGACGTATCTTCGGGAACGCCAGGTCCTTGAGGTATACCTGCTGCGGAGAATGGTGTCATTTCTACTGCTCAGGCTTAAGAAAAATGAGACATTATGACAAGTTGTCATTTGTTGCTCCAGGGTGTCTGCACGCGGGTCGGCCCCCAGCCACCCCAGGCCCTAGCTCACAAGCTAATGGTCCACCACCGTCTCCGGCCAATCCTGGCCCCAGCACCCAAAATCCTCCACCACCGATACCCGTAGCCAACAATACAACAAGACATAATCGCTCAAGTCTAACACCTGCACCCCCCGCCACAGTGTACACCCCACTCTCCATATTGCAGTTTAACTGCAATGGCATCCGTCTGAAGATCGACGAGATAGTCCGTTTCATGATTACGCGCAGAATTCTGATAGCGGCATTTCAGGAGACAAAGCTCCAACCATCAACTCCCGATTTTAACATCCGCGGCGATTACATACTTTTAAGGCGTGATAGAGTCGGCAGGCAGGGTCCTAATCCAGGAGGAGGGCTTGCATTCCTAATACACAGAACCGTGCAATACAGTGTATTAGATCTTCGTTTCAACGACGGCACGGCGGAAATGCAAGCTATTGCCGTTAAATCCGGCAATACCAATATCGAACTTATAAACATCTATGTTCCACCAGCTTCTAGCTGTGGCTCTGGCTATAAGTTCGATATTGGTCCACTCCTCATAGGACAGCATAGGATCCTATTTGGCGACTTTAACGCGCATCACGAACTCTGGCACTCTCACCTCGAAAATGATGCCAGAGGTATAGATATCGCGTCCAAACTAGACCCATCAGACTTCTGCGCTATCAATGGAATTTCGTCTACACGTGTCGCTGGCGCTTGTCATAGTTCTCCTGACATAACTATTGTGAGCGCCAGTTTGATAAGTGAAACCCGATGGGAGACAACAACATCTCTCCAATCCGATCACCTCCCCATATTAATAAACATAGATAAACCAGCCGAACTAACGACATCAGAACGGCGTACGTTTATCAACCATAAAAAGGCAAATTGGGAGGGTTTCACTGCGTTCACAACGACGAAGTTCGTCGCGCTACCTACTCCTACGAACACACGGGAAGCCGAAAAGAACATAAGGAACGTCATTGTCAAAGCGGCAGCTCGCTACATTCCAGCAGGACGTATCCCCAAAGTTCGGCCATATTTCCCAACTACTGCCGCAAGGTTAGCCGACGAACGGGACGATTTAAGACGCGCAAATCCGGCAGACCCCAGAATTCATGAGCTAAACTTAGAAATAAATCGACAAGTCAACACCTACAAAAAAGAGAAATGGAACGAGCATCTAGATAGCTGCGACCTCTCACAAGGTGTCAGCAAACTATGGGCTACAGTCCGCGCCCTGTCTCACCCAACAAAAGACAAGGGCAGTGTAGCCATCAGATTCGGTAAGAAAACCACTGCCAATCCAAAACTCTGCGCGAGCCTGTTCAATAAGCAATTTATTGAACACCCCAAGACCAAGATGCTCAATTGCAAAATAAGAAGAAGGATTCGCAACCGTACAGTTGACATCATTCCCACCTTTACAGCGGACCAAGTTACAGCAGCAATCAAGAATGCAAAAAAAATCAAAGGCCATTGGACCAGATGGCATTTCAATGGTCATGCTGAAACACCTCAACCTTCCGGCCATCGAATACCTAACGATGGCTTTAAACTTGTCGATATCCACGCTTGTCATCCCCGAATTCTGGAAAAAGGGGCGGATTATCCCCCTTCTCAAACCCGGTAAAAGCGCGAAACTCGCCGAATCCTACCGTCCAATCACAATTCTATCACCCGTTGCGAAGACGCTCGAAGCACTCATCCACCCCACCCTTGTATCACATGCTGAGCTAGCTTCTCACCAGCATGGCTTCAGGAAGATGCATAGTACTACAACAGCTCTGGATCTGATCACCCATCATATCCATAATGGCCTCAACCAGAAACCGCCCTGTGACAGAACTGTCCTAGTAGCACTTGACCTGTCGAAAGCCTTCGACACGGTTATCCGCGCTGTTGGCCGATCTCCTCAATATGCATATTCCTGCACAAGTGGTTAGATGGATTGCCAACTATCTAGCTGGAAGGCAATCCTTCACAGAGTTTCGGGGCAGTCGTTCAAAGCATAGAAAAATTAAGCAGGGAGTTCCACAGGGTAGTGTACTCTCTCCTACACTGTTTAACATCTATCTGTCGAGCCTTCCAACTCCCCCGGAAGGTATCGAACTAATTTCTTATGCGGACGACTGCACCGTACTCACCTCGGGGAATAATTTAAATGGCATGTGTGCTCGACTAAATGACTATATCGAGAAACTGGTGGAGTTTTTCAATATCCGCAATCTTGTCATTTCACCGTCTAAATGTACCGCAAAACTTCTTACCACCTGGACGCAGGAATTTTCGGAGGTGCTTGGGATCCGTACTGGTAAGCATGCTGATGACGTTGTTCCTACTGTAACCAACCCCAAGATCCTTGGTGTCTATTTAGACACCATGATGAAGTCGAAAAATCACGTCACAAACGTAGTCGATAGAATGCACAGTAGAAATAACGTCCTAAAGGCATTAGCCGGGAGTTCCTGGGGAAAGGACAAAGAAACTATGTTGGTCACCTACAAAGCGATAGGTAGAGCAGTCCCTAGTTATGCAGCACCGGTGTGGTCACAAACCGTCAGTGACACAAACTGGAATAAGATCCAGGTATGCCAGAACGCTGCTCTACGTATCGCCACAGGTTGCCATCTCATGTCGTCCCAGGAGCATCTTCATCAAGAAACCAGCATGTTATCAGTGCGTGATCACAATCACCTCTTGTCTCTTCAATATCTGGTCGGTTGCTATCGAGAGGATCACCCAAATCATCATCTCATGGACAATACTCCCCCTCCACGACATGTCAGGAGTGGAGTCAGAGATCTCGAGAGAGACGTCCAGAGATACAAACGGGTACCTCCCGATATATTTGATAACACAGCATACCATGCGGCCATCGCAGATATTCACACAATCGTTGTGAATAGGTCAATAGGGAGATTAGGTCCGAATAGAGTCCTCTCAGTGCCCCCACCACCCATATCACCTGAGGAGACTAGGCTCCCGAGAGCCACAAGAGTGACACTAGCCCAACTTAGGTCGGCTTTTTGTTCACGTCTCAATTCCTACCTATCTCGAATAGACCCGGACATCCAGAACATTTGTCCGAGCTGCGGCGGTACGCCACACGATGTGGACCACCTGTTTCGATGCCCCGCTGCATCCACTAACCTCACTCCGAGGGCGTTATGGGACAACCCTATTGCAGCTGCTACGTTCTTGTCGCTTGAGACAATAGGCGAGAACGACGACGAAACTTAGAACATGTCCACAGACCTGCACAGCGACTCACACCCTTCTGCACCGCTACAACAACAACAACAAGATACGTTGAAAAATACCGGAGTTATAAGAGTTTGAAAATCGCATTTTTTCGAAAATCTTGTTCTCGTTGTTCTTGTTGTTCATTCACAGGGCTACAGCCTTGTAGAGAGCATCTCGGGATCCGCTCTCTTTTCCCATAGATAGAGTATGTCGCGAGGGTGTGCATAGGCTATCATTTGCTCCAATCCGTGCAGTAGAAAAAAAGATACAGCAAAAAATGTGAAACTGGACAGAGTTTCTGGCTTGTCTTTTTATATGTTTCAAAGGAAATGTTTCGCAAAAGTCGGGAATGGGCCCGAAAAATGCTTCGAATAGAATCGTATAGTATTGTGATTTGGTAGAATTGTTTAGAACAATCCCTTGTATATGTGCTCCAAAGTTTTCAAGTGTAGAGCGTCTGGAAGAGTAGAGGCAAGAGGTAAAAGTTACTGTTTTGGTTCGTTTTATATACGAGCACGTATACATTATTAATATAATATTGCATGGACATATAGTGCGGCGCATACATTGCGTTCTTTCTTGTAAGTACCACTCGGTTTGATCCTGCTGTGGTGGTGGAACCTAGATGTAAGTACATTCTTGCGTCTGCAGTAACGGGTATTGTGTCTTAACCGTTTAGTAGGCCCAATTCGACTCTTAGGAAGTATGGATGTAATGTAATTTATATCACAACAGGGTAACAGATAGGGTTTAAGTTATTGTTAGGTCGCAGTTAGTGTTATTATTATGGCTAAATTTAAGGATAAGGCTTGCGTTAAGGTTCAGTTTAAGCTAAGTGTACTATGGTCACTAGGGTTACCAAGGCGACTAAGGTTACTAAGAGGGTCAATATTATTATTATTATTATTATTCTCAAACAAATTCGTGATAAAAGGGCAGTGAATATCGTCTTAAGTTCATATTAATAAATGAAATTGAATGCGATCAATATTGATCGCATTCAATTTCATTTATTGATATGTTCTCTATTTTGTAAATTAAAAACTGCACAAAAATATGATATCTCACAAAAACAACTCTGTTGTAAAAGTTTTCCGCCAAAGAAAAAGTCGTCAGCCGCTAAAAGATTGACACACAACACACACACCACCCGAATTGGCAAAATCAGCGTGGTATACCACGGCGAAAATTATGACTTAGATTCTGACGCGTACCGCACCGCGTAGGTTTGGTGGAAGCTATTAACTAATTCAATCGCTTTTGAATATGCATATCCTTAGGACAAGATGCGAGTATTTTGGCGACATTGTATTTACATCAATCCTTTTTGCGGCTGACGACTTTTTCTTTGGCGGAAACCTTTTACAACAGAGTTGTTTTTGTGAGATAGTAATTACAGAACAAAACGTATGAATTTTAAAATTTTGTTAAAATAATTCGGATTCAAGTATACGCAAATGAAAAACATGTGTTTTCTAGTAGCCACGAGAGTTCTTTTTCATAGAAAGATTCAAAAAAAAAATTGGAATTTTGTAGGTATCTACTTTTTGCGACACTTTCATCGATGCCATGTCTAACCTAAAAACTTCAAACGTAGTCATGCTAAACACTATTACAATTTTATGCAGTCCCACCAAATTTCATGTTCATTATTTGAACTTCATTTTCCTTGCATGCTATGCAAAAAAAAAAGTTTGTAAAAATAAAAGTTTATTTTTAGGAGAAATGTTTGGGTTGTAAAAGTGTCTGTTTAGGTAAGTTCGACTGTATCCGTACACATGTTTCCATAGAAACCTTGGTTGTTTACAATTGATAGAAATTTAGTTAAACGACTGTTTTTTTTTTCAAACCTAAATTTAATTAACAGTTGTTCTAAATTGTATTGCAACTTTGATAATTTAAGTGTATTCACCAATGTCAAAACTAATAACATACCGTTGGAAAACAATCACACTAAAGTAACTTTTCATTACTCAAAAGTACCGTTAAGAAATTGTTTTTCAAATATTCAATAAAAAATCAAATTTGAAAATTTATATTAAGATAAAAAAAACTGTATCTTAGAAGTGACGTTGATAGAAAAGTATTTGAAACCGAAAAAAACGATTTATGTATGTAGGGTGTCCAGATGCCTCGTATCGATTTTTTGTGTTAAAGTCAATACTTCAAATTGCCGGGACGCGAAAGTAACGTTATCAAGCTAACACTGTTAGCATCGTACATGAATATATTGCAGTATTTGGAATCAAGATTTGATTTTGCCGAACACACTTACCTGTACTGTCTACCAAAAACCCTTAAATTTGCAGCACGAACTAACATTTTAGCAACTGGAGAGAATAGTGGGATGTCTAAACATAACTAAAAGCAACTTTGATGAACTTTATCAAGAATTTTGTGTTATTTCACCCCTAATTAATAAATATGTTCAGGAGAAACCTGCTGATGAAGTCATAATCAGGAGAAAACGGCTGATGAAGTCATAAGCCCTGACAAACGGACACAATTATTTAAAGAGCTGTCAACAAAAGCAGCAAAAATATGATTCGAATTTTATTACAAAAAATAAATGATATAGGTTTTTCTTTATATTTCTTTATATCACATAAAGATTGAATAATGCTCAGGACCCACGAAATATGGAAGCCACTAACCTATAAGAGTGCAAAGGGGAGAATAAATGAAGGTCAATCAAAGAAATTCGTCATGGAGTATTAATTTTCGACACAAAATGCCAATAGTGTTTTGCACATTTGAAAAAAGTACCAATACGCCCATCTCTAATAGAAAATGAAAAAGTCAACTTTGTTCACCCCTTCGGGGACACCCTGTTATCTTTGTCCAAATAAATTTTAAGGTATTCCCTAAAAACCATAGCATAGTTAGCAATCTTGCCGGTATAGAGTGACAGACACTTTTCTAAAATCGCAAAAAAAACTACGACTTACAGGAGGGGGGGCATTCAAAAAATCGGCGGAAGGGCTTCTAGTCAAATTGTTCCGCCACTGGTATAAATTAAACACATTTAATTAGTAACATCAGCCAGTGGCGTAGATAGCTTTTCGGAGAGGAGGGGAATCATTTTGCAAGATTTTACGGTTATCAAATGTTAAATTTCAGATTAACAATTTCTGTATATATTACACTTCCCATTAGCAGTTTTTTAGCAAACTTGGTGCAAAATAGATAGCAATTTCGCCATACGGCGAGTTAAAGCATTCTAATTTACATACAAATTTTCGCGATCAGAGATCATCAGAGATTTATATAGCGTTAGATCAGTGATTTCCAAACTTTTCGGAGTCACGAAATACCTAGCATCGCCGCTTTGTAAAGTTTCCCGATAATTCAGTAATTTGTGAGTAGATATTTCTAAAATGTTTGAACTTGTACGATACCGTAGCAAACATTTCCTAGCTATCAGCCGATTGTTTGAAAAAAAAAGACCATAAATGTGGGTAGAACTTAAAATTTGGACTGTTAAAAATTCGTTTAAAAAATCGTTAACGCAAATGTAATCCTCTAATTTATTTCAGCCTTTATTTAAATCCCAAAAACATCGTCACAAACACAGTGGTCATGCTTCATTATCTGGTGTAGTGTGTACCAAATTTCATTTCATAGAGTAGAAAGTTGTAAAAGAAAATATGTTGAGTCTCTGATGCTGGTCAAATATTTTACAGTAAAGTTGATTTTCTGTCCAGTGTAGCAGACTAAGCTTCGGAATTTTAAAACATACAAACATTTTTTTCGTATGTACCGTTTGCTTTTTGTTGTCATACGCTTTTTCTAATTTTTACCTATATAGAAGATTTAGTTTAAAAAAAAATAATACTGGTCATAGCTTTGAGAGTTCTTCGTATTAAATTCAATAAAATTGCGAACAACTAGAGAAAGTCAAAACTTGCTTTGCCTTTCTATATACGATAAAACCTTTCGTCAAATTTTAACTTATAAAAATAAAAACAATGTTGATAAACTCAAACAATAAATAAAAGTTGGAAATCGGAAATTGCGCTTCTGTGGATGGAGCACACCATGTTCCACATTGTTTTCAAATTTTTGAATCGAGCATTAAGACTTTCCGGCTAAAAATTTTCAATCAGTGCTTACATTTAATTTTTCTAGCAGCAGATCCAATGTGAAAAAGTAGATGATCGTAAAGCCCTGTTAGTGCTGATGTTTCAATTCTATCGATACGCTTCTATTATACAATTGAAATTTGAGGAAGTGCTTATCAGTTCTGATTATGAAAATGGTTTCACGTTTTTATGAAAAACTAGACACGTTGAATAAGTTTACTTTTGCTTTGTTTTAATTGCCTTGTAATAATAAAAAATATATGAACATGGGGGGATTGATCCCCCCCCCCTTATCTACGCCACTGACATCAGCACAAATTCTTATAACTCTATCTACACTCTATTAAGGGCCGTATGTACAATCATGGTTTAACTCCCCGTTTAGTTAACTGTAGTTTAATTTTAAACTCCGTTTAACTAACTGGGGAAAAATACACTACGCAATAATTAAAATTCCTGGCTAAGCAGCAACTCATATTTTTTAAAAATTAGTAGTTTCCATTAGCCCCTGTATATTTCCGGATAATAGCTATTAAAATGTTTGATTTTAAAATGAAATGAGCCAGATGAAAATTCATGGTTTAACTAAAGATTGTCAGTTTAACTAAACTCCGTTTAAGGAAATTGACAAACAGTTAAACTGTCGTTTAAACTGCAGTTCAACGTGAAAAATTAAACGGTCGTCGTTGGCCGTTTAACTAATGATTTTTAGCCCAAGAAAAATAAACCGAAATAACGCCATCGGGCAATAAAGATAATGCATTTCTGAATTTTCGCTGGGGATGGCCTTCTGATTTTAGAAACAAATTCTGACCGGTAGGGGGCCCGCAATATGAGGGGAAAATGTAGAAAGGTGGAATTTTGTCAGTTTTGGATTGTTTCAAAATCGGTAGCTACCGCAAAGTAGTCTGAAAACAAAATAATCTACGTAAATCTTTCTTTGCATTGAGATGTATTATATGCTCCACACCTTTTCTTTGAAAGTTAGGTTCCCAGGGGTGTCAAACTTATTTTTACGAGGTTTACACTATTGACAAAACATTCTTCATGCAGGAGAAAACATTAATTGTTTCATGTTTTCATTATTTTTACCGCAAATGACGATGCATTTTTGACGATGCAAACATTCACTGTTACTTGGACATCATGTAATGGCCCGATCTAGGTACATATCAGTCAATTTTCAATGTCCCTCTCCTTCGTAAATATTCATTATCGCAAATTTTAAATTATTGATATTTGTAAAAGTCGACAAATTCCAAACTTGACAGGATGTAGTAACATTTTTATAAGGCTTTCCAATATAACAATTTGCGGCGATATAGTGCGGCGATATAGTAATAAATTAACATTGATATGTTTTCTATACTTAACCGCATTACGGGAGCTTATAACTCTATAAGGGGCTGACTCAACCCAAGTTGAATTAGTTTTTTGAATAGAGAAATAGAAAGCAAGAACCCGACCTAATCCATCGCACTTTCTTTAGGTTTATCTGTACAGTTGGTAGTAGCATATCAAAAATCGGCAGAACAACTGGAATCCAGCTTCGATCTATGAGCTTTATCGAACATTTAACTTTATTCATACAAAACATTTCATTAAAGTTTGTAAAAATTGTTGGTACAGTAAGGCACGGGCAAGCCTGTGCTTGAAAGGGCGCCAATATACTTGCCACCAATATCACCTCTATGACCGCTTATATACCGCAGTAAAGATAACAAGTTTTACACAAATTTAAATTATTTTTGGACGGCATATACGGGCTGCACTAACTAATCGAAACTAAATTTAGTCTCGCTCGTAACATATGGCGAGGTGCTTGCCCATCCCTAATGCCTAGACAAGCGACTGTCTCTGAAATTTATCCAGGAAGAGCGAAGTCGTCTTGTTACTGCAATGATATCGTTTTCTATTTCCGTTTCGCTACAAAGTTTATAAGAAATTCCTGGTTAGAAAAACCGCGAGATTAACAAATTCCAATCATAATATTGTCCAAATAATCGAAATGTCAGATAAACCATTTCTAAACATCTGCACTTTCCACAACCAATTCGAATAAAAAGAAGAAGAAGAAAGTTAAAACGCGAACTAGACTAGGACGGTATATTCACCCTATGGAAAAGGTACTATCTCCAAAAATGATTTAAGATAGTTTAAATTAAGAGGCGGTATATAAGCGCTCAATCAAACTAAGGTACCTTTCATAAAAAATGACGCTCACGACATTATATTCTACAGTACGGGTAGATTAATAAAACGCACTGAAAGAACCTTTGATGGGTCATTTTGTAGAGGGGGCATCCTTATCCATTTTGGTCGAGCCGTCAAATCAAACTCTTTGTCCTAGTTCAAAGAAAAGAAAATGCAGCAGAAAAGTGTGCATAATTCACCAATTTCAATATTATTGGGACCTTGCATGACTAGAAGCGAGTTAATAATTGCTGTCGAAACAAGTCATAATTTAAAAACAAAATCAACCTAAAAACGACTATTTCATACTGAGATTGCTTCTAATTAAAATCCCAAGCAGAAAATATTTGTATTTTGCTCTGCCTATTAATTTGTATTGTTTCGTATACAAGTTTCCATAGGAATATCGGTTGTTTACGATTGAGCGAGCTGATTGTTCAACCAATCAGGAATTACCTCGCTCACCGAAATCGTTAAACTGCGTTTAACTTGTGTGTGCTGACTGCTGATTGGTTAAACAATTTTAAACTGCTGTTAACTTCCATGGTAACCTTTATTGTTTACGATTGAGCGAGTTCTATTTTGAAAATTTCAACGCTTACTGCTATTTAGCTCATGAAATAATAAAAAAGAAGGTAGCGCGGACATTTTTCGATTCGTTTTGTGTTCGTGAACTTGTGAAATTGTGACCAAATAATTTCACAAGTGTCTATTTCCATTAATATTTTTAATTTACGTGACGCAGATTTAAAATTTTCATAAGTGATTTTGATGCTGAAGACGTTTCAAATGTCCCCACCTATACACCGCGTTATCATGTTTACGTGATTCGTGGTGTAGCTGACAACCAATTTACGTTACAGTCGAACTTCTCATAGACGAACACCGCATTAGGTGATGGAATGGTAAATAAACTTTGACATGAAGTTTATAACGCATTGAAGGAAGCATCTCACACTATCTAAAATATGTAAAAAAATAAAATATGATCAGTAGACGAGAAGACTGGAATGGGCGATGTCCGTATGCGACGCGTTTTACTCGTTCAATTTTAGCTATGTAGAAACCAAGTTATATAAGAACAGACGGAAAAGAAAGGAAGAGCTGAAATTGAAACCGCACCAAACCATAAAAATGATGTACAGGAACGGACCAATTTGGAACACAAGCTATAGTGAAGCCAGAAAGAAAATGAAGTGTATCCAAGTGTGTATGATTATTACATGCTATGATTATTACATTTTCTTCAATTGCCCTTAAAATGTTTTTTTTTAAGTACAATTCTTGAACACCAAATTCTAAAAGTAAGCTTGTTGCCAGCTCGTTTAGTGAGAAAAATGTTGAATTCGTTTCTGGCCATGGGAGTGTCAGGCCCTTAAACTTCGTTTTCCTTGCATGATATGTAAGAAAACGTTGGGGAAAATAAAAATTAGGAGAAATGTTCGGGTGGTAGATGTGTCCGTTTAGGCAAGTTCGACTGTATTCGTACACATGTTTCCATAGAAACCTTTGTTGTTTACAATTGAGAGAAATTTAGTTAAACGACTGTTTTTTTTTTTAATAAATAGAGACTCACACTGTTTACAAGTTTGATTAAAATCTAAATTTGATTAACAGTTGTCCCATATTGTAATGCAACTTTAATAATTCAAGTGTATTCTACAATACAATTTGAATTTAGTGACATATGATTCAAACCCATTTACTACGGTTTTTACTGATCTAATTTAGACCAAATATGATATTAATATAGTGTGAACCAGCTATAAGGATAATTCGTAGTTTAAACGGCAGTTTAACTTTTTGTACACATTTTTTAGCCATCGACGGTTTAACTGACAACCATTAGTTAAACCATGATTGTACATCCGGCCCTAAAAGTTACAGTGCGAAATGGAAGTTTGAAAAAAATGTAAATTCGACTTTGTCGTGCTCTGTGGCCGTGATCGCTCGGTCGCCACTCTGTGATATAGAGACTCATAGAGAAACGAGTTTCCAAACTCGGCACGACTCGTCGCAAGTTTATTATTCAGAAGAAGATGATAAGAGATATTCTTATCATAGAATAATAAATTAATAATGCGACTAGGAAGTGGTACGGCTGACAACCGAATCAAACTCCGAATTCAGTTGTCTTTGTAACGTTGACGATTACACACGGTAGTCGTCAGCGCACCATGCTCCACTAGGAGTTAGGGTAATAAAAGAAGAGACTTTGGTGTCTAGGGTATACTTTTCCAAGAAAAGGTCTGGTCTGGAGTGTTATATATCATTGCAGAGGAAATTAAATGTAGTTTATTTCGTTTTCCTTCGAAAAATAATAATATAAAGATAACCTCTGTGGTAAAAAAAACAAAAGCTAACATTTTTTTCAATCCACATGAAAAAAAAAAACTTTTTATCTGCATCTTGTTTTATGCGTTACCATACTCACTAGTGAGTGGCTAACTTTAGCCTTGAATTGCTTAATAAAATCGCCGCTTACCAACTAATTATGACATAGGCCAACCCCCGATTTAATGCATCTCATAATACTCTTCACCATGCCAACAAGTGAACTTTTAAAACCGACTTAAAATATGGTGTAATAAACACAAATGTATGTACCAGTATACAAGATTTCACATAAATTGTCATTTTACAAATTAGCGAAAAGATGACGGTGTTCGAAAAAATATTGTAGGATGCATACCACTTCAACCTTTTCTTTCACTCTTCATACGGCAAGTTTCCTGATTTGGCAGTCGACCGTAATGTTCCATAAAATCCTCATTTGGATGACTCAAATGGGATTTTGATTCATGGTTGCTTTGATATTTTCCACTTTTCCAAATATACATACCTAGTACAGTACAAGAGCGTTGAATAATAGCACAAGAAGTGGTTGGAGGTGGTTGTCTTATGGTTAGTGACTATTTATCCAAAATTTAATTGAAATTACACTCGGAGTCATTTAGAGTAAGATAAAACGAGGGCGAGAATGCGTCAGATAACGGTGGATGAATAGGCGTTTATGTATTTTTTTTTAGAATGAGTTTGGAATTGGTCGATGTGATGAGTAAATACTTAAATGCGGAATTTTTAGAAAGTGAAAAAAGTGCAATTAAGCTGTTTGGCACGAAAGTGCTCTATTTTTTGATAGGCTTTCTTTATTTTAGGGTCGTTGTGATATCTGAATCAAATGTCTGAAGAGCAGTAGAGGTGCACCAATTTACAGGAAAAGTTGGGAGGTCACTAAGGTAAATCATGTCATGTTGGCTGATCACAAGTAATTTCTTTTAGGTTTATTGGAACTAAGTAAAATTAAAATATGCAATTGTTTTGAAATTGTCTATTTTGCTTTACACCGAAGATGAGTCCTGCTAATTAATCCTTTACCATTTCGTATGGATAAGTATACCGAGGATAAAATCAATGTTATTGACAAACAATGTAAATGCTCTTTTGCTAGCTTTAATCGCAACTGACAATATGATTGTAACAATGCAATTTCCTTCACAATATTTCCAATCTACAACACATGCATACAATAATTGAACGAGACTTCAGATTCTTTCCGATATCGGCATAAATCAAATATAATTTTCAACCAACTGAACACAATTACTGATTACAATTTGTATACATTGGCACAAAACATGAAGTCAATTTTTCACGTTACCATACTATTTATCCGCCATAATTATTTTATACAAATTCAGAGTGGCTCTTAATAAATGGTCGATGTATTTTTAGAAGATATTTCTATAGAAGAAGATTCACTTGTGTCCACCGTTTCGGAAGACATTCATAGATTCTGCACAGCATGCGGGCTCAATTTGGTCCACCAAACGACTGGACGACCGCGACCTGTTGAATAGTCAGTTGCTAAGCCCCCAAAGCTATACAACAGATTCATTTTCAACCGCAGCCCTTCTGTGGAGCACTACTATGGAATGACTGTAGTTTGCGGCAAAACTGTTTAGAATCGTTTTGTGTTGTGCGCATACCTATATTTTCATGGTGGACATTAAATGGACATCTTTTGATTTATAGACGATTAAAAGTACAACACGCAATATGATCAAGAATGATTTCGATAGTCGACGCGACGACCATCGCAACGGGCGCAGAAACTAAACCATCCGAGAATATTTTTATGCAATGCCGAAGAACATATCAAAGACTCTGACGAAGAGGTTCTATGGGTCTGCGTCGTATAACCACAAAAGTATGGTGTGCTGGCGAGCTTCTTCATCGATCGATGGGATGCGCATCTTCAAGAGCATCGACAGAATGGTTAATTGCACAAGTTGGGGTCTGTCGTTTCTTTTGTTGTCAGTTTTGTATGTGTCGGCAACGGCCAAAGCCTAAATCGTAGAGAGGATAATGTATACTTCTTCCCGTATATATGCGAAAATAATGGAAAAGGAAATAAGTGAAATTGTTGATCTTATCAACACGTTAAAAAATTAATTGTTCGGTTGATTTTTACAATGTGGAAAAATGAATTATGTTGTAATCTCAATGCGGTGTTAGCATTTAGTAGTTAAGGAGAATTATCAGAGAAAAGTGCACTAAATTATATTTCCATTCTTTAAAAAAAAAAAATTAGACAATTTGTTAGACCGCAAAAAAAGAAGGTGTACAGGGACATGAAACTTGGGTTTCTTTTAAGAGTTA
Source organism: Microchrysa polita (assembly GCA_949715475.1). Classification (NCBI taxonomy): domain Eukaryota; kingdom Metazoa; phylum Arthropoda; class Insecta; order Diptera; family Stratiomyidae; genus Microchrysa; species Microchrysa polita. The sequence goes on along the minus strand of OX454415.1, from coordinate 46,761,165 downwards.
TGGAGTTTTTTAAAAAGGTCCAAAATTAAAAAATTCCCATTCATATTATAGTCTAGGGCAGTGGTTCCCAACTCACAGATGTCTGCGGATCTCCTGAGCCTAACAATGTCGTCACGGACCACACATTTTTAAGCGGGGTAAATTCCATTACATTTGTGATACATTTTAGAATTCTAGGTAAACTAACACCTGCAATGTAAATACATAATAGAATACATGACAGAGCGAAATTATAAAAAATGGGACGCGGCACATTTCTAACGAGAAACTGCCGCGTCGCACCGAAGGCCTTGAATATGATGGTGTATTGGGTTTTCGGGGGCAAAGGAAATTGGTACAACGTGTCTGCCTTTCATGTTTATATGTTTAAGTACAATCAATCTGAAATGGTTAGCGGAACAAGTAGCTCAGCCGGATTTCCCATATATAGGCATCATGAGGAAATGCCCTGGGGCGGCATATTTCTGAAACATTCAATTAACTTAAAGATCTGTGAAATACCTAAACATTAGGTATAAATGGTCGGTTTTGAGAAGCTAAAAAAAAAAAAACAAATAATACTTTGAAAAAAACCGATCAGTGGCACATTTTTAATTTCTGTATTAATTCTGGTTCCCAATTTCGTGGGTGCGAGTTTTAACTAATTGTGAAAATCTTGACTTATCGTTCCATTCTATACACCAACTGCGGTGCATGTCTGTAGTATTTATGGCATGGCAACTTACCAGCTCTATGGGAACTACGCGGAACTTTGTCTGTTTGGAGGAGAAGAGCCCCAGCGGGAGAAATATCGAGTTATTCAATTTCGGAAATGTCACATTGGAATTTTTGCATCAGGACCTCTAAGCGTCTATAGCTCAGTAGGTAGAGTTGCTGACCTTGTGACTGAAGGTCGGAGGTTCGAATCCCGATTGGGACGAAACTTTTTTCCCTCATTTTCCTCAATTTTTGGTATTTTTTCCCAAAGTTTTGTGGTTTCGTACAGATAGACACACTCATCAGGTCTTGTGTCTGTTGTCTATCTGTGCACAAGACGACCACTTGAATTTTAGCGGGAGAATTATGGAGATTTTTGATTTGCCGTGAAGGCTACCACCATGACGCTCGACCGTGCAGGTCTGTACCGGTGTTGAATGCTCACATTGCTTTGGGAGTTGTGATGGTAGTTAGATATTTTTTCCCTCTCGAATTTACAATTTCTGTATTAATTCTGGTTCCCAATTTCGTGGGTGCGAGTTTTAACTAATTGTGAAAATCTTGACTTATCGTTCCATTCTATACACCAACTGCGGTGCATGTCTGTAGTATGTATGGCATGGCAACTTACCAGCTCTATGGGAACTACGCGGAACTTTGTCTGTTTGGAGGAGAAGAGCCCCAGCGGGAGAAATATCGAGTTATTCAATTTCGGAAATGTCACATTGGAATTTTTGCATCAGGACCTCTAAGCGTCTATAGCTCAGTAGGTAGAGTTGCTGACCTTGTGACTGAAGGTCGGAGGTTCGAATCCCGATTGAGACGAAACTTTTTTCCCTCGAAATTGAATAACTCGATATTTCTCCCGCTGGGGCTCTTCTCCTCCAAACAGACAAAGTTCCGCGTAGTTCCCATAGAGCTGGTAAGTTGCCATGCCATAAATACTACAGACATGCACCGCAGTTGGTGTATAGAATGGAACGATAAGTCAAGATTTTCACAACATTTTTAATATTTCCACCTTACGAACTCTACGAGTTTCAGCTAACTTATTTTGTAAACATCACCAAAAACAAAGCCACCTGGTTGTAATCGATACCTCGGAAAATTGATTCCTAAATTTTTCAATAAGGCTAGCTGAGAAAGGTTGGCATTATATTTAACAATTTAACTCATGGAAATTTTAACATGACATACATCCACTTTTAATGCGACTGGTTTACTTCCAGGCATAACTAGTGATGAATGGCGGCAATGTCATCACTGCCTAGGGGCACTATTGAGGGTAAATCCGGCCTGGGTCAGCCAATCGCCTCTAAGTCTGTGGGAGTATGTGGATGAAGAGACTTACTCGCAGGTCGCAAGTAAAATTGTTATCTCGAACAGCAAGGAGCATTATGCAGAAAAACGATTTTCTCTGGCCTATATCCGTGGATTAATTGAGTTTTGAATTTATGAAGGGTTCACCTTAAGATTTCATAAGTTCTAGGATACTGCCAGTGTGATAGGTTCCGTATATTACCACCCAAAGCAACTTTTCTAGCTTTTTTAATTGTGTCAACCGTGCAGGACCTTTGGTAGTTGTGATGGCACTTTACCTAACGAGCTTAGAGGTCTCAACGCAAATATAGCAATGTGACAATTCTGAAATCGAATAACTCGATATGTGTCCCGCTGAGGGCTCTTCTCCCCCTGAAGACAATGTTCCGAGTAGTTTCAATAGAGCTGGTAAGTTGCCATCAGTGCCGGATTAACCACGTGGCAGAAGGTGGCAAAATGGCACGGGCCCCGCGCTTTGGGGGGCCCCGCGTTTTTCTCAAACTAAAATTACAACAACCAAGATGCTTCGAAATTGTTATAGCACTTTATCGTTGAACAATTTACGCTAAGGGGTTCCAAAATTTCAGCAAGGTTTGTATTACATAAAAATACAGAAATATTTCTTTCTAAAGGCTAGTACTGAGATCGAGAGTGAAATTTTCGTCCGCTGCGTGGAATATGTGGAGAATGCTGGGGAATTCCATACGCTGCAATCCGAAAACAGTTCCATAATTTTTCTTGGCCATTTTATGTATTTTTTTCGATTCCCCAGTTTTTTCATCGTGAAATGGCAAATGACCGGGGAATCGAACAATAATACATAAAATGGCCGAGGAGAATTATGGAACCGGTCTCGGATTGGAGCTTGTGGAATTCCCCACCGTTTGTGACATATTCGACGACAGTAAGTCGTAAGACACATTTTTATTGATAAAATCGCAGCGGGAAGAATTTCACTCTTGATCTTAAGGTACGTGTTCGTAGAGGCGACTCTTGGGATGATCGCTCAGCGATCGTAGTTTTGCATCCGATTCCGAGCCATATTTGCATATTTTTGTAATGGTGTTACTTTCCATGTGTCGACCATAACATGTCTGTATAGAAAATATGCGCGTATAGTGGTCAGAACCGATGGTTTAACTGCGATCGCTGAGCGATCATCACATGAGTCGTCTCTACGAACACGTACCTTTAATTCTGCCCTTAATTCATGATAGCATTCCCATAAACCTACGTCCACATTGTTTCAGATTCACGTTCTAGCGAGAAATAAGATTTTTGGAGTTCATGTTAGGAAATGTGCTTGCATATATCCATAGAATTAAGAAATTACAAATTTATCTCTCATGCACAGTGGCGTACCGCTTTAAAAGTTATGAAAAGAGCGGCAAAAATACCTGTTTAAAAAATGAATCAAAATGCTTTCTAAAAAATGGTGGTTTTCATTGAAGTGTGTAAATTTTCGATATTTTTTTATTAAAAACCGTAAAACCGAATTAATGTAGAAGATGTTAACGTGAGTTTGGCTTTCTGGTATATGTGCTACGTGAGTATCTTTATTGTGGGCATCTCTTAGCTAGATGTTTGGTTGTCAGTTTTTATGAACCTGAGTAAACCTGAAAAAGGACAATTCAATCGAAAGCTATATTAATATGAAACACTTATATAATGAAATAATTTTCAATTTTTTATTACTTTTCGGAAAATGCGAAATTTTTAAATTTTTAGAGGTCGTCCAAAAAGGGACTTCTAACATCAATTCTTCTTTGTAGAATAAGTACAGTTTGTCTACAGAAATTCGGTTTAACTAATTAAAATAAAAATGCTGGCAAACTCAAACACGTCAATGAAAAACATTTTTTGAAACAATTTTCAAAACAGATAATATTGCCCCCATTTTCATAATTGATGGGATGGGAATATTCTCACGGGTTGAATTAAAACACCTTGGAGTTTCTCTCGACACGTTTATTCCGCACAATATAATATAACCCGGAAGAGCCAAGGCAAACGTCAACGTATATTGACAAGTAGTTATTCGTTAACAATATACACGTTTTTATAATAATAGTGCTTTTTTGATTTTTTTCCCGGTAGAACAGTGGTTCCCAATTTTTTTCAGCTCGTGCCTCCTGTTGTGAAATCTGCTGATCATGGCACCCCCTGAGAAAATGTTGGCCAAAAACAGAAAATAGATGCGAAAATTGCCTTGGGCAAAGAATGCTTTTAATTTTGGACATAAGTTCCGAATCCATTGTCGCAATTTAAATTGTTTGAACATTGTGAGTTCGGCCGTCATCATGGCTTTAGTGACATGTCGAGCAGCAAAATTGATATTAATATTACTGGAGCGACCAAAATCAGCCATATCAAATAGGCCCCGCGTCTACATATGCCACGGGCCCCGCGCTTGCTTAATCCGGCACTGGTTGCCATGCAATTATACTATACAGAAATGCACCGCAGTTGGTGTATAAAATTGAACCATAAGTCAAGATCTCCGCAATCAGTTAAAATTCACACCCACGAGTTAGGAACAGATTTAATACAATAATTGAAATTGAACTTCTACGGACCACCTACAAATTTGATGGTAATTGAATGAAATGAGTTTTACAAAAACATAAGAGTATGCCCCAGTTTCTGGGGTAGGCATTTCTGTGACTCTCAGATTTGATTGTTTGTTTTGATTTTTTTGTTGAATATGCCTAGTAGAATAAAAAAAATCTGTTCTCAATATGAAGAAAAGTGTTTGTCGGGTATGTGGGCCAAGACTTCTTCCAAAAAATTATACCTCAGAGCCAAAAGTATTATGAATGAAATTTACATTTTTCGAGACTTTCATTTCGCATTGTAACTCTGTAACTGTAACTCTCAGAGATTAAGATGTTGCAGATCTTGGTAATAAAATGAATTTAGTTTACACATGGGCGTAGCCAGGATTTCGGTCAGGGGGGGGGGGGGGGGCGCAAGCCGAATTTTTTTCAACATCAACATTTTCTTAGGAGTTGAAATCGTTGGTCGCGAAAATATTGTTAGGAAAAATTAAGAGTAGTCTAGCGCACCTTCTTGGCACAGGGTCATGGGTTTGAGACTCACCGTGAACGAATTCAGTTTATGTTGTTTTTCGTACTCACTTCCCTTGTGACGAACTATGATCTCACTCAGAAGTTAAACGAGTCGAGTACCCATTTATGAGGATAAATAACATTGCTGAGCGTGCTGTTGATCTCAACATCTCAACAAAAAAAGCAGTTAAGATGTCACTAACACATCTGTGTCCTGAGTCCAATGTTGGACTGTCGCGCCTGTTTTTTTTTTAATTTTCGAGCTAAATTTTAGGAAAGGACAGTCGAGAATGATTTTTCACACCATTTAAAGAAAAATTGCTCTGAACGTGCTTAGACAGTGGCGGATTTACCAGTAGGCTGAGTAGGCTTGAGCCTAGGGCGGCAGATTACAGGGGGCGGCAAATTCCGGGAAAATACTTTTTAGGTTGTTCTCACTGCCGTGGAAGATTGTAGGATGTAGCACGTTATCATCGTTATACGGTTTAGAAACAGGCAAAGCGTACTTTGACCCTCAGAGAGATATAAACATGAAAAGGCATTTGTCACCATTGTCTAAGAGCGTCAGGGTAAATATTGGAGGCCATTTAAGCTTAAATTCGAAACCAAGCTCCTTCCCGTTTTTTCACATGCCTTGCTTTGCCCAATCATTAAACAACATTAGCTGCTATGGCTTTTTATCAGAAATTGCTAAAAATGATGATATAAATCCAGAAAAGGAAAACACAAAAAAAGTTGTTCTGATAAGCATTCATTAGCTTTCTTCCGGAAAATTATTCTACTCATCTTGTAATTAAGACGATCGAGTTTTAAGCATGAAAAGGGCATCAGCATCAATTCAGCTTAATCTCTTAGGGCAGAAGTCAGTATACATTTTTAGAAATTTTTAAATTGCTGTAAATCTGTCTCTTTGATGTGACTTTCATATTTAAAGCCGGAAATTCGACACTGAACTCAAATTTTAAAGTTATGATATTCTTTTTGATAGTGTTTTTTTTTTCAAACAAATTTTACTATCGGCTCTGCCAATTTTCCCCAACCAATACATGACAAACATTCGCCACCGCACATAATAAAAGACAAATCAAGTGATTTTATTTTTTTTTATTATAAAATATTCCTCTTAACCAGTCGCTCCAATTTTTTTAGTTCAAACTCCCCTGTAAAGTCTTCTGTGCCTGGCGCTCCCGAGAAAATGTTGTCCATACACCAGATACATGTGTTTTCTTTCGTTGTCAGTTCGGCCATCACTATGGCTTCAGTCAAACCTCGAGAAACATAATTGTCATTACTGTAGCGACCACGCAACTGTTTTACCAAGGATCATTGTATCCAAAAAGACTTTAGCTGGTTGGTGCGTTGGTGTTTATATAAGAAACGCGAGCTTAGGCATCAATTTCAATCAGCCATATCAAGTGATTTTTTATTTCGGCCTAAAATATTCTTAGCGGTGTTCATCGAACAGATTTGGTTACAGCTTTTTTATCAAAGGATATAAAATGTTTGGCCGATCTATCGCACCAACGGATTACCTCCAGGTTATTTCGAAAGAATTTTTATTCAAAATGGTGGTCTAGAAGCAAATCATAATTCATAAACGGCATCTATATGAGCCTCCCACAGTTTGGGATTCACCGCTTTAAACCGATTCTCCAAGCAGAAATTTTTTGCATAAGCTTTACACTTTGATAAATTCTAAAGAATGCTCAGGACCCACGATGCGGAAAGCTCCAAGATGACACGTATTTAAATGCAAACTGTAAACTGAAAATAATTGGAGGTGAATAAAGCATAATTCTATCCGAATATTCACTATCGACCAAAAGTAGAAAGGTAGGATTTCAGTAGGGGCGGCAATTTGTGAATAGCCTACTGGCGGAAAATTGGGAAATCCGACACAGTGCTTAGACTTTTACTAGTGATTCTGTTTACATTCAACTGGCCTCCGTTTCTGCTTTTTAGACCGTAGCTCGTTTATATTCAGTGCTATTTTTGGCTTTTGGACTGTATATTCCACTTGCGAGATCAAAGTCCATTTTAAATTCTGGCTTTGCTTGGGTCTACAGGATCGCATCTCCTGCCGAAACATACTGAGAAGCCTCTTATGTCATATCCACAGTATCCATAGAAAGAAACATTATCCGACAGTCGGCTGGAGACATTTAGGGATATATGCTTTTCCTCTTCCTTAAAATAGCAGCCCAAGCTCTTAAGCTGTTAGTACTCTCGCACAAAATCTACGATCTGAGCGTTATACCTCTGGATCTCGAGAAGGAGCCAAATGCAGTCGGGTTAAGGAAAAAATTAAACAAGACCAAAGTACTTAGTCTGAGTGGAAATTCAACTCTCCCCATAAATATATCTATTTAGACAGTATTGTTGCCGTTGATGTATCAAGAGCATTCCACAGCCAAGTTGTTGTCGAAAATTTTCCAAACCAGATTGTAAAAACTAAACCTGTTGTAAGGGAGCAGTACTTGGAAAGCTGTAACTATACAGAAAAGCAGCAAACAATCGTCAAGACTTAAGATCTTAGCTAAGCTAGAGAATTAAATCGCAATCAAAAGTGACAGTGAATGAATGATCCACTGTCACTTTCGATTGCGATTTAATTCTCTAGCTTCTTAAGTCTTGACGATGCTTTTCTGTATAGTTACAGCTTTCCAAGTCCTGCTCCCTACCTACATTACTGGTCGATGCAACCAGGCAGAAAAAATTTCACGCTACATCTCTAAATGAATGGTGTTCGACTGAAAAACTGTGGTCAAATTAGGAGACATTGCGAGAAACCATTTATATGCTATGGGACGTAAGTGCAGTCGATACTGGGGCGCTGCTAGTGATGGGACGCTTTGTATTTAGGTATAGACACTTATCATGTGAAAGATGTCCTGAAGACACAAAAGTTCCTTTATTTGTTGCAATATGAACGATAAGGACATGAAGATTCGTTGAGACGAGTCCTCCATGTTAATAAACTGCTTTTGAAATTTTAGAAAAAGGGATATTACCAGTAAAAAAGACACTTGTCTCCAGGGGGAGGGGCAGACTTGGTCATGATGGGTTTCATGCGAAGGAGGATGTTTAGGATGTCTTAGAATGTACGTATTGTCGGCCTTCTGGAGTAACATATAATGGTAAATCATTGTTAAAATCAACGTAAATGTCAATTTTTAACTGAAACTTCATCCTTTATTTGACATCTAATTTTTGGGAAAGTCAAAATAGTATTTAGCTTTGACCGTATCGAATTATATGACACACCTTAATACTGTTGCTTAAGTAGACAATATGGCTATCAAATTCAGGATTTTCTGGAAGGAGTTGCCCACAACACTAATGCAAGTATTTGAAATCCTTTCCGGGGGATCATTAGGTTTAAAAGGACTGTTTTTTATCAGAGAAGGGTTAAATGGTGAAAATGTGTGGTGTCAAACGAAAGGGGATGCTGAGAATAGCACATTTGCTAAGTTTCGTCCTTCGGAAGCCGCAGCATAACTCTTCATCCTATTGTGAAAATTTGACTTTTTAGCATTATCGGCTATCTTTGCCTGAAACTAGATTTCAACCAAATTTAGAGTGATAGTTTTATAAGGTTACGACAAGCGAAGCAAAGATACAGCAGGATTCTTTTGGTTATGTCACTCACGACGTCCTGTTTCCTATGTCATTATGAAAGTGGTACATACATAGTCAATATGGGTATCAAAATACAGGATTTGTTAAGAGAAGTATGGGGAACTATGCTATGCTTAAGGATGTATTTCGAATCCTTGTGGAGCAATCCTTACATGCAAAAGGACGTTTTCGTTTCCAGATAATCGTGATGTGGCATGAATATACCTTTTACAAGAAAATGCTCAGGAGAATCTCTTTATAAGTTTTTAAGATATTTACGTCCTTCCAAGAGAGAATCAACGGAACTATGAATATTGGATACCAGCTATAACCTTTGTTTAATATCCTCTCTAAAAAATTCAGGGAAGTACTTTACTGGGAACCTATCAGCCAAATTAAATCAACTTGATAGTATGTGGAAACGATATTTTGAGAGAACGTTGCAGTAAACTTCGACTTTGGACCAAATGGTAGCAATTACATACTCTTACAAAATGTTGGAAGTAGTCCAGATCGAAACTACGGATCCCCTCAGGCCTGTAGAGAGGGGGGGGGGGGACGGGTTGTTTCCCATAGGGGCCCGGATTTTGACACAAAAGTTGTGCTCCAGTGTTAATTTTACATGCAAATTGTTATTTTTAGGTCCTGAACTAAGAAACCTTCTAAGTACTGTTTCTAGCGTTTTAACAACAATACATAGAATACTCTGCACTAGTCTGATATATTATTGAATTTTTAGGACTGGGGCCCGAATCATCATATTAAATCAACATTATCGTTTCGTAACTAACTTTCTAAATTCAATCTGCCCTCGCCTTTCGAAAGTGCATGCAAGATTTTATACACAAACAATTAAGAAATTTCGACTTCTTCATCCAGCAGTGTACTGTTTTTCTAAAAATTTGTGTTCGAAGTAAAAATAGGAGCCCTTTACAGCGACATTTTTTTCTAGAAGGACTTTTCCGCGCGGTTATTATTTTGTGTACGTACTGCTGCGGCTAATGAAATTTGTTTCAAGGTGCCAACACCCAGATGTAGATGTTGATTACTTAAATGATTGAATCTTAATTTCAATCTATCTATCAGTACTCGCTAACTCGGTAACAAAAAATTTAAATGTTTTTGCTGTACTAGAGAAAACCGCTTGTAAATTCGTAGCGGTGTGAATTTCGAAAGCCAATTTTATAGAGTAACGACCAACATTCTGGGCCACTGCGAGTGTGCTAATAAATTAAAGATTTGAGCTCACCAAGCATTTGTTAGAACTGTGAACTGTATCCGCCTTGTTTTCCTAAAACCTTTGTAAAGGTTGAGGAGCTACATATTAAACCACAGCTGTTTGCTTTGAAAAATCTTCATCTATTGAGAAAATTTCAAGGCTTTATTGATATCAAAGTTCGAATATAGGTTGGCATATTACTACACCAATAGAAGTTTTCTAAATAATTTAGTTGGGACAAGGGAATCAATAATTTTTTAATTTAATTTTTTTTTTTGGGAGAACTAAATGCTGAAAGACAACCAGGCTAACAGTATCGTTTTATGCGTATCTTGTGTGAAGGGCATGACTAGGGATGTCAAAAACCGGCCCATAGCCCGGTTTGCGGTTTCTTGTAAAGCCGGTTAGACTGTCCGGTTTTAATCGGGCTCAAAGTAAGGGTTTTCCGACTAACAGAGGTTTTTCATTGATTTGCTTGGAATTTTAGTAAAAAAAATGCATACACAGACACACTCGTATTGCTGGTGTTCGTATCGTATGCAAAATCAAATCAAAATGCACGTACAGAGTGCGCCAGAGAAACTTACTTATTTGAAAAAAACTCCCGAGCGGTGAGTTGGATGGGTAGAGGGGTGGAAGGGGGCGCATCTGGAGAGGGAAGTCCCAAGTTTATTCCCATTCTAGTCAGTTGCCATCATGCTCTCGTCTAGAGAGCAGCGGGCATCGAGAGCTTCTTTTCTAACGGTCGCTCACTTGAAACATGATCGAGAATTTTTTTCTGCGAAGCCTCGAAGAAAAGAATGTTTGGGACGTTAGGTTTTACCAAGATGGAGCCGCCACACACACACATTGCCGGGCTCAATAAATTGAATGAATATTTTCGCGACCAACAATTTCAACTCCTAAGAAAACCATGATGTTTAGAAAAAAATATGACCGAAATCCTGGCTATACGCCCATGAAATTATATGAATTTTGAAGGATTTTTTTTCCCGGGTTTTAACCGGATGGACTAACAACTGTCCAGGCTAAAACCTGGAGGTGGAAAAACAGAAAATAACCCGGTTAACCGTTCTGAAAGTACCGGTTTTCGGACTAACCGTCCGGTTTTAACATCCCTAGGCACGACCATTAAACAATAAAAGGTTTTGTTTCATCACGGTTTTTAGTAACGAAACTTCATACTAGAAAGTTGACCCTTTAATGATTTTGGCTTCTGTAGAATGATTTTGGCTTTTGTAGTTCCTTAAAATTCGCCAATCAACTCTCGAGTCATCTTCATAAAAGACTTGGAAAAAAATAAACACACATAAGTGTTAAACTATCCAGTCAACCCTGTTTTTTGTGAGTTCAGTATGTAAAAATGCTTCACGATTGAATTCAGTTTCTGTCAGGTTTTTGGCAAGTGGCTTATCCGGTATCAGGTTTTTATTATTTTTCTACAATTCGTATTTTTCTGAAAAGCCATAACTTTAGCTCAGAACTTAAATCTCAAAGTGCACCTGTCGTACTGATGCCGCACTATAGAGACTCCCGATTAGAAATCATCCGGATTACTGGGACTGAGCCGATGCAGTGAGGATGGCGGATTATTAGGTGTTCCGGATTAGATGGGGGCCGGATTATAGATATTCCACTGTACAATTTGCTTAAGGGCCGATGTGTCAAATAACAATTTTCTGCGCTTAATAATTTTGTATCGTATGGAAGAGGTGGGCCTGGAATCAATGTCCCCCGGGACGTTCAATTTCAAATTATGTATTTTTTCGTAATATGAATCGGGTCAACAACTGTAAGCTCGGGTACTTTTTGTACATACCTGATAGACTGCTGAGTAGCCAGTAATCATCCAGGGCCTTGCGTCTAATCTACATTTTGTGGTTGGCCTTTTTTTGTAGAGGCCTTTAAATTTGTTTGTTTTTGTCGACATTGGAGATGGAACACTCATTAAAAAAAGTGGCATCCAGTTTTGACCGCATCATGGGTTTCGACCCGTTTAAACTAAATGGATATTCTCTTAACTATTCGAAACTCCACCGACTTTTCGATACAACGTCAAAGTTTGTTGGCGAAAATAGAGTGTTGCACTGTGCCCACCTTTTCCGAAATTTGTCCAATAAATGCAATTGAAAGAACTGAATTGAACTCCCCCGATTCACGAAGGGATCAGGGCCACAATTTAAAAAAAATCCAAGTGAAAATCAAAACCTATGTAAAAAATGTTTTTAAATGGAATTTAATGTATTAATCATCACGACTGAAATAAACGTGTAGAGTGAGGTGACCAGACTCCCGAAGACCCAATGCTGTACACATACTTGCGGAACTCGATTTTCAAGCAAATCCTCAGTCATATTTCCAGGTTCCAGGTTCCAGGTCTACGCCGCAAAAATGTTGAGAAATTCTCTAATGCGCGACAGACAGAAAAAGGTCTGAGCGCAGAGTAGGGCGAGGTACAGGATCCGAGTGTATGTATGGACGGGGCAGAGGTTTAAATTCTACAAATTGCCTTTCATAAACTCACCGCTCGCTGCGCTCGCCTCATCCTATTTACCAGCAGCGCTACCTATCAAAAATGTTTGTTTAAAAAGCGCGACAGACAGCGAGGTCTGATCGGAGCGAAAGACGTGATATAGGATTTGAGTAATCCTAAGGACGAGCCAAAGGTCTAAACTTTACCAATTGCCATCTGTTGGTTCACCCCTCGCCTTATTCACTGCCTACCAGCGCTGGTCGCAAGGATGTTGGCGAATTATGAAAAGCGCAACAGACAGAGTGAGTTCTGAACGAAGCCAAGGGCGAGCCACATGCCTTACATTGGCTCACCGCTCGCTGTACTTGCACTTCGCCTTATTCTATTTTGCAACAACACTGCATCGCAAAAATGTTGGCGAATTCTATAACAGACAGTGCGAGCCAGAGGTCTAAGTCTTATCTAAACCTGGTTGCAATATTTCTGGAGCAGAGTATGCATTTCTCCATGGCCGATGCCGGTTCCCTGGGCTCTTAACGTCGTTTTAAATTGACTCTAAAAAATGTGGGAACAAATTTTATCTAACACCCATGCCGAGTCCTTTCTTTAGATAGATTACCATTACAGTGACTGATTTTTCGATCGTTTTGTCATAGGGAAAATAAATTAAAATTTCATCATTTGACGGTTGTAACTTCAGAACCTTGGCAGTTACAGCCTTGAAATGTTCAACAAATATGTTTGCCAAATTTCAAAATTCCACTCAAGAATTTCCAAATTATGGACATTTTTCGATTAGGAAACACAGAAGTGCAATTTAAGCAGCAGAAGCTTCCGAACCCGGATAGGAGGACCGTAAAATTTGGAGGAAATATGAGCACAAAGAGTAGCTCTACAATAGCAAATTTTTCAGAGAGATCGGGAAGGGCTCCCGGTTGTCGAAAATGAAAGATTGACAAACATTAAAGTGAGATTATCTCACTAAATATCGATCGCAAAGGGTACAGGGGTCAAACTTTACACATTAAAGGCAGAAATTATTATTCACAGGCCTCATCGAAGAGGTTATTATGTAGTGAATTAGGTTTCATTGTGTGACATGGGGAATGCTGCACATTTTGCTGTACATTTCCCAATGCTGTACGACAGGTCAAAATGCTGTACGTCTGGTCAGCTTAGTGTAGAGTATTTAACTGGCACCTCATTGCCTGCTGATTGCATTGACCTGTAACGGTCAAATGATTTCAGTGGCTCTCATTGCTAGTTTAAATATTTCAACATGTTCAAAAAAATTGCAGACATATTGTTCTGCAGGTGCAAATTTTTGCATATTAATGTACATTGCGAACATCCTATTCAAGCAATCCAATGTCATACTTTAAATGTGACGGTCAGGAACTGAATTTCGATGGATTTTCAATGAGCATTTCTTGCCTATCCATGCCAAAAGCCCGTTTTTTTTACTTTGAAGATTATGACAACCGGAACTAATATCAAATCTTTTTATAACGAATCACGCATTGCCCATATTCGCGCTTGAACTATACCCCCGAAATCATGATATACGTTACAAAAGCTGTTTTTCTGTAATCTAATTACAGTCAAGCTCAGCATTCCTATACCCTTAGCCTAGACTCCAATTATTAACTTCGCAGGTATCATCCACACGCACAATTTTAATTAAATAACCGATTCAAGTCAGATGGATGTATCAATCAACGCAACGTCTCAATCATGAATTTAACATAGGGGCCTGGAACACAGTGATTAACAGCGCAGTAGTCGAATTAAGTTTTCTATTGTATCTCATTATTCTTGTCGGCCCTAATTTGGACTTTGGCGAATTAAGTGCTAGCGATTTACTTTTATTATTATTTTCGAAACTCGCAACATGATTTGTAATTTCTGTTGTTGTTCTGGCTGTTGTTATACCATATTAGGGAGATTAATCCAGAAATGGTATCATAAGGCGCCTAGAAGTTTTGGTGGTAGTGCATAGTAGTTTAATCTGAACCGAATGCCACTGGATATTAGGATTTATTACAAACTTAAAGCAGTAAATTGTGGAAGTCCTCTGAATGAATTCTTGAATATACGAGTATACTAATAAAATTGATGACCATATTGCAAAATAGAACCATAACCGTATATAACCCTGAATCATTGCCCGCATATAATTTTATTGAATTTTTGCAAAAAAGGGATCTACAATCGCAGGCCATAAATCATTTGTCTGTAAATCAATTTGCAAAACAATAATCAAGTGACAAATTCCAAATTACCGTTGTCTTTCGACCACCACATTTGGCCGAAAGCAACGTGCCATGAATAGCCAATAAATTCTATCGCACCAAACGTGTAACGTGCGTGTAATACCACATCCTCACCACTCACCAGTATAGTAACCATCAGCCACCATCTTCTGCAATGTTAGTAACTAATTGACTTCGTATTCAGAGCTTACTACTTTTGTTGCTCGTCTCTGCTAGACAATTGTCATAAAAATTTGAAATTTATTTGAAGTGATGATGACAATGACCAGAACATTTGTGGTGAGTGCCACGGTGAGTGCGCGCTGCTCATTGTATGTGTACACAAAACATTACAAATCACTTAGCGTAGTTTCTTGTGGTGCCTAAAGCCATTCTTGTCGGTGGACACAAGAAGAACTTATGGAAGTGGAGGAGAGTTTATTCACCTACGCAGAATATGGCGGCGCGACTGGCAACCGGCAGCACGGTTTTGTGATGTAGTCTACAAAAAAGTAAAAGTCGACAGGGCTTATACCTTTTAGGAAAGAGTTGTAATGTAACAAACTGTTTGGGGCATGTGTGAGCAAGTGTCAATAATGGCTATCTGGGATGTAAATTTTATAGGAAGCATTTACATGATTACATCATTTGCGATTAAGCTGTTGCACTTGCAGATAAAAGTTTCAGCTGATAAAAATATTATTTAGTTCGATTGCCCAATTCACAAGCAAAATTGAAGGTCCTTGCTCTATGACTATAGTCAGAGGATGTGATATGCCATCATCTTATAAATAATTTAAGTAAGCTCTCATTTGTTAATTTGTTTGGTTCCCAATTCTTCCTTTTTATGGCGTCGCGTTGCTCGGCCTGCGAGTCGCCCGTTCTGGCGGTTATGTCTCATAGTTGAAATAGATTGGATGCGTCAGCATCAGCATCGGCAGAGGCATCGGCATCAGCAGAAAAATTTCAATTTAGAACACACGCATTTGCCTTTGATAACCCACATTGACAGCAGCAGCAGCGGCAGAAGCATTTTTTCTGCTTCTGCTGTCAATGTGGGTCATCAAAGGCAAATGCGTGTGTTCTAAATTGAAATTTTTCTGCTGATGCCGATGCCTCTGCCGATGCTGATGCTGACGCGGGAAATGTATTTCAACCATCAGTCTATTTCTACAATAAATGCCATGAAGGGGGTGTGCGACTGTTCAATCAGACGGTCTTCGTTTAAGACGAACGGAACGGATTTTATGACCTGAATCAGTGTGAGGTAACAGTTGTTCTTACCAAGTTTTAAGGCTTGATGCTTACATACTGCTGGATGCAAGGTCTTCTTACTTTTTCAGGCGTTGTATAGGTATGGCTCCCGGTTGTAGAGTAACTCCACGCTTTGAAAGACCACAATCCGCACGATGCTCTCATCTTGGGGACCTACCTCAATATGTCAGATAAAGGGAATTACTACCAGTCGTCGGTGCTCCTTGGCTGCGATTCTGGTTCTGTTACTGCTATAGTGTGAGCACATGTCACATCCAAAACTTTTCGGGGGAGCGGAATAGTCATTTCCTGAAGTCCTGATTGGTATCGATGCAATGTCTTTGAGAAGAGAGCGCTTGCAAATTGCATGCAAAATATTCCTAAAAAGCTACCAAACCCCTATTTTCGTTTCATCATTTCATTAATTCTAGGTTTAAAATAAACCAATTACGACTTTTTTGCTGTCCACAGTAGGGATGTCAAAAACCGGCCCATAACCCGGTTTTCGGTTTTTTCGGTTTTTTTCGCAAAGCCGGTTAGACCGTCCGGTTTTAACCGGGCTCAAAGTACCGGTTTTCGGTTAACCGGTTTTTCATTGAATTGCTTAGAATTTTAGCAAAATAATGCATACACACTCGTTAAGCTGATGTTCGTATAGAAATATGACTGTGTAATGGAGCCCTAAAAGAGAAACATGTTGAACAAAAAAGATAATCAAATAAAATTGTCAGAAGTATTCATAATGTTTCAAAATTAGTTAACTGAGTTTTATTGCTAGACAATGTATATAGTGCAGTCAAAATATCCAATTTCAGGCCTCCAAATAGAAAAAATAGAGTAAGGCTATTTTGTGGGGTTTTTGAATCAGCGAGCTCCCAAAAATCTAAAACTCATTTTGCTAAAAAAAAATTTGATCGGAAAGGTCCCAAAAAGGACACTCTTTAATCCTTGGCCGGAGGTCAGCATGTGGGGTATCAAATCAAAGGGGACGTCGAGTACATTACATATCCAGTGTTTGTTTCCTGTTTCAAGGACCCTCAATAGATTAAATCGAGATTAAATCGAAACTTATTGTGTTTTCCGTATATCTTTCCAAAGCCATAAGTACGAGAATAATCCAAGTTGTCACTACGTTTCTCACTTTTCCGAATCTATGATAGGTTAAGATTCTACTATTAAATTAACGAAAAAATTAACGAAAAATTACGGCTTTGGAAAAATACATATACGAGAAACATGAAAATTTTCGATTGGATCCGAATTTTCTCCTGTGAGGGTCCTTGAAACAAGTAATAAACGCTAGATATGGAATGTACTCGACGTCCTCTTTGATATGACACCCCGCATGCCCACGTTCGATCAAGGTTTGTAATTAGTGTCCTTTTTGAGAGCTTTCCGATCAGTTTTTTTTCTTAGCAAATTTAATGGTAGAATCTTTAGCTATTATAGATTCGGAAAAGTGAGAAACGTAGGGACAATTTGAATTACTATCGTAATTAGGGCTTCGGAAAGATACACGGGAAACACAATAATTCTCCATTTAATCTCGATTTATTCCGTCGAGGGTCCTTGAAACATGGAACAAACACCGGATATGTAATGTACTTGACGTCCCCTTTGATTTGATACCCCACATGCCGACCTCCGGTCAAGGATTAAAGAGTATCCTTTTTTGTCCTTTTTGGGACCTTTCCGATCAAATTTTTTTTTAGCAAAATGAGTTTTAGATTTTTGGGAGCCCACTGATTCAAAAACCACAAGAATTAACCTTACTCTATGTTTTTCTATTTGTAATGCTAATATGACTGCACTATGATGTAGATGTTGAAGTCTTTGTGGACACGACGCATGTTGAAGTGGACGCGGATATCGATGTGGACGCGGACGTCGCGTCGTAGCAACTGCCGATTCGTCTTCCTATAACAATGAACTCTAAATGCACTGATCTGATACACATATACATTCACGACGCACAAAAGATACACGTGTGACACGCAACGTAAACAATATCTGCCTTGGAAAGGAAAAATGCAAGGAGCAGTAGTTTGACGAAGCGATGGTTCTTGGAATAATAGCACTAAGGAGAGTGTTCGGAAATACGAAATTTTTCATAGAATGCAAAAGAATTACAGACTGACAAATCAAGAAAATATAAAAATTTTATGAATTTGGAAAGTTTTTTTTTCGGTTTTAACCGGATGGGCAAACAACCGTCCGGGTTAAAACCGGGAGGATGAAAAAACCGAAAAAAACCGGTTAACCGTTTCGAAAAGTCCGGTTTTCGGACTAACCGTCCGGTTTTTGACATCCCTAGTCCACAGTCCACAGTTGAAGTTTCCTTTGGCAAGTTACCGGAATTTAACGTCTAAGAGGGATAAAATCGATGTCAAAGGTTATGATATAATCAGAAAAAAAGGCTGAACACATGCGAATGTCATTTATCTTGAAAACTTTCACTTTCTGGCATCCTGGATTGCCCTTTCAAAAATTTATAATTATCAGTAAATTTCTAACAATGTTTTTGGGAATAGCAATTTAAACTTTTCCCATCTAGCCAGGACACACTCGTCCAGGAGACAGGCCAGGATCGCCCAGAGACACTTTCGGGGAACATCAAAGAAACTATGGGGTAATGTAAGCCCTCTTCATGTGAAGTACGCCGTCACATATTATATAGAATCTCCAGGTTAAAAGGGACTACACCCATCAGGACCTGCAGAGGCACCGGTAGACATTTATCCGCCATAACTGTAGAACCTGAAGTTCATTTTCTCCCTCAGAGTTAAGTCCCAGTGGAGGGAGGATGACTGGGCAGAATCGTCACAGTTTTAACTTAACGACGACACTTCAACCCCCATCTGATTTTGGTTCTAGAAACAGTTTACATACTATGCCTTACGATAATGCACCGTTTTTTCGTTTCTTTACACTTAGTTTATATTTCGCCGAACGTTTGAACGCATTTGTGTCCGTTCCGTTGAAATATATATGGAAAGGGCTGGAAAATATTGTTGAACGATATTTTTGATCAAGATATACATAGTACCAATGGTCTGTCTAGGTCTATGTGCCAACCGAAGGGTTAATTATCACGTTGGCATTTTTAGAGAGTAATAAATATTACGCGGATATACATACATATGTATATTCTCAATTGTAAACAAAAATTTGACATTTGAATAACATTTTTGTTTAGATGTGTGAACTGCGATAGTGTGAGAACGGTGTCCACTGATGCCCACTCTGGACTAACGCATGGCATGGGTTGCTATGCTTTCTCTAAGTATGTCTAGTAGAAAAAAAATCCTTTTGGAAATTTATGAGATTTTTATGATTAGTCAATATCGAAATTTAGAGTCATATGTATCACGAGATAAAGGGAGTTGTAAAGAAACAATGATTTATAATAATAGATCAACTTACCCTGTCACAACACATGAACATGTGTTTTATGTTACCACAGTCTTCATCAAAAAGCTACTCAACTTATTTCCAATTTTCCAATACTATACATGAATACATAAACATCACCTAAACAAGTCGGCTGTAACAACAAAGGTTGACCTTGTCCAAACACAATATGTGCACATAACAAAAAAGAAACTTTTCATCAACGCCCTTAAGCCATAATCATGGGGTCTTTTGTAGTCATGTTGCTCCTTGAAACCTGATTTGTTTTTTTTTTGTACATACATACCTACACACGTTTTAGCATCTTCCCACCGCGAATTCTTGGAAATATTTTAGAGCAACAAAACACAACAAATAAATTTATAGTCGTCTGCCTTCAGAAAAAACATCCATAACTTGGAGCGAAAAATTCCATTCTTCGTCGTGTCGCGAGGATCGTCTGGTGAACCTGTGGTCCATTGCCAATACCCCTTAGCATGTGTATGCAAAACTCTCAACATACATATTTCGTAGGTATTTTTCGTGTAAAAGTTCTTAAAGGAATATATCTTTTTTATGGTTATCGTGTGTTGTTCATGGATAAATTTTTGCTGAATTTAATGGCAAATGCAAAAGTCCAGAAAGTGTTTGTGTCAATCATGAAGGTTTATGGCGATAAGCCTATTTGTGCGGCAAAGGACTGGGAATTGAATGGACAGACGAATATGCGATAATGCAACGAAGTTATGGTATTTCTGAAGTTGGTCCTTTTGTCAATTACATAGCTTAGGAAGTTTCTTATGTTGCAGTTGATAGGAATGAATTGCATTACACCGTACATCCATAGACGAAGAATAATGGTCCCAATTTGTTAGTTTGCCAGAAATTACAAGTGAAAATTTCATTAGCATGTTGTTCATTCTGATTTTTTTTGGGCTTGTATTTTTATTTTACTATTTTTAACATCAATTTTAAATAAAGATTATATTTATTTAAAAGTGTAGCCAATTTGAGACTAAGGCCCGTATTAATGAACATACCTTAACTCAAGGAGACCTTGAGTCAAGGATGCCGAAATTCAAAAAAATAAATTTAATTTCCCATACTTTTTTATAGAAATTATTTTCATATGTACATATATTCAGGAGTCAATGCATCCTTGATTTAAGGCGAAACTCAAAGAGGCCTTGAGTTTTCTTTAGACTTGAAATATAATATTTCAAGGTAGATGGGTAGCTACCTTGACTTCAAGTGAGGTTCACTATAGAAAATTTCAAGGCCTCCTTGAGTTTCTCCTTAAATCAAGGATGCATTGACTCGTGCTCTGTGGCCGTGATCGTTCGGTCGCCACTCTCATAGAGAAACGAGTTTCCAAACTCTGCACGACTCGTCGCAAGTTTATTATTCAGAAAAAGATAATAAGAAATATTCTTATCGTAGAATGATAAACTTACAATGCGACTAGGAAGTGGTATGGATGACAACCGTATCACACTCCGAATTCAGTTGTCTTTGTACCGCACCACGCTCCACTAAGGAGTTACGGTAATGAAGAGAGATTGACTCGTGAATATAAGTGATTTCTATGAAAAAGTATGGAAATTGACATTTAAGTTTTTTAATTTCGGCATCCTTGACTCAAGGTCTCCTTGAGTTAAGGTATGCTTATAAATACGGGCCTTAGGGCAGAATTCATTGTCCCCACTTAAGGCCTCCATTACACAGTCATATTTCTATTATAATATGTATGCCTATGTAAGCCTACTCGATTAATTCAGTATAAATTTTTAGACGTGCAGTAAGCGAAATCAAGTAGGCTTAAGCATATTATAATAAAAATATTACCAAATATGACTGTGTACTGGAGCCCTAAGTAATAAGGATTCCCCTAAGGAATAAGGGTTTTATCTTTATAAGTGAGCCCTTAATGGAGCTTTATATTCATAGACATCACTTATTAAGGCGTTTCCTCATTTAATAAAACGATTCACTTATTGGGCATATCTATTGAAAGTGACAAATAAAATATAAAAAAATATCAAGTAAGTAGTTAAAAATTCGAAATTTGTAAAATAATTCAAAGTGTTCGAATAAGGATATGTCAAGAAATATGTATATGAATTCACATAAGGCTACTAGATATATACCTTAACGAATAAGGGAACCCTTAAGTGTTTGCTTATTGAGTGGCTATGAATAGCGCCAGTCCCTTAAGGGTCCCTTAAGTATAAGTGAGGACTACGAATTGCGCCCTTAGGCTCGTATTTATAATTGTTCCTTAAAGAAGCCCTAATTCAAGGCAACCTTAAGTCCAGGTATGAAATTTTATTTTAGTAACTTTTTTATCCAAATAATAATTCACTTGTACTGGTACTTAATGCAGTTTTACTACATTTCACAAATTTTTGAATATAAAACTTTTTGTGAGTATAAGGTGGTATTGAGTTGTACATAAAATTTGTCAAATCATGTTTATAAATACGGACCTTAAGGACATAATTAACTAAAAAATAGGAATTGTTGCACTTACGTTGTTCTTCCTTTCGATGTATGATATATAGCAATTGATGTAAGAATGATTGCTATATTGCTGCCTAAAAAATGAAATCTTCCTTTCTGGGTTTTAGTTTAAAATTCTTAAAATGTTTTCAAGTCAAATAAAAAAACCAGGTTTATACTTTTCATCATCCATTTAATGGTCGTATTTGTCCTGCCTTTAGCAGGACAGTCCTGCTTTTTCAACCCTAACTTGCCGTCCAGCCAAAACGACAAATATACTTTAAAACTTTGTGAGCCAGTATTTGTGTCTAAAATTTCGTAGAAGTATAATTTTTCTCATTGGAGAACAGTTCGTTTTTTATCGCACGAATCCAAAACAAAACTTCTGCTCACATTAAAACTTTTCTCGGAGAAGCAGACAAACACCTGGAAAAGGGAGTAAAGATCTTGCGCACCGACAATGACCTTGAATTCGTGAACAGAGAAGTTGCCGAATTGACAAGCACTCGAGCTATAAAGCATCAAAAATCTGTTCCCTATACCCCCGAACAAAATGGACTGTTGTTGAAGCTGCTCGTACCATGCTTTATGCTGCTGGACTATCAATCAAATTGTGGGCCGAAGCTGTGAATACTTCTGCTTTCACTTTGAATCTGGCTGGAACAAGTATGTAGCATTCCCGGTGCAACTTAACATTTTCTCTGGCATGGCAAAGAAGGAGACTGCACAAAGCTCAAAGTTTTCGGAGAAAAAGTTCATATGCACATTCCAATAGAGAAAAGGCGAAAATGGGACCCAAAATCTGAGCAAGGCACTTTCGTTGGCTATGGTGAGGATACTAAGGGCAATCGTATCTGGTATCCGAATGAAAACCGGGTGGAAATTCGTCGTGACGTTATCTTCACTGGGAGACTCTATGACTAAACAATAGAGAGAGATCAACCGACAACGAGTTTTAAGCCAGTGAAAGAGTTCCTGCAAATTGAGCTAAATCCCGGTCAAGACACGAGGCTCCAGATAGAGGTCGAGAAAGATGATTTAATGAAGAAGGAAGAATCTAGCTCCATGAAGAACATTCCAACGACGCAGAAACCGACATCCAAAGGGAGACGAACTTAAGAGACTAGAGTCGATAAACAGGCCAGACACAGCATGAGACTCAGAAATCGAAAAACTACCCAATAGGAAAAATAGAAGCGCTTCCGATAGAAGTGACGTAAAAGCACTTCCTCACCATTTCCAAATGTGCTTCGGAGGAAGCGCTTCCACAGAAGCATATTTACGAATGGTGAGGAAGCACTTTAAGATCGTAATCGAAAAGCTTCGACTCTTTGCGACGACTGCAGCACACGTCGAATATTCACGGTTTTTCTAGATAATTTCATAACGTGAAAAGTGTACGTTATTCGTCTTGTTGAATTCAAAGTTTTCAAGTCGTGATTTTTTGCAGCATACTCTTAATTTGATAAAAGAAACGGATGAACATATTTTTCTCATAAATTTGAAAGTTTCACTTATATCAAGTTATTTTTTATACAATGCATCATGTTCGGTTTTCGCATTCAATCCTCTAAAAGTGCATTTCATTCACTTAAATGAGTGAAATGTGAAATTCTTTTGGGGCGCTTATAGCACATTGCTCCAGAAATGCTTACCACTCACTTCTCTAGAAGCGGTTACCACTCACTTTTCTAGAAGCGCTTCTGGAGCGCATCTTAAAGAGCTGCTTGCCTCCACGGACATGCAATGTTAAAAAGTACATGAAGAGGAATGGAGATGGGAAGCGCTTCTCCGCTTCCCGAGAAGCGCACCTTTTGCCCTTCTCACAGAAAAAACACAATTCGATTTTTTGCCTAATGTAAAATAGACAACGTATTATTCGTAACTTCAGCTACGTTTTAGTCAATTTATCTAATAATTTTAACTACATGTTTAGTTAGTTCATCTAATTAGAAATAGTAAATGTAAACGCGCCTAAGTTTTGGAACTATTATCTATTCACTGTCGATAATTCACCTAACAAGTGGGCAATATAGTGAAATTAGTAGATTTACCTATTTTTTCTAGGTGATTTCTATACTTGCAAAAGTATATGCACTTTCGACAATTTTACTAAAAAGTAGTCAATATTAAGACAATTACGTGTATGTATATGGTGTAAATTAGAAACGTCGTTCCGTATAGTCTGCGTGGTGTAGTAGATAGGGTGTCAGTCTTTAAATCATAGAGTCGCGGGATCGAATCCCACTGTAGGCAGGTAATTTATTATGCATTTTAGAGAGTAAAGATGTAAATAAAATGACGCCAACACATATAGAGAGGTAAATGCTAGTTATACAAAACTCATTTATGAGTTATATTCGACCCAATTCGGAGTTAAATTCACACCGTATTTTTTTGTAAATATACTCGCTTTTTCAACTAGCTTAAATAGAAAATATATCAACAAAATTAGGTGAATTTTCAATTTGAATCGGAAATATACTTCTTCATTCTAGTTAGTTTGACGACAACAGTAAAAGTTTCACCTAAACTAATTAGTCACTGCTTGAGAGTATCGTCTACTTTATGTAGTTGAATGGTTGACTCCTAAGTAGCTGATTTTACTACTAATATAGGTCAGTCTCCTAATAATTGTTGTCGTGAAAACAACTATTCAGGAATAGATACTTCTTCTAATGTAATTAGTAGGCTGAAAATCGCTAAATGTTTTTAGAAGATGTGACTATTTTTTAGATGCTTTTTCGATAAATTTTTTTGTGTGAGCAAAAGTTCTTCCTATTGGGTTTCAAGCCGCTAGCAAGGTATACTGATACAGATTTTTGCTTCTTAACCGTCAATATTGGTAAAGAGCCAACCAATTTCCAGGACTGGAGAAGAGCTATGGACGAAGACATTAAGTCGCTTAAGAAGAACCAAACTTGGGAACTTGTTCCACGACCAAAAGATCATGCAATAGTCGACAACAGGTGGGTCTACAGACTCAGAAAGAATCCAGACGGATCAATCATCCGCTCTAAAGCGCGGCTCGTAGCTCGAGGTTTCACACAGAAAGCTGGTGTTGATTATAACGAGACCCTCAACCCCGTTGTGAGATTTGATTTTATACGCTCCATTTTATCCATTGTGGCCTCAAAGACATTAAAACTATTTTTTGCGCGGAGAGCTCGAGGAGGACATTTATATGTATCAGCCAGAGGGATATGACGACAAAACAGGACGAGTTTGTAAACACCAACGAAGCCTCTATGGTCTGAAACAGGCTTCCAGGTGCTGGAACAAGAAACTGGTTTGGGCACTCAGAAAATTCGGCCTCAGCTCAACAGCTGCAGATCCATGTGTTTTTACTGGAAACAATAGCGGGCGGATCATCTTTGTGATTCACGCCGAAGATGGTTTAATTGCAACAGAAAACAAGAATATTGCGGATAACTTTCTTCGAGATCTTCAAAATGAGTTCGATGTCACTGCAACCCATGTCGGCGTATATCTTGGTCTGCAAATTCCACATCACCCAGATGGTAGTATATTTATTCATCAGGAGGCATTTTTGCGAAAGGTACTGGAAGGATTCAACATGGAGGATGCAAACTCAGTGGCCATTCTAAGTGATCAATACTAAATTGTATCTTCCTCGATGAATGAAAACGAAGACGAAAAAATGAATGCACCTTACCTTAGTGGGCAGTTTAATGTATTTGGCTGTTGGAACCAGGCCAGACGTTACCTATGCTGTGAACCGTGCGAGCCAATTTCTTCGCGCTCCAAAGAAAATAGATTGGAGTGGTGTCAAACGTATTCTCAAATACCTGAAGGGCACACCGCGACATGGACTGTTCTTTAGGAGTGGCAACTGCAACGAGGTTCAAGCATACAGTTATGTGGATTATGCGGGTGACACCGAAACTCGAAAAT
The DNA here is from genome assembly GCA_949715475.1 of Microchrysa polita. NCBI lineage: Eukaryota > Metazoa > Arthropoda > Insecta > Diptera > Stratiomyidae > Microchrysa > Microchrysa polita. The sequence goes on along the minus strand of OX454415.1, from coordinate 46,735,461 downwards.
CAACTACAGGACTTGTCGTGAAACTAGATGATAATACCGTTTCTTGGAGCTCGCACAGGCAAAGGATTTTGGCACTATCAACTATCGAGGCAGAGTATATTGCCGCCTGCCATGCAGTGAAGGAGATCCTATGGGTAAAACAGCAAGCGCGAGTTAACCGGGCAATTTATTGAGGCGCGTCCATATTGACAATCAAGGGGGCTTGGCGCTCATCAAGAATCCAGAGCATCATCGACGCACAAAACACATTGATTTGTGTTTCAACTTCATAAATCAGAAATACCAAGGAGGCGATTTTCAACTGATTCATGTTCCCTGCGTTCACTTGGGCCTCATATTAGCATAGTCGTGTTTTAAGAATTACCCGAATACTAAATGTGTAAAGTTAGTTGTCCAATGATTGTTTAAGACACTTCCACCTTCAACAAATATGTCGCGCCCCTCCTTCCCTTAAAAATTATCCCCCTCAAGTTAAACTTGAACTTTCTGACAAATTCACACGATTGTCAAAGATAACCGGCACAGATGAAACCAGTAATGAGTGATGGTTGGTTCATTATCATTTTGGATAAATACAGCTTTCATAAAGGACATTTGTCATACGCGTATATGTCTAATACAACAACAAATTGTGATGTTAAACCTATCCCGTAATTTGAACAGCTCGTAAACTTGAGCTCGTCTTGTTGCCTTCATTACACTTTCAAGATGACTATTCTTTTAACCCGCTGCGACAACTTTTTATTTTAAGGAAATTCTTGAATTCGTCGCTTCTGGGGTGGTAGTGCTAACTCGACAGGGGTAATTTTTAAGGGAAGGACGGGCACGCCAATTTTTCGTATGAAAATGTCTTAAACAGGAACAACTAACTGGACACATTTTGTTTTAGGGCGAATCGTAAAAATCGAGTTTGCTGATATGAGTCCTAAAGGCAAAGGGTAGTTTTTAAGAGGAAAAAGCGACGCGACAAATTTTTTGAAAGTGGAAATATCCTTTTTAGTCCCTGCGACAATTAATTCGATACATAATAACGTGAATACGTAAAATTTGAGATCTTAAGGTAAATACTTTTTATGGGGATGAATTATATCTTAGGATGGTTTTTTAGGCGTAAAAGGAACGCGTTATATGGGAAAAACGCACTACCCCTAAAGTTTTTGAAGGAGGAGGGGTGTGGAAAAATTGTTGAAGGTGGAAATATTCTTTTCAGCCGCGACAATTAATGGGATACATTTTGCCTTAGGGAGAAGTTTTCGTTTCGATGCTGCTGGGGTGGTAGTGATAACTTAACAGTCAAGTTAGCACTACCATTTTTGTAAACTACGCACGCGACAAACTTTTTTCTTTTGCCATTGAATCACGACAAGATCGCGACATTTATTGCACTACAATACAACCAAACTGCAAACTTTCGTGAATCAGTGCCTACGGCGCGGCGCATCCTACGAATTCGTTTCTGTATTTTGAAAATAGTGGATCTTCGATGGCTGGGACTTTGACGCGCAAGTTATTTATCTTTCTGGTTGCATCTGATAGAAATATGATCAGGAACCGAAATTAGAGTTTTACTCTATTACTGGAGCCTAGTTTATTCAACGCAGTATGCAGTATACACACGGAGCATCTGAATCCATTTTATGCATTCCTCGTTCTGTCAAAATCATAAATTTTCTTGGATTTTGACAGAACGAAGAATACCAAAAAAATGCATTCAGAATCTCCGTGTGTGTGGCCTTTGACAACATCAAACACTTCCGTAATTGCTGTTTGGCTATTAGCTTATGTATTGCCTAAAGTTTCCCTCCACCATTTTGCACTCAAACCAGGTACAAATTTCTCTAGTGAGAGCTTTTGCCAGATATACCTTGGTTTGGTTCACTTTAATGACCGGCAGAAAGACTGCAAGAGCAGTGTCCTATTGTCCGATGCAATCAAATTTCACCCACTAGTTTTGTGACCCCTATTCTCCTATTATACGCCTGAAGCTGTCTCATTCTTTTGGCCTTTTGACTCTGTTTTTGTTGTGGCCTCACTAAACAGTAGTTCTTGAGTCCATTAGGTAACTGCTGCGCTGCCTTTCGTTATTTCAGGATAAAGTTTTCCCCAGCCAGTCAGTTAGTCAGTTGTGGTAAACGTTGACCCCCTAAAGTGAGGCTGCTATTTTAGTTTCCAAATTTAATTTGCAGCTTTCTTTCAAACAACTATCGAAATTGCTTGCTTTTCTGCGCATTTCCACAGCGGTTAAATTCTCCAGAAAATTTACCTCCCACAAAGACATACTGAACAATGTCATCTATTGCATCGATCTTCAATTGAAATCAACTAACCGTATCGTCTTCATTACACCTCATCGTCACAGCTCCTCAAATAGAGAGCCCAGTTCACTTGCCAACCTCCTATAACTGCGCAAACCCACAGGCGCACATTACACTATACTATGGTGGCGTTTAAAAAAGCGAAATTATAAACCACCACACATACTTGTCAAGGCAATCAACCGCCGACACTGCGCCAACTGCTTGAGTGCATCATCATATACTGCGAGACGCGTACTCTATGACTCAAATATTTGCTGCATTGCGAGCACATAATATCACCATGGCCGCACGGAGTCAGCCGGTACAAGCGGCTCGCAACAGTCAGATCAAAAAGTCGCGCACAAATACAACATTTCTTCTTTCCAAAAGACTTGGCGATCTCTTCAACATTTGAGACAATTGCGCGAGGTTTTTGCGTGGAAGCAGAACCATAAAGAAGAAGAAGAATCCATGTATGGCGAGAGCAAGGAAAAAATGTTGAAAAACAAAAAAAAACGCACAGAAGATAACAACAAAATAGACAAAATCAAGTTTCTCGCTTAAGTCTTTTGTTTTGTTCAATAGAAATACACATAACCAAAGAATCAGCTCACGATCATAGTCATCATCATCATCGTCTTCGCGCTGGTCTCACGAGACCAAAGGCAAAGACAACGACGATGAAGTTGACTTCCTCTACCGCGATGGTGATCACATCATCATCGTCATCGTGTGCTGTGCCATGCAGAGTTTCTCAACCGTAGAAAAAACACCGCAAGTCGTCGACACTCGCGTATGAGAGAGTTGAGTTGAGTTGAGTTGATGTGTGTTTTTTACAATATGTCTTCTTGACTTATCGTCAGGCATTTACACCTGAAGAGCGCGATTGAGTTTATTTCATTGTATATGTTGACTTTTCATTGCTCATTTCGTCGCCATATGAGTTGGTTTTATAACTCTTTCAGAGTTTTCGGATGATCTCACCAGCTGGAACGAACACGGCTCTCTTAGTTTTCTTGGCGATAGATCCGTTATGACTCTGATCGCGGTATTTCTTGGATTCGCAAAATCCATCTTGGAATCAATGACGTCACTACTTGAATTGTTGGACAATCTCAGAGATGTGCGGGTTGGTTACGATCGCACACTCGCCATAACACCTGCACACACCAGATCACTTGATTTCTGAGCGGTTATGCATGCGGCTTCTGGAATAAAATCTTACCTGGTCTGGTACCTGTATACGTGTGGGTTTTTCAAAGTCGAGAGAAACTGCGGACGCGACTGGAATAGTCATATATCGAGAAAATTGGAGAATCGTTTTTGATCAGACTATTGGGTGCTTGTCGAAGAGAAACGGGCAACTCAGGCCGCATCTTAAGACTCACGATTCCGTCAAATGAATCAGTTAGTTGTTGAGCATACCCAGTATCAAACGTCTCGTGTGAATGGGTTATGCATACGGCCCCGTTGCCGATCATCTTAATTGTGCAAAATTCAAATAGCAATTCAGTCTTGCTAGAGACATCGAGTGAAGCACAAGTGCTTAGTTTGTAGTGCGCCGTTTTTAGTTATTAAATAATTTAACTTGAGAAAAAATTATAAATTTTTTCTTCACAAGACCCCCGTTAACTTTACACCGTAGCCGGAGAAGAAAAAGAAAATAGCGAATATCGCGAGTTTTTTATTTTTAAGTTCGGTTTTTCTTGTGTTTTTTCGTTCGGTTAATTTTTCTTTTTCCTGGCAGAAAAGTGGCAAAAATTTTCGGAATTATTTCGCCACCAAACTCTTAACACTGTGGCCTCAAAGCCATGGTGAATGGTGAGTGTTGTTTTCTGCGTTTTGATTTTTTGTTAAAATGACGGGTGTGTGTGAAATATGGTGCGCGAAATGGAAAAATTTCGTAAAAACTAAATTTATTAATAAAAATTATTAAAAAAAAATATTTTTCGAGTTGTTCGCGAAATAATAATTAATTTCTAATAATTGCAATAATTTTCAAAAATGCTGATTGCTTGTTCACGGCATCGGAGGATTTTCTACAATCTGCGGATTTTTCACTATTTGGAGTAAAAATTCAACTCAACTGGATTTCAAGAAAAAAATCTTCAATTTCGTATTTTTTGGGATTTTAAACAATTTTGACAAATTTGCCAAAAATTTGACCACTCACCTTGATACGCTGCATTTTTCCGAGGACTTTGCTCAAATGTTGGATAACTTTTCTGCAATTTTTTTGCACAGGTGCAGCTGATTTTTCATTGCAGAAATATTTCTGCAATCGAAGTTGAATCATATAAAACATGGGCTACACTATTATGGAAGCCTGAACTCAATTTTGCCACCCGTTTGGTGGAGTCTTCTGGGATTTTTCTTGATTTTGCGTCTGTGCAGTGTGTGTGCACAATTTGTGCAAACATTTCCAGAGAAAAAAAACCATTCCTAGCTAAGCGGATTCAATTCAGCGCGATGCGAAAAGTTGTTCACTGCTATATTTAGCGAATATACTCGCGCAGAAGTGTTGTGTGTTGGTGCTGGACTGAAAACTGAAAGAGCATTAGTCAAGGTGATCTGGTTTGCTATAGCAGGCCCGCATCGAAGAAAATATTTTTCACGATATTCGACCAAATGGTTTTTTGGCGAATCGTGAATGCTTGCACAAGTTATTTTGTATAGAGGATGAATTCAGTAAAGTGATGGAGATGAATGAATCGATGGCAAATTGGAGGTTGCTTTTATGTTCCGCAAGAAATTGGCGAATGTGAGATTTCACGGAGGAAATTCAGATGCCTGCAGTGAAGATCAAGGTTTTTTGAGGGCGATTTTTGGAATGCCAAAATTTGGGTCAGTAAAAAAAAAGAAATTCGTAAATCCCAGAAACTTAAACTTCTTTACAAATTCGATGGGACGAAAATGTTTCAAGAGAATTTACCAAAAAATCCTCATTTGTGTCTAGGCAATTCAGCAAGCTTCAAATTAACAAAATAATATTTTAATTCAAATATTCCGAACAAAAATTAATCAGTATCCTTACTCAGTTGAAACAACAAAAAAACTCGTGCGTTACGGAAATTATTGTAAGAACGAAATTATCCTCAAGAAGTACACAACAGCCTTGCTCATAAAGTGAACGTCTCTGAACCCTTGATAGTGCATCCCCTATCGCAAAACGGATAAACCCAATTTGATAAAATCGTGAAAAAGTGTAAAACACAAAAAAAAAAGAAATTATCCTTGTGACAAAGTGACACAGAAACCATGAGTGAAAACACAAAGTGCAATTTTCTAAAGTGAATTTGATGGATTTATGCCCTCGAGACCTGAGACCATACACAAACGGATAACAATTAATAAAAACCAATGGATACCATTGTGATTGAATATTTTGTAAGTGTTAAATAATAATCGCAAGAAAAGTGAAAAGCTAGCTGTCTAGAAATACGTGTGCCCCGCGGACTTGCATTGGATAATTTAAAGTGCTTCAGATATATCACCGTCTTATTTGAAAATGAAAAGAAGCGTTTGTGCGAATGTTGTTTCAACGAGTTCGTGTGATTTAAATATAAATCAATTTATTTCAAACTAATTGCAACTAAAAACAAATAATAAAAGAATAACAAATAATATTTAATTTATATTAATTTATAACCATTTCTTATTTTTATTAAAATTTCACTATAGTTTGAGACTAAACAAACAAACAAAATAATACGGATTAATACATCTGCTGCTACTACTACTATACATTTTGGCGGTTTACTAGACAATATTTTTGGATTTCCATATTAAATGCGACGCAGTAGAAATTTTCATATGTCCGATAGATTATGATATGAATGTAAGTCTAAGAAAATATTTTTGTTTATAATTTATTTCGTTAATTTAAGTAGATAAATATTAGATGAGCCAATAAATTGTTTTCAATGTAGAACTTACACTGTTCGAGAAATTGGGGTGGTCACTATCTCTTAATTATTATATTTTAATGGATTTTTTCTCTTGAAAACTAAAGCCATTACATTATAAAAAAAATTTCTTCATAATTCAAAAATTTCGACACTAGCTAATTTTTGTTCAAAATTTTCAGTATCGCAAAAATTTGTCAGACTTTTTGTCTTGGCATTTAGTTTTTATAAGATTCCTATTTTCTCACGTTTAAGACTCTTTAATTGTTCCATATGAACACTCCAACATCTGTATCTGATCAGCATCAACTTCAATCAGCCGATTCTCCAAATACGGCTTAAGCTCTAACTTGTTTTTATGACTACAGCCATACAACATCTTGTTCAATCCATCTTGGAATAAGAATTTCCATATGAAATAAAAATTATTACTAAAACTACAAGTTGTCAGATTCTGTTCAATCGTCGTTTTAATCTGAATATAAAATCCACCTCCTGAATAAATAGGAGCGAGGAAATATAAAAATGTTCGTTCATTGTCATTCGATTTATTGTAAATGACCATTCTCGAAAAGATTAAAACATTTTTTTTTTGTATTGTATTAAACTGCGACAACTTCCAGGTTATTGTATATGATTGATATGAGATCCGATCTTAATATGGAAACTTAATTTGACCATGACTTTTTCGAAATTTTTGCAAAAGAAAATGTTCCATGGTTTCACGTCATCGGAATTTTTAACGTCTTTAGAGGAAATTATGACAAATTCTTTGAAGGAAATTATTAACCAAAAATTTAGATCTGTTTTGATCCTACTACATACTAAGTTGTCTTAACGTTAACCCGGAGGGCGTAGTGCGTTTTGTTTCAATCTTTGTAAACGAAATTTCGTTTAAAAGACTCTCTTGCTGCTTATGCTTATCTGCAAATGAAGATTCTTTTGGATAATGCAAATAGGTGTTTGTAATTTCCTGCATTTGATCCAAAACAAAAAAACAAAAATTTGTGATTGATATTCAAACCATTAAAACATATTTTTGAATGTTTGGGAAATGAAAAAAAAATTCATTGGTCTGATATTTCCTGCCGGAGATTTTTCTTTGATTTACAAATTTTATGATTCTTCTAAACATAAAGAAGAATTAATGATGTCGACTAATTTGAACCGAGTTTGGAAGATGGTTTATCATGCAACTTCAAAAAATGCATAATAAATATGTAATTAAAAAAAACTCATCACAAACCACTTCTTCATAAATTTTTTACATATTTCCTGCAATTCTGTCTACATAATTTGATAATTATCGTACAAATATTTCTCCCGCAGGCCTTTTTCCTATACACTTGAAAGTTTTTTAAACAATCCAGAACGTGACTCTAATTAACTCTAATGTTGACATAATGCGATTATAATAAATCTTTGCGTGTTTGACATAAACGCGTCCTCTTTGTATTTTTCATTCAACAAAAGATACACAAATTGAAAATAAATAGCGCATTCTCACACATAATTGAATATAAGCCAAAAAGGTACCCTCTTTCATGTGCTTCTATACTATTTCATAAACCCAGTTAAGGTTTTGTATCTGTTGAATCAACTTTCCTTTTTTTTACAACGTCCGCTCCTATAATTTCAAAGATACTTGTATACACATTAAAATAAGTGTCGTTGAAAGTAATCAGATATGGCTATTTACCAAAAATCGACCGTGTCAAATTTTTAAGCTGCTTATGCGAATTAACTCTATGCGCCGTCGGGCGGCATGTTTTGATAGGTTTGATTTGCGGATTTGATGTAAATTTTAAAAAAAACTTGAGGGTGAGGGATTAGTACTGATAGTTTTCGAAAATATTTATGGATTGCATCTTATTTTGATAGATTTTCGCTAAACATTTCACAACAGTACCATCGCTTGGTATAGTCAACCAAAAAAACATTTTCTTTTCGATTTTATGGCGAACGAAAAGTGCAATTTATTCGAACAAAATAAGACTTGAAAGGACTAACTTTTGTGTATGCAATTTCCAAGATGTTCTTCCTTTTGTTTCTTGAACACGTGTATTTCTGCAGTATACATAGACTACACTCAGCGACGTTTCGGGCTCATTCTTGTTATCACATTGAAGGAACACGAGTTTCACCGAGTTTTTGACAGTTTTTGCAAATATGTTTCATGGAGGTGGATTCAGTGCAATTTTAGAGGTTCAAATCAAAGGCGGGTCGCAGGATCTAAATGAAGTTTAAGTTCAAATAAAATTTAAGTTTATTATGAAACATGCCTAATATTAGCAAAATGTTGTGTGTACATATTTCTGTGCAAACATTTATTTTGTACAAAAATTGTAAAAATAATTGGTGGAGATTTTTGTGTAAGAAATTTTTTACAAACTTCTTGCTTGCTATAGAAAACAACGAAAAAGTTCATGTGACCATTTAGGAACACCAAGAAAATTAATAAATGGTGGCCCAAAAGCCCCGTACCTATGTATGTGTCGAATAACTTTTAAATAAAGCGATTAAAAATAGAAAAGAATATTACAATATGACCGTTTGGATTTTACATACGTCAGATCGTTATGCTCAAATGTTTTCTTTAAGCTCCCGAGTTGCAGGTCGACCTGCGTTTCAGGTAGCTACAAAGAAACAAATCTGAAGCTTTTAAGGTTTGTTTTCGTAGAGAAGATTCAAGTGATAATCGCTCAGTGATCGTAGTTAGATAGCGTGTTCTGAGCTTCTGAGCTCCTATAAATCCTTGACGATATTTGGAATGTAGCCACATTAAAAAAATATGCAAACAATGGGTCAGAATTGGTTGCTCGCCGCACATTTCATATCTCGCATATCTTCCCATATCGCTCAAATTTGGTTCAGTGAAAATTTCTAACCAACCATTTTTATAGAAAAATGGTCCCTAAATACAAAAAATAAAAAGAATAAAGTTGTCTTTTATAAACAAAATATAAGCGCTTCAAATCCTTAAGAGACTGTGCTCACCCATCTAGTAAAAATGATGCACATATGAGAAAGAACAGAATTTTTGAACAAATTTCAACTCGATTTTTTTGTTCAAAATTTTGGTACAGTGTGGTAGATTTCACAATTTATGTAATGTGATGTATTAGTGCAATTCCAAAATCATCCCAAAAATCATACATTTTTTGCTTCATAGATTTAAGTATAGTCAGTTGAAATAGGTATCATTATAATGTAGATGTTAGAATTGGGCCGCATCAGTGTCATATCAATGTATAAGGGAATACTTGTCCACAATAGAATATTGGGAAATAGCTGTGAACATATTTTTTAATAACTTGAATTTGATTTTAATATTCTGAATTGTGCTCTGAAAAATGATTTGATTTTTTTTTTTGTTTTGAGTCAATTTAATTTTGAATATTAGTTTTAATATCCCAGATATTCCAGGAAATCTAACCGATAGGTTACTAATTTTAAACTTCAATGCTATGGCGCCAAGAGGGCTAAAAGGCCGCTTGACCTTTCCTAATCGGTGAACATGGACTAAAAAAGAAATACGCACCAAAAAATTTTATAAATTATACAAGAACGGAACAATATTCCACAGCACCTAAAAACCAGCGTAGTGGAGGGATTCAGCCACCAAATTTATGTGTTGCAGTTCGTTCACGAGAGACCATATCAGCTACTGCTGTACCCTACTTCTAATAGATCTCGAAGATAAAATATCCTTTCAATTTTAAAACCTTCTAATCTATTGTCGAAATCATTTGAAGCCGAATATTACTTGGATAGTACGTAAAAATGAATTTCGATTAAGGAAGAAAACTTATTTATGTTCAGAGTTGTGTGCTTGAAAACCATGACATAGCGTACGGAAAAACACTTAAGTTCTATGCACTACAGATTCGATTATATACTCTAGCCTTTTATGTCACGAAAATATGCATGATTTTGAATTCGTCGATTTCTTTGCAATATCAAACAATTTTACGGCGTTAATTGTTGAAAATGTTGATGAAATCGCAGATATCGACAATTAAATTGCTAGAAGGTGAAAATATCATACGCTGCTTTAATATTAGCCTGAAACGATCGAATCTGCAAACCTTTTTCGCGGAAACGTAACGATTCCCCAATTTAACATTTATTTGGGGTAGTTCAGTCTTTAATTGATATTTGGGGGTATTTGTGCCTCATTTTAATGTGAATCTATAGCAGTGCACTGAAAAAAACTTTTTACTTACAGCTAGTATATGACATTTCACAATTTTTGTTCGCAAATATATTTTCACATTTCATTTTTTAAACATCTAGCCCAATTGCTAAAGCTTAATGTTGCAGTGGGACTAAATGAAATTAAAACGTAGATTTGATTGTATTAAACGCTTTTACTAATCAGTAAAGCGGAAATATCTCCCTCCTATCTCTTCGTTACGATTTCGCAAAAAAAGCATTGCAGATTCGATCGCATCAGACCAACATTAATGAAGTGTCATCAACAAGATTAGGCTCGACGAATATTGAAATCTCCCCCGAAATCGAGCTAATACCACCACTTTGTTGGTATTCCACTTTATGGACCGACACGAGGTAATCAAAAAGGGTGACAAGCTGAAATGTGAGAATGACAGGGGCATCTCATCAGTTTCTATGATTTATAAGATTTTATCAAAAATTCTGGAAAAGTACTAGAAACAGCTGACAAAGTTAACGATGACTAATTTCGTCCCTCAGGTCAGTGTGCAATATAAATCTACTGATCTTTCCAAAATTCGCACTCGTGCCATGAATATGGGCAGCAGCGGAACGATATTCATCAAGTCGACACAATTAATAAGAAGCCAAAACAAAGGCCACGATGGATAAAAACGAATGGATAAAAATCGCATTCCGAAGAAGGTGTGAATGCGAGGACGACCGATGGCTTGCTGGGAGTACTCAGTACGTGAAGACGTCTGCTGGGCTTCAGAAAGTGAAACATAAGGTAGCGTGACCTCGACAATTGGAGGTCAACGATTCAAGAGGCCAAAGCTTGCCGTCGGAGTATCTTATCATATTGAATTAATGAAGATGTTGTCCATATGGATGATCACCTGCTGTCAAAGGTTGATGAATTTTTGTTCATTATTAAGGAAATTATTGGGGTTGCTCCTTGATGACATAGACCATAATGACTTAATTTTTTTACCAAATTCTTTTCTGAATTTAAATTTGGAATTTAAACAAATTAAACAAACTAAGTCGACTTTTCTTTATAATAAAAGGACATTTGGTAACTCTTATTTCGACATAAGCTATTATTTCTATATTCAAACGTTTCGTAGAGAAGGCTTAAAATGAGTTAAGCGTATTTTCTATATAAAAATCAAAAGGAAAAAATGTCTTATCTTCTTGTTCTCTATATCACTATAATATGCAGTTTATTAGAAACTAGGAAAGTTTTGGAAAACAAATTAAACAGGATGCTATTATTAAAAAAAAATGCCTATTTGATTTTAAAAGTGGCAACATTTTTTCAGAAATACACCATAAGTTTAAAATAACTACGGTTATTCCTTACCTACCACGGCAGTAAAAGTTATATTCTTCTGTCAGTGTTCATTAAAAATTGAAGATATTTTAAAAGAACTCATTTTAATTTGATACGGGCACCTTTTTTTGCCAGTATCCATGAAAAACCGGAGGCAGTTGGATATCGGCACAAGTACATTTTATAAAAAATCTACTAAAGATTGGAAAGGGAAAATGTGTAAAATGAAAAAATGCCACATTTGGCATCATTTAAGCCCAAAAACGGGAAATCCCAATTTTTGGAGTTGTGCCACTATCAAAGTAAAGCAGCGATATGTAATCTACTGAGAAACACAGTTTTTGTCACAGGAACTTTGTGAGCATTTATGTTTCAAAAATGTTAAAAAAAAGTACACATTCTTCACAATTGGCGAGATTTGAGTGAGAGTGTTTTTTTTTCAATTTCGGTGATTATTCTACTATCAAGGATTATACAAATACAAACAAGGATTTACAAATGTTACAAATCACCTCCTGGTTCAATACTAAGTTACTTGTTATTTTTCATAAGTTGTCCACTTTATGGTCGCTAAAAAAGTAAAAAAAAAGTCTAAGATCTTATAAAATAAAAATCGCAAAATGTCCTACATTAAAAAATATGGTAGTCCGTAGTGATTTATGTTCAAGTTAAGTCATTTGCGAGTTGGGAACCACTGAGTGCAATCTGGTGAAAAAAATTTAGCAGAATGTATGAAAATTTTATCCTTTGAGCAAATGAACAAAACTGATAGTGGTTTGTTATTCCTTAAATAAAAATTCTCTGCAATAGGGAATATGTGCGAAACAGTGGCGATCCTATGTAGGGTTTTGGGGGTTCAAATCCCCCCCCCATCTTGTGATGATGTTTAGATGAGAAATTTAGTTAATTATAATTACATATTAATTTTAAATTAAGTCTTTCGGTAATTTAATATAATTGGTGGGGTGCTTAGTGACTTTACGGACCAGATATCGGCAAAATACTTTGGACCGCTTTTAACGCTTTCAATGCAACCGTAAGAAAAAGCGGTAATAATGGTTAGTAATTGAAAATTACAGAAAAGTTCATCAATAAAAATTAAATCTAAAGGAAATCAGATTTGAAGAATCGGAACCCGAAACCCATTTGGCTCTGAATTTTGTAAAATGTTCGCTAAGACCGGCAAAAAAATCAAGACACATATTTTTTTATAAATGAAAGAGAAGGCAGGCGGAGACATTTTTTTTTAAGATTTAAAGATTTAATGATTCCTATATACATATATATCACGGGTAAGATAATTCCATTGTGCTGTTTAGTGTAAACTCAGGTAATTTGTATGCACTGAGCAGTTATAAAATATGAGCACCATCAACTCCATTCCAATAACCCCTCCCGAAATATTTTTCTGCGTACGCCCTTGGTGAGGAATAATAACAAGATCGAATGAAGTATTCGAATTTCAAAAAAAATATATATTTTCTAAAATTTATCGAACATTTCTGGCTAATATCTTTTAACAGTCCTTAGGAATCAATAGGTACAATTGAAAATTACTACGTATTTAGTGAACGAACTTACAATACCTTAGAAAGTTTTTGTGTGTATCCAATCCTTAGGCATCGAATAAATTCAATAAAACGTTATCCGAACACTGAGGTGCTGTAAGTGACGAACAAGGCGAGAGGTTCTAGGGGTATACATATTTCCTTAGTAAAAGCAAAAAAAAGCGTTTGGCATGTGCTATTGTTAAAGTGTCCCCAAACCATTGTATTGCAGTAAATGTTCATGTCAGTGGCGTAGATAGCTTTTCGGAGAGGAGGGGGATCATTTTGCAAGATTACTTATACTTTTACGGTTATCAAATGTTGAATTTCAGAATAACAATTTCTTTATATATTACACTTCAAATTAGCAGTTTTTTTAGTACACCTAGGTGCAAAATTGAAAGCAATTTCGCCATATGGCGAGTTAAAGTGTTCGAATTTACATACAAATTTTCGCTACTGTGATTGGGAGTATCAGAGATTTATATAGTGTTAAATCAGTGATTTCCAAACTTTTCGTAGTCACGAAACACCTAGCATCACCACTTTTCTAGCCGGAACACCTCACAACATAGATTGAAATAAATCATAAAGGTCTATCTAGATTATTCGCCTAATGGGGTCATGTGCAACCAAATGGCTGTTGTCATTCCATCCAAACTGATCGCCATTTAGGTGAGCGTCCAGTTTTGATATTCAATATGGGAACTCAACCAACCGTCTTGACAACCGCTCAAATTTTCAAATTTAAAGTGATAATTTTGCCATTTTTGTTCGTTCTTTTGTGTGAAATTGAATAATTCTTGAATGGCCGTGTAATAACTCAAACGCGCAGAGTCCGATTTTGATGAATAAATTTTTAAAAAATCAATAAAATGAAATTTTGGTTATGTCATTTTTTGTCTCCATTTGGCTGCTAGTGTAGATGTTAAGTAGCAGCCAAATGGCTGTTCGTGATGCCAGTTTTTGGACCCGCAGGCATTTGGTGACTAATCTAAATGGACCTTAATAGTTATGTACATACATATGTATGTATGTCCAGAAGAAGAAAGTTGTGAAGACGAGAGCTTGTTGGGAGTGCCATATAAGTATATATATTCGCTATAAATTTCGAGGCCCTAGCTATCAGCCAATTGTTTGAAAAAAAAATACCATAAATGTGGGTAGAACTTAAAATGTTGGTAAATTAGTTTACAATTAATTTTTCATATATATAAAATTCGTATTTACCCATATAGTGTAGCATCCAGGTGATAAACCTAGTACATTAGACTGCAAAATGTGGTGGAGACAAATTTTTTGTTGTTTCTTATGTTTTTAGGGTGCTGAGCACGAATCATGAGCCTCCCACCAAAAATTCGTTGCGGAACAGGGTCAAAATCGCGAAAAACCCTAAAATTTTTGCTGTTTTTCCGTTAGTTGGCCTCTAACTCTGAAAATATTTATTTCTGCGAAAAACTCTCCATGAATATGTTAGATAGCACATAATTGCGCGTCTAAAGAGACATAAATATTATAGATCCGTTGAGCGGTATTATTACAATCGAGAATTTAAATTTGCCATTTTTAACATAGTTCCATATTATGTATAAACTTTTGAGATTGAACAGTTTTTCATTTTTGGTCGTAACAATTGCATTTTTCTTGTAAATTATGTATTTTGGGGTGCAGACCCTGAATCCGTAACTTCCCACCAAAATTTCGTTGCAAAACAGGGTCAAAATTGCAAAAAACGCCAAAAAAAATGACTCAATTGTAGCAATATCGCTTAACACATTTTAATGATTAATGGCGCGTTAGGCCCGCAATTATGTTTTCTCTAATATTTTCATGGACAGGTTTTCTGAGAAATGTACACTTTCGGAGTTATAAAGAAAAGAACGGGAAAACTCCGAAAATTTTGGGTTTTTCGCGGTTTTGACCCTGTTCCGCAACGAAATTTTTGGTGGGGAGCTCTGGATTCGAGCTCAGCCCCCCAAAAAACATAAGAAACAAAAAAAAAATTTCTCCACGACACTTTGCAATCTGAAATCACCTAGTTACTATACTAATATAAGAAATGTCATCAAAACTAGGGATGTCAAAAACCGGACGGTTAGTCCGAAAACCGGTACTTTTAGAACGGTTAACCGGGTTATTTTCGGGTTTTTCCTCCTCTCGGTTTTAACCCGGACGGTTGTTTGTCGATCCGGTTATAACCGGGAAAAAAATTCTTTCAAAATTCATACAATTTTCATATTTTCTTGATTTTTCAGTCAGCAATTTTATTTTTTGTCCCCTATGAAAAATGTTGTTTCCAAATTTCAGCCCTTAAACATATTTTCGAACACTCTCCTTAGAAACTTACTTATTTGAAAGGTCAATAAAAAAAATTCTTCAGGCATGGTTTTAATTTCTTTTTATTTAAGAGTACAATATCCCAGGTTTTTTTCGTACAGTCTTGAAAATGACATCGGTTAAATGGTGACCCCCATTGTGCCTACACTGATTAAGTCGATTTTTGGAGTTCGTCTCCACTCTACGCAGCACATCAATCGGTATGTTAGCAATGGCGTCGCGAATGTTGTTCTTGAGATGAGCTATGGTCTGTGGTTGATTGAAATAAACCAGGAATTTCAAATGACCCAAAATCCACCAAATCTGGAGAGTGTGCCGGCTATGGGAGATCGCCCCTGAGAGCGATGAGGCGGGCGGCGAAACGGTGTCGCCAAAAAATTATCGAGCCCCGTACTGTGTGTGCTGTGGCTCCATCTTGCTAAAACCACATGTCCCCCTAACATTTATTTCTTCGAGGCTTGGATGAAAAAAAAATCCTCGATCATGTTCCAAGTGTATGCATTTTTTTAATAATATTCTAAGCAGTGTTGCCAATTTAGCCGTTTTCCGGCCAAATTTAGCCGGAAACCGTGCTGTTTAGCCTCAAGAAATTTGTAATTCCGGCCGGCCGGATTTTTAGCTGGAATTGATTTTCTTTGGCCGTTTTATCGGCTAAAACTATTTTGTGAATTTTTTATACGTATGTATAATGTTTGGAACATCAAATTCGATATTTCGGGAACTTAAATCGTAACTGTAAGTGTATATTAGAGCACTGAACTTTTTGAATTTGACTAAAAATATGAAATGATCTATCTTCTACAAATGGAAACACATAAATTTGGTTGTCCATCGTTACGAATTGGAAATTCCAAAGTTATGACTGAGAAATGGTATACCATTTCCCGGCCAAGCTCATAATTTTCGAACATCAATTTCGTATCTTTTAGCCGCAAATTCGTAATTGCGGCACATCAACAATGGAACATCAATTTCGTAACTATGGAAAATAAAATAAAATTTTTAGGGCTCAAATTCGAAAATGAATAACAAGCTTGACACACATATTTTCGAATGACGCAAATTTATCATAATTAGCCCGAGATCCAAATTACGCATTTGGACCATTATTTGCTCAATAATGACTGGGGGGGGGGGCATCTGTTGTAAAGTTAAAGAACAAGAATGTTTACAAAAAATATTAAATTTTTTATCAACCTTTGAACATTTCTATTCAAATTCTTTAAGAAAAGTGTGTCCTCAAATTGTTGAACTGAATATTCATCAAAATGTCGCAATTGTGAGGGACATTTTCACGATTTTCACAAACGTCAAAAGTAAATGACGAATTCTAATGACGAGGGCATATGTGTCACTTTAATTTCGAACTTTCATCACCATGGTAGATTATCGTCATGATAATTTGGATATGTGTCTTGGGCCTAAAATGGTTAAATTTTAATCAAAATATAGGATTGTTCAGGCGCGATGATGATCCATACATAAATCAGGTTGCCCTTGCCCATAGTTACGCATTGGACGTTCCTTTTACGAATTTTATGTTCCACAATTTCGAACCGGTTTTGGACTTGACCCAGAAATTGTACCTGTATACAAGAATTTCGACTAGTTGAGCTATCTTGCTACGAACAAAGTAAATTTTTACAGTAATGCCAGCGATTGGAGCATATATGTAATAAAAATAAGAAATCTGCCTAAAGCATAGTTTCCGGGTAGTACACCAGAAAATAAATAAAATTATTGAAACAAGTTTTTTACTATATTTTTTCGTAATGTGATTGCTTTGTATGATTTAGCCAGTTTTTTGGCCGTTTTTCGGGCTGAAATGTATTTAGCCGGATTTTTAGCCATTTTTGAAAAAAATATAGCCGGTTTTCGGGCTAAATTTAGCCGTTTTCTAAATTTCCAGTTGGCAACACTGATTCTAAGCAAATCAATAAAAAGACTTGGTTAACCAGAAAACCGGTACTTTGAGCCCGGTTAAAACCGGACGGTCTAACCGGCTTTGGAAGAAATCGAAAAAAAACCGAAAACCGGCTTATGGACCGATTTTTGACATCCCTTATCAAAACTACAAGAGAGTAGTCACCATAGAAAATATGTTGGTCCCGTAGCAAAGTCGCATATACGGTGTATTATGCGATTATTTGCGGCTCCTTTTTATATTTCCTTAGTCATTGGTCCTTACAGTTGTATTTTATGCTATTTGCCTTGAATAAGCCCATTTAATTTCCTAGGCTAGAATGTTATGACATAAAGGTCTAAGTTAAGCGCATCTTGAGCACTATATTTTGACAAATACATGAATACAAATTTGTCCTAGCTAATTGTACTGATAAACCAGTAAATCCTGCTTTAAAAAGTATTCGGACGCAAACATTTTATTTAATTTTTGATTTTATTAAATGCATAAGGAAATATTAATTTTTCATTAATTCAAAAATCTGCAATTCATAAAAACAATATCAATACATACATACATATACTCGTATCGTCATAAAATATTTCCAGGTTTTTTAATTTTTTAACTCAATAATACGAGTACATTTGTATGTGTGCCATCAATAATCTCAATTTGGATGACAGGCCAACCTTCGATATATTTTTTTCTTTCTTTATTGGAAAAAATTGAATAAATAAAGAAAAAAACTGTTAAACATGTTAACTAACAAAACGATGAAATCATCATCGTCACCAGAGACGAGGAGAGTGAGTGAGTATCATCACCACACCATCACGAAAGCGTTAATAAGGTTGTGATCGGTATGTGAATTATTTTATAACATTTATTTTTCAAGTATCTTCGTCGTCGTACATATTACACGACTAAATGTGGGTATTTTTTTTTTCTTGAAATAAAATGTTCGTATTATGGCGACGATATTACGATTTTATATGTAGTATGTATGTAGTTTGCCTCATCTGTCGGTTGAACTGATGGGCGAATGTATAAAGATGACGCCATACTCGGGGTGGCCCGGTATCGAGCATATATTGGGTGTTAACGTGACAAAATAGCAAAGTTCGTCAACACAATATTATGGATGTATGTATAATAAAATAAAAAAATTTAGTTGAATTTAGCGATTTATTTAGTAAAAATATACAGGTTTTTACAGTTGTTTGGGAAGAATTAAATATTATAATTATTTAAGATAAGATCTTTTTGATGTTTGGCAGATGTTAGTTTTCAATTTAGGATTTTATGTGTTAAATAAAAAAAATACATACATATTATGGACAGGGAAGAAAATCGCAATAATTTTGGGTATATATGTCAAAGCCAGATTTCGGTAAAAGATTCATTTAAATTTAAAATTTAATTTTAAATTTAAGTAAATATGTATCTATCAGTTTTGTGACGCAGGGACACAGTTTAGATACAGAAACTGTCAAAGGGACGATGCTTTTAAAGCGCAACTGTTAAATTTATAACTTCTGGGGGAAGACAAAATGAGTTTCTACTTTTTTTTTTGTGTTTTTGGCTAACGAGAGAAACAACGGAATTATTAAATGTCTGTCTGAGATATCCCGTTAGTGCCATCATAGCGTGAAAAGAACAAATAAAAGTGCCCCAAATTGGTATACATACTCGTATAATCGCGATACCTAAATCATCCAACCATCTATCGCCCACTTTAATGTCGCCCACCAAAAATTTCATTTCCCAGAATACTCAACACCCATCTAGCCATATCAGATGGAAATCTGCATACACTAATTCAAAAGACTAAACATAAATAATTGTCATTCTTTCTTACCCAAAAAAAATCTGCATCATAAAATCTGTAACGTGACACCAAAATCCGTGTCACATAATTTATGGACTTTATATCCAGCAGTTCACTATGCTTTCGAGTTCGACTTAACTCTTCAACCGTTGACAGAGCGGCGCAACGAACCAGCTAAAGTCAAATAACTTCTCATTACTCACAAACAGAAAATCGTTGAGATGGTCACGAAGTCAAAGATCTTTGACCAATACAGCACATACTATCTCCGAATCCATTACGCGAGCTCGAACCGCACCTTTGAACTAAAGTTTAAGCGTAAAAGAACTGTTCTTGTAACCGATATATGAAACCATTATTATGTTTATCTCGGTTTTGGATAGTTCTGTATATGTACCTACGTATAAAATAGCTCACGTACATCAATTGATGGCCATTTAACATTTTTAATGTTTTATTTGGTACATTTAGTATCTCTTATCACTTGTTATTAATGGTTTCCATAGTATTGTTCGTACAATTCCCATTTCTTTGCCGATTTTTATCTAGTACGTGTCGTTCATCCATTTAGCACACAGACCTCACGGACGACGACGACGAATACTATTAATGCGATTCTTGGCAAAAATAAGCGAATTTTTTTATGTGACTTGAAAAGAGAAGCAGGCATATGTATAGTGAATGTATACTGATGTGAATACGAAATGTATCTGCTCGCGGTCCGTTAAGCTGCGACTGAGACGCAGGCAACCTCATTTTTTTTTTCAAATTCTGTATATCTTTTCATATATATTTTTTTCTGCTGCGAACTCACCACGTATAACATATAGATTGTGTAACAATTTAACAGTAGTTTTAACTATATTTTCTTTCTCCATCAATATATCTGGACATCACCAATACTCATACCGAAACAGTTTATCGCAGAGATATCTGCAAAAATTCCCATAAAGTTCAAATGTAGAAAATACATGCGGTGAGACGAATTTATCTAATTTTTTGTGTACTGTATATTTAAATAGTAAAACAGGTTCGTGGAATATGAGATTTGTATAGATTTTTTTGCTAATAAAATATTTGTGGCGCTTTTTTATGCAGAGTGCAAAATACATCTAAAGAAACGCTTAACAAGATTTGGATGGGTAAAACGAGTTTCCTCATTTTTAAAGGAAAACAATAATTTTAATAATTGAAAATCGCCAGTCTGAATGAATAGTAACTCATCTCATCACGTATCAATACAAAACAACTTGCTGAGCCAAACAATATCTTTGTGAATCTTTGAACTTCTCTTTATTTGGAATTTTGGAATTTTGGAATATTTTCTGAGTGCGTTCAAGAAATAAATTGTTTGTTTTTATTTATACCCTTCGCTCATAGAGTGAAAGGGTATATTAACTTTGTCATGAAGTTTGTAACGCATTGAAGGAAGCATCTCCGACCATATAAAAAGTATACATATACAGGGTTATTGGTTAAGTCGACCTATTCCCTGCAACACGTTATAATAGGGTCAAAATGCAACAAAATGAGGCCATAAATGTTAGGCCGATTTTCAATGGTCACTGAGATATTTGAATTTTTAGGTGTTTTTGAAATAACCTTGAATTTTACCATTTAAAGTAAGAATTAAAGAAAACTACTAAGATAATGGGTTAAAACTTATTTTTGGATTTTAGTCAACCCTATAGCAGACATTTCTTAATCATTTAAAATTTCAAATCCCGTCACAAATCGAAATTTTTAATTTTTAATAAAAAAAAAATTTCTTAAATTTTTTTTAAGTTGATTTTTAATGTAGTATTACTAAAAAACTTATATGACACGGAGTCTGCAGATCACTGGAAAAACATACTCGTGGTGTCAGCTTTCCAATGTCAATGTCAATGTCAATGTCAATATAGATATTTGAAATAATTGAAACAACTAGCTGCAACTTGTTCGGGGACCATAATTTCTCTTGATAAAAAACGGAATAAAAGCTATGGTGTAGGGTGTAGGGATAAGTTTTTATTGTGTTATGGATTTGTCGTTTTTTATTAAACGAAGGCACGAGCCATACAAACCTATAACCCCCCCAAATTAGGTTCTTCTAAGAAAACCTTTTTTATTTGTGCACCAATTTCAACCTTGATGACACAAAACATATCTAAGAATTGAGCAAATCTGACCATGGGGTCAGCAAGAAAAAAGTTCAAAAAGAGTGGAATCGTACTGTGGGGTCATGCTCCCGCAACCCTAATAAAATTTTCTGAGTAAATATTTTTATTTGCTCACTTATTTCAACCAAGCCAAAAACTTTTGTCAAGACAGAAGAAAAAGAATGAGGAGAGGATTAAATACAAGTCATAGGTATGCCCGAAAAAACTTTTAGCCCAAGGAGAGCGAAGGGTATCCAAATTTCGGCCGCGCCCGAAATTGGCCTCGCCCTCAGGGGTTGACGAGCGTAGCGAGCAGGGGCCGAAGCCCCCTAGTTTTAGATATCCTTCAATCTTTTCGAAATGTATGTACATATATAGAAAAATGATTCCTTGATTTCATTTGTGCGGATACAATTTTGACATTCCAGCCGTACAGATTTAGAGTTGCTAAGGGATTACACGAAGTACCCTTTAGAAAACACACTTTAAGTATGTACCACCGTACTCGCTTTCTATTAAAGGGGACGTGAAATAATTTGTATTTGGCACGTTTAAAGATCCTTGCCTATATCTTGTGTTGGTGTTTATTTTAACTACAAAAAGGTTTAAAAAAGATTCGGGCTACACGTTTAAATCTTTTGTTTTCTACTGGAAAACTCGCTTTCTACTAAATAAAAAGTGTCTTCTCAAAACTCAAAGGATTACATAAGGATAAAGCATTTTAAGGACTTTGCATTGATATATAATAGGTTGCCAGCATAGTCGCATCCTATCGGCCATCTAGTTTCGTTATATTTAAATCATGGTGGAATTGCTTTCCCTGGTCATCACCCAAAACTCAAAGATTTTCCGAAAACCTATGAAATGTAATTGTAAGCTGTGATTTAATAGACTTGATGCCTTCGCCGAATTATGGGTACACACTTATGCATGTGTTTACACACTCATATGGACAAAACTTTGGAAGATCTTGGAGTGACGAGCAGTGAGATTGATTTCACCATTATTTAAAAATGAAGAAATTTATTAAGGGACCCATGATTGATTTTCATTGCAGAGTAGAATTTTTTAATAGGCAAATTATTGTTGGTGACTCTGATAGTATAGATGCCCTATATAAAGCAAAATGAATCATGAATACGAATAGACGGCCGAGCGATCTGAAAGGACTTGGACAATTCAGTATAAATTGAAGCATGTGCTGTCGACCTCTGGTTATTGGCTGTACTAATAAATCGATTTTGTCTCTGAGGAACTCGTGCAAGTATGCTTGGTGTTGATGAATTACGTTGCATGCAGCATTCCGCCGTGCCGGTGTCATTACAGGACAACCAGAGGTGATGTAGTTTAGTATATGTTGTACGAAACTAGATATTCTGCATTGGTAATCATCTATCCGTCGATTACATTAAATGTGTCGTTCAAACACCAATAATTTACCCAACCATATTCTTGAGGTTTTCTGTCAAATTAATTTTTAGTGGGAAGTAGTAAAGCCGAATTCTCCCACTACGGGAGACTCCTTCAAACACATTATTTCACCGTTTAAAATAAAAATTCCACCGTTATAAATGACATCTGAAATAGGAATTCTGTTAAAAATAGTTGGATCAGGGTTGCCGTTTTTAAATTTTACAATGTAGCATTTTACTCATAAAATCGTAACATTTGTAGTTTCAGTGTAACAAATTTTGCCGATACTAGTGAAAACCCTCATATTAGCATAATTTTGTACGAACATTTGTGTTCAAAATTTTGCTCACGAAGTCCTACAATAATTGAATCGTTCATTTCGAAAACAACGTTAGTCCAAATCTTTCAAAATTGAACTATATATTTTCATGAAAATACTTAACTTGATAGCCTACACCTTTTGTGGTTTAAAAACGGCGCTTTATGCGCTAATTGGGCGTTTGGCTAGCCTCTGCCTAAGCCGCCACTTTTACCAACTAACCAACACCCTTTAGTGAAAAAAAGCAAATGGAAATTGTTGGCTAGAAGCTGAGTATCGCCAATAAAGTTAATGCTAACCATAAAAATATCGTTCTCTTATAATCTATATCTACTGGCGGCTTATCCTGAGAATTGTTCACCCTAGTCAGAAACTGACGGGATTGGGACTATTTATTAGCCAGCTTGTGTCAGATTTGACTTTTGAACCACTACGTAGCTGATAGAACCTGAATGCATGTCTGAATTTTAAATCAAAAATTGACGATAGGCGCACTCGGTGACAATTTTTATTGTAAAACATGCTTTAGGGAAATCTGTCAAAAATTATTTTTATACCATTTGCTTTTTGTTAAAATGATAAAAGAAAAGCCTTTAAATATATAGTTTCACCTTTTTAGGATTGTAACAAACTTAATTTTCATGTAACATTGTAACAGAAAAAAAAAACGAAATGTAACAAAATGTTACAAGAGTGTAACACTAGGCAGTAGGCAGTCATGGCATGACACCTGTCATCAGATGCGAATTCCGTAGTATGGACTACCATTCCGGTCGACACCTCTCACCAGCATCACCAATTTGTTTTGGAAGTTGGATACTTGATTTTGTACAGTTATCGTTTATTTGCTTCAGATTGTCAACAAATTAGCTCTTAGTTTTTCTTCTTGTTTTTTTTAATGGAGCCTCGGTTATCAGAAACACTCATGGTGACATTAATTCGGGTAATCGACGCTCGACCCACTAAAACCTACAATCAGTGCCAGAATTTTCATATCCAATTTTACCCAAGTCTACAAAAACTTTTTATCTCCCGAAAATAAATATAGGCAACGCCTTTGATCTGTTCCACAGGATAAGATTGACAGACTAATTTAACCCACATGTTTACCATGTATACCCCTTCGTCTTGCATTCGTCAATCCTAACTTCATCTGGCCACACGCAACCCGCAATAAAATGATTCTTTAACTTTACGCAAGATCCTTTAACTTTGGTGGAATATGCCTATGATGTTGGGCGGCAACGTCGATTAAACCTCTGCCTCTCTTGATTTCACGAGGCTGGTACATTCGCTTCACTGATGCAGATTTCGGGTGTAACTAACGACCCGAATCGAGGTTTGAATATTGTAACTGTCTGACCGTTATTCGGCGACAAAACGACCACGTGAGGTTTCCGAAAATCCATACATACATGACGGACGGATGGGCAGGAACGCTTTGTATACATTTGAGATGCAGGCAGTGAACATGCTAAAATGAAAACAACATTTTAAGGAATGTTTTTGTAATAAATAAAAAAAAAACATAAATCGAGAAAACTGGATGTGTTAGCGAGAAATAAACTGCATTTTTGAAAGCAGCCTGTCCATTTTACCATAAAAAGGCGAAGCAATCAATTCAACAAATAAAAATTGGCGAATTATTATTACCTTTTGCTATCGATTTGAGCGAACCGAGTTACTCGCTTAATACTTTTGTTCTGTACTGTAAAAGTTTATCAAAACCTACGATTTGAGTGGCAAAAAATTGACTGAGAACTGAAATTAGCGTAGAATATTTTTTGTATTGCCTCGAACTAGAAATGCATCAAATCGCATAGTTTTAGGCGATCAACGAATTATATTTCCAATCGAGTAATTGATGCTGGCTTCGGCCTTAACTCTTAAAGTATAATATTAATTTGAAATTTTAAACTTTTTAAAATGTGTGAAAAAAACCTGTGGAAAAAGATAAAACAAACTTTTTTTTTATATAAACGAGAAATAACGTCTAAAGTGATTAAGGCTATTTATTGGTAAGGCTTCTTATAATAGGCTTCTTCTTGTTGTAAATTTTTGGCAGTTAGCCCGAAATTTTTGTATGTATTAACCAATTTATTCGAGTGGTGTGGACACACACACACGATACGTCGGAGTTTTGATTGCAATCCGAATCTCGTTTCAAATTGTAGCATGTTACAAACTAATCTAGATCTAAACTGTCAGAAACGCGGTTCGCGAATCAGGGTACTTGATTGGAAATGTAATTAGTTCGTCGCCTATAGTTATGCGAATTGATGCACTTCCTGATTAATGTAATGTGGTTCGGACAGTATGAATCTGGATTGAAGGATGACACACTACAAATTGAAACGAGATTTGGGCCGCTATCAGGATACGCCCACTTAATCTTGAATCTTGAAAGGGGGTTTATGTTGTTGTTTTGTCTGGACTCGTCTTCAATCTAAATAGCCTTCCAGCTGCAAAGCATGCTTAACCATTGCCTGATACAATTGTGCTCAATAAGATTAGTATCTACGCAAAGAAAGGGTTTGATTTTTTTGCTTCATAATTATTCACCGATTTCATAAAAGTTCTGTGCATCTCCGCAGGAGCCTCCACGATAAGAACTCGTGTCACCAGACAGAGCATAACTGCTTGACGAAGAATTAGAGGCAAAAAAGCAACCAGATACTTTTTTTCGAGCTATTAAAAAATGCAGACGGAAATTGTACAAAGCAAAACCATTAATGCTCAAAGATTATATGCATAAACTCAAAATTTTGGCAGTGTGTTGCTTCAGTCATATTTTTAGCTATTTCGATTTAATGTTTCATAGCATAGTCTGTTTACATAGATATTAATTGCAACGACCACCTCTATTATTGGTAAAGTGCCGTTGCTCTACATATTTTTGTATGTTGGTGGCACAGATACAGTACGGAGGCGGATAATTTGTAGTAGACCTATGAGAAAAGATGCAATGTAACAACAATTGGACTCCATACGTATGTATCTACTGCTAATATTTTACTTGATATACTGCGTTTGCCAAAGTCAATACATCTCCTTGGGGCGCGATATGTGATATTAAGTATTCACCACACACATTCCAGCTCGTCACTATTAATGCACTCCTTGTTGATGCATCTTTCAAGTTGATCCCGAAACCTCACCGTGGCTGATCAGCATCAGATCACCTCCGCACTATAACAGTCAATTGCACGATGCAAGCCAACAAGTTAAAGAAGTGCTACTACTACACCAGAGCTGCAATCCATCCATCCGTGATCTGTGTCATCTATATCTGTTGCGTGTATTATCTTTTATCGTCTCCCTATAGAAATAAATAGAAATAGTTACTGAGATGGATGGATGACATGATATAGCTTTTCACATTGAGTGCATTCAGCGAACGAAATTTACTGGAAAAACACTGGAAATGCTGCAAGAATTACCCGCCACCGACCTCTTCCTCCGCTGAAAAGCCTTCACGCGGAATGAGAATCTAATTGGAAGAGCACTTTTCTGCTGCATTTTTCGTTCGCTGAATGCACTCATTGTAACGTGTGCGCATCTTTCTTGAAAAGTTAAAAACAAGTTTTTCTTGTGCTATTCTGCACTCTATTGCCTATTATGATGATGAGATGACAATACTCATATGTATGTATAAAAGCGACACGAATAGGGAAAATACAACACACAAACAGCAGCAGTAACAATCAAAGACCAAAGCATCAGAACCAACAATAAACATTATTAAAGGAGTAACACAACATTTTAAATCTTGTGCGACAGCTTTGATAAATCTTGTTGATTTGACTCGAGATGATGACTTTTTTCTCTCCACCTGAAAGTCGCTTTTCTATAAAAATGCAGAACAACTTTGTTAAAGGAAGTGGGTACATGAATTGAATTAGATATGATAAAAAGTATGTATCAGAAATCAGAACTGATGTCACGTAGTAAAAATAGATGATAGACACGACCATGACGTGGCGCCATATGCGTCTGCTAGCTTTGCGGAAAAGGTTAAGGGTAAGTTGACTGGGTGGTGCGTCTGATTGCAATATTGAATGTTAGAATATCCTGTCCTGTCCTGGGGATTATATCAATTATAGAAAAACTTGTTTTTATACTAGATTTTGGAGAACACTCGGCAACACAAATTTGCCTTTTTGTCGAATTTTTTAGAACGCGATGGATGCTCTTGTAATCCATTGTGCAAAACTCAAAGTCTCCTCCATTTACCACAAACCACTTAATTTTCATCTAACCACTGTCTAGCCGTAGTCGATCTTTGCAGACATAAATTTTGATGTTTCGCGTAAGTTGATATTGGTCAGTGCATCTGTAGACCCTATAAAATTATACAAGTATGGGAACCATCATCTTTTTAAATGAACTTTGGCTCTAACAAAATCTCAGCCAATTTTCTCTTCCAATAGTAGGTACACAATAATTGGAGGTGAATTCAAGGCCGATTTACTTCTTCGTCTCTGCGTCGGTGTTGTAAGGGTATTGTAGTGATCAGTGATGTGCATCTTTACTAAGTTCATAATCGTTAGTTTTGATGAAGTTTTGGATTTTATTGAACATGAATGAGCCTGACTTGATTGTGTATTAGTTTAAAACCAATCTTCTTCCAATGTTGGTATGTATTATGTATATCCAAAGACGGTCAAATAGCTTTTGTGTAATTGTTCACTTTTAAAAAAATGGCAGATCGTCATCCCGACAAACAAATAACCGACCATACCAACAACAACAAACAATAGCGGCAATTTTTCAGAGCTCTCCTGTGTGGTGACTATTGTGGGTTGCACTTATTATATGGGCTGTTGTGTGCTTTATAGTGTGGTCGACGCGAAACCCAACATGGTTGTTGGGTGAAAGTTGTTGAACAACAAAAATTCGCCTTGGATTACGTCTTGTTGCATGGCTTGCGATTAATACTTACGGCTTGGACTATTTGGTGTGGTGTGGTACGACGGTGGTCTTTTCGCCGCATATGGTGCCCGTCCCGTACACATATGGATCATTATAAGCACACAAAGTTACTTATTGGCAGAATTACTGCACACAGTGTTGTTCGTTCATGGATAAACAACTTTTCAAAATGTATTGCACTCTCAGTATGGTTTAGTGCACTTTTTTTCTTCCTGGACACACTGCATCTGTTCTGTAAAAGTTAAGTTAAATCGAAACAGATAGGCTTTGTCTACCTATACAATATAGCTGGTGTAATGTCAGTCAGAATATTGAATAAGCGTCTCGCAATTTAGTATAAAAAGAAAGAAAAATTTGCATGCTGCGCGTGTGTAGGAAAACTGAAAAGATTGTTTTCTATTATATTTAGCGATGGAGATAAGAAGTGCGAGGAAAGCTTTCACGACGCTTATCGGTGTGGGAAGACAATGTTTTGAACCGGTGGTATGCGGTGTCAGGAAAGCTGGTTGTTTTGTCTTGGAATATTGATAGGAGTTGGTCATGTGAAATATATTTTATTCACCCACTTGAAAAAAATCGCTATTTCAGCTTTAATATTATTAACTACTACGTCCCTTGCTCCGGGGTGTGTTGCAAAATATCCAAATCTCTGGGTCATAATCAAGATTTTTTGTAGTAATATTTTAATGTTAATATTTTCATCGGGTCAAATATGGAAGGCATCGATCATCTGATAAACTATTTCCCAAATCTGGAGAAGCTGTAATTTTCAAAAAAATACTCACACTTCGTTAATTACTTTCGATGAATTTTAGACATTATTTCGTATACCAGATTTTACCGATTTTTATCTTTCTATAATAACGCCTTAGCATACCCAGTGAACAGCCGCTTAAGCTTTATAAAATTCGATTAATACGAAGGCTCCCATTCTCTAAAATCTTCTCTCCTATACTAATCGTAGTTCCGGGTGTAGTTGAAGGCTGCCCTAAGCTCTGCAAAAAAACTCCCAAGTTGAAATGAAGAAACTAAATTCCCATTTGCATCGCGACCAGGTGGCCCACAACTTATTAACTCACTCGCAAATTGTTTTTGTTACGCCGTATTATGTAACACCGCTAAGGACCCACCGAAGGTATGACAAAGCATAACTATATATAAATGATGAGGGTCGGTCGCTGATTCGAATTAGACGTGTCCCTCTGTCTGTCCGTCCGTGTGTCTGTCAGTTCGCACGATAACTCCCGAAATAATGAAGCTAGCTCGGTTTGAAATTTGGAAATGGGCGAAATCGGACCAAGGGTTCCCCTACCTCCCATAATATAATTACCCCTCCTTGATATTTTAATTCGTCCATAACTTTCGACAAAATATCGCTAGCGACCTAAATGGTCAATGCCGAATTATGACATATCCTTGAAGTTGATGGAATGTGGAGTGGATCTGACTACCCCTACCCTTTTTGATAAAATGTCGCGAAAATTCGCAATTTGTGTTAGATGTCCTGATAAAATATTAAAGGTTTTCCATATCTGACCTATAAAAGAAAAATCAAAAAGAGGTTCTCTGAAAGAGTTCCTAGCAAATTAAAAGAAATTATACTGTAATAATGAGTCCTTCCCGAATCATTCCAAAATACTAACAAAAGGCTGCTTCTCGTAATGGATTCTTTCCACGGAAAGAATCCTACCGGGATAATTGTTATCTGTGAGTGAAAATTTCCATTGGTGTTGTGTGTTTCGGTTACAATTCGTTGACTGCGTTTGATGTGTTTGATCCTTGGCCTCAAATTTTGCCACCAGCTCAAATAGCATGCGACGGACCAGGAAAGTATCTCAGTGAGCTCTCAATCTCAAATAATGATTTCATTTTCCTGCTAAGAAAACTTTCTTAATAAACTATTCAGCAGCAATGACTGGGTCCAAGAAATTGGTTTCGCTGCCAAATATCAATTGTTATTTTCAACCACCAAGATTTTCCCTCAAGCTGTCAGTTCGAAAAGTTTTCTGTAACAGTGGCGTAAAGGACGGTGTTCCATGTGTTCATTGGAACACGGGCCTCAAGTCAAACGGCCCTCCAAATTTTAAGTGAAAAGCTATGCTGTAAGTTAAAAATGTTGTCACAAACATGTTTCAACTTAACGAATTTCCATTTGAAATTGATAAGTTAACATATCAAACTACCGAGTTTTCGTGTCAAATTCACGAATTTCGACATCATAATGACAATTTCTACAGCAGATTGATAAATTTCCATAACTAATTGACGAATTTACCACAAAAATGGTTGAATTTCCAATTTAAATTGATGAAATTATAAATAATGTTGACGAAATCTGGCTCCCATTACAAGTTTTCATTTGGGTAATGTTTATCATAATGACGAATTTCTATGTTAAATTGACGAGTTTCGAAACCATTATGTTAAATTTCCAGAGCGAATCGATGAATTTTCATTTCAAATTGACGAATTTTCAAACCATGTTGACGAATTTCCATTTCAAGATTTCGAGTTTCAAAATCAAATTGATAAATTTCCATTCCGTATTGCGCATTTTCGTTACAAATCTTGTTAACGAATTTCCATTATTAAAAACTGGTGAAATTTAAAATCACATCCACGAATTTCTAATTAAAATTTACGCATTTAAAAATTTAATTGATACATTTCCTTTTGACGCATTTCCATTACAAAATTACGAATTTCCATTTAATTTTTATGCATTTCTAAATCATTTCCCTTATAATATTTATTTTGGAAAACTGGGTCAAGAATTTCCATTACAAATTTTAAAAACATTTTGAAAATTCTCAATGTATATTTTGGTGAATTTCCAAATCTTGTTGAAAATTTGCATTTCAAATGTATGAAGTTACATTTCTAATTGATTTATTTTCATGTCAAATTTGCCAATTTCAATCTAAAATTGACAAATTCGCAACCAATTCTGATGAATTAATTTTGATTGCTCAGTTTCCAAGCAATTACTCTAGAAACATATGTTCTAGGTCGGTACACGCCCAACGCCGGGATTCATAAAAATTCTCGTTTCTTGAATTAAGGGAGGATCTTGGTCGTTGTTTCAACGGGTAGCTCAGGGACGATTTACATCGAATAACATAGTGGCAGTGAGGTTTGAATTGTGTCCCGTACTTACTCTGTTAGGATGATATTTTTGCGCTCTCTATATGTCGTATAGTTGTCCTACTGGATGAAGCTGATTTCCTCATGGAATTCCCGCTAGAACGCTTGACATACCCTGTGATTTGTGCTAATAAGGGTGAATTTGTATATTTGCCGGATATTTGTTAAGAGATTTCTTGAAATTGTCAAAATTCGACGACAAATTAAAATTAATGGAATTCATCTGGTCTGGTGCAGCTCGATGCACAGGTTGAAGAAATTATAAAAATTTGTGAATTTAATGGAAGGTTTTAATTATTTCAAGAAATCAAGAAACCCCGTATTTTGATACCCATGTTTTCCTGCATGCTTGATTGGTAACCCTGTTGACCATTGCCTCATAATGTATGCGAAAACTAAAATAATATGTACTCGATATTGATGCTTTTTGTGCTCTCTAAATATAGCCCGAAAGAGAAAAAACGTCCGTCAGGTTAAGGCTAAACTGTCCATTAATTTATTTATTTTTTTTTTGCGCTATAATCCAAATTATGATATCACACCGACATCATATGATCAAAATAATAAAAAGCGGTTACTCATGTGTAGCAAAATGTAATTTTAATTAATGACATACGCTGAAAAATTAAAAAAACGCACACAAAACTTTTTGCCAGTGCAAAACAAACCCCCAGAAGATTCATGCATTTATAAGTATGTTCTCATGGCAATTTACATACATTACATAATATTACAATAATCATTGCATAGTGCACCTCGACGCATCAATTAATAAAATAAAAACACAACAAAAACCTGCAACTGAACAAAGATTAATTACCAGTGGGTCAAAGATGATGGCGGAGCAGCACTGCATGGTGCGGCGTATACAATATCATCATGTTTTGTTTACCTATATGGTTGTAATGAATACTTACTGACTGTATGACTGCACTGGTCATCCTTGTGAAGGTGAAGGTAAATTTCTTCATTAAGGTGTCAAGTGAAAACAAAATGTGTTTTTTGTTTTAGTATTTATTTTTTTGCCAAAGAAATCACTATGTAAAAGGGTGTTGTAATGTTGTACAGATGAAAGTCAGACTCAACATTTGGGATTTAAGAAAAAAAAGAAATGAATCGGCTTCAGATGACCTCAGCTGTCGTACTCTTGTACTTTTAACATATAGGGTAATATACATATTGTTCTGAAAATGAAAAAATCCAATGGCCTATACGTTGATAAAGAAACGCATACTAGCTCGCCTGTCACGCTCTGTGGCTCACTTGATTGACTCGCACTCTACGATGCTAGTAATCTAGAGGTCCGGAGATCGAATCTCGGCGTGGTCAATGTAACGTTGACTCTAAGTAGCCCAGTGGCGGCTCGCCCATATGTGCACAAGTGCACGTGCACCCCCTGAGAAAAAAATCGTAAGTGTACATAATTCACTTCTTCAAATCTGTTATCTCAAATCGCACATCTAGCCCGTATCGTGTCCTTATTCGATTTATAGATAAACCTACATCCGTCTACTGAATCTATGCCCATAGACATAAACGTATGTATGTACACTGCCGGTGCCGACTGCTAACTGCACATACGACATGGTCACGACGGCACTGCGACCAACAACCTGCAATCACGATGGGTGCACAAGCCAGCCACCAGGAGCCCCCTAGCGTAGTGACGATAATTATGGGACATTCTGTACGGCGATTTAAAATAACTTTTTTGATTTCGGGTCCATTGAAGCTAGATTTAAAGGGGATGAACAAGTTAGAAGTTTTCTTGGGCGGAACGTTTTTCTTTGCTTTGAAGAAGTTTGCTCGAAGAACTATTGGCTGTTGCGCCGAAGAACTACACACTACAGCGGGGAGAAAAACAAAACAGATTTTTAAATTAGTTGCCTAATTGTCCTCTCATTTTGCAAATTTCCCTCTTTCGAATTTTTGTTATTTTGTCTTAGTTGCCCTGGTTCTCCACCCCCTAAATATTGTTACAAATACAGCGTTGAAAGTACAGTCAAACATTTTTACGTCGAAGCCTCCATAAGTACAATTATTTTTTAACTCGTACAAATTTAGGGTTTGACTGGAGTTCCCGTAAATTGTTGATATAAAATGCAATCTTTAACTCAAACAATATTTTTTAATTCTTCTATTCCATTTCTTAAAGGTTTAATTCCCCTGCGTCGAAATAAGTTTAATTTCACGTTATTGCTTAAATAAATTTAAATATAGATTTTACGATAACGGGAGAGAAGAGTGAAGATAAGGTATGCAAAACCAAAAAGAATCAACGGAGAGGCTTCGATATTTATAAGGTCTATAAAGACCCCACGCACCCGTTCCTATAATTGTTTACTTTAGATTAATTAAAAAAAATTCTTAGGCTTCTTTTGAAGCCAATTTTCAAGCAGAATTTTTATGACCAAAATCTTTTACAAATTCTACTAGATAGGCTTAATCATCCGTCGGAAGGTTAAAAATTCGTTTTGATACGAAGATTGTATCATATCTGTGGGGACATGTGCGAAACTTACCTACATGACTCCACAAATGATCAGCCTAATATTATTCTTAGCATTATTTTGTTGTTTTTTTACACAATTGTTAGATACTAAATTCTTATTTGATGATTTCACAGTTTAAATCCATTAATCGGACTCTCCCTTACTCACATTTTTTTACTGTAATTTTTCGCAATAAATTAAAATGAAGATTATTAAGAAAACTTGTTGAAAGTCAGCCGGAAGAAATAGATTTACCCATTAACGAAAGAAATGGTTTGACCCATTAACAAACAGCTCTGGTAAAATCCATAACTGAAAAAAATCCACCAACTTTTTCGTTATAAAACCCCAAATTGAATCTTCAAGAAATCGTGGTAAAGTTTGGGATACTTTGCCTGATTCAATGCAATTCACATATCTTTGAAAATACATGTAACGTTTACAGTAGAGGCTCATTTAATCGTTTTGCATGCATTATCAAGATGTAAGTTTTTCTTTTTTACGAACACAAATCTTTGACGTCGATTTTTATAAGATAGATTGCACTTCTTGTTGCAAAAAGAAAACACTTTAGTCATGCATCAAATGGTCAGAGTTGAAATTTAGACGGATTCTACTGTAGTGTCAAATTGTGTAATAAAATTAGGACGATTGTGTGTGTTTGTGTTGTCAAGGATGAATCGCATTTTACCAGACCCTAATAGCCTAACAAACAAATCCTGGCAAAAAAAGTGGTTTCAACAATGAAATTGCGTGGGACCCCCATTTTGATCTCGAACACAAGAAATTTTAAAAACGTTACGCCACTGATTGCAACGTCAATTTCTTTAAAGCAAATTTAAAAAATCTTCTAGAAGAAAATAAGATTAAAATAAAAACTCGGGAAGACCCTCCAGCAATTTCTGTAGGGCAGAGTGCAATTGACGGAAAATAACAATTCTGGCGTGAATTTAAAGCGGAAATTTTCGGGAAAAAAAAAAACAAGTAGATTTATGAGCATATGTGGAATTCATGGATTTTAATGGATTTTCGTTCTATCCAATGAACTTATCCCCAGGCCGATTTGGATTTTGACAGAATGAAAATTAATAAGATCCATGGATTCGCCATGTGTGTGCGGCTTAGAAAACTCTTTTGTTTTCCCTGTTTGTTGTCCGAGAGTGAAAACAAACATTCCAGTTGACGAAAGTCTGAAATAGTCTGCGAAATAATAAGTATACGTACCTATAAAAACAATAATTTCTGTAGATTTTTTGGCTTTTTTGTAGACTATTTTTTTAATACAAACTATTAAAAATGTTGTTACATCATATTCTTCCTGAAGTCAATACATTTGTATATTTCCTTGTGAACCCCCGGTATTTTCCACCACGAGCCGCCACTGAAGTAGCCTATAAACGGCTAAGGCTCACCATGCTCCGCAAGGGGTTACGGTACAGAGAAGAAGAAGCTCACATGGGAGTTTTGTCGAATTTATTTTTATACACGGAGAGAAAAATGTGCAATGAATTCAACAAAATCATACAATGAAGTTCACAACATACAATTTCACTAAATTTGTAGTGAAAGTGATTAAAATGTAGTGAAATTGATTACAATTCAGTTGTTTTTACTGCTGCTGGCCTATTGTAAAAATGATTGCAGTGTAATGACAAAAATCATTGCATGATATTTGTATGGATAGTAACATTTATTGTGTTTATGGTAATTTTCACCACTGTCTGTAATAATAATTATTGCATGGTGTAATAGTTTTCATCCTTTCGTACATGAAATTAACAAGAGCGCGTAATAATTATAAAACTGTCAAAAAATAAGACGACCAATTTATTCGCATAACTTGTAATCTTAGATAGCTTACGTGTAGGACGTAGGACTACGAAACGATAGGTCCCCGGTTCAATTCCCAGTAGAAGCAAATTGTAAAAAGGTAAAGTTAAAATAGGAAAAAAGAAGTTAAGGATAAAATAGAAGTAAAAAATAAAAAAAAATGGTATACATAAAAAAAGGAAAAAATAAAAAAATCACTTTTTGTATTTTTTTCTATTATCGCCAAATTATTTTCCTGGCAAATTTTATTACCAACCAATTGTTAATTTTATTACAGCGCAATGACATTTTTCATTACAGATGTAATAACTTTTACATCAGTTGCAATAGGGTCAAAAATCATTACAAATGCAATAGTTTTTATTACAGTTTTAATACCTTTCACTACATTTTTTCTCTCCGTGTAGAGTCCTTACAGCGCTTGTTTTTCTAACTCGAAAAAATGTTTCACGTAAGATTGTATTGTTTTTGTTCATCGGGAATTTTGTGAACTCTGCGAGCATCTGCTTGTGTGTTTGCTCGGTTTGAGAAGGGCTCATTTTTGTGTTGTTCTCTCTATGAATTTCTATGCAAAACTATATAGTTTATTATTTTCAATGAAATATGATACCTACACCTTAACCCTCCCTAGAGAGATAATCATATTTTTTACCCCTGAAAAGATAATCATACATTGCTTCGACGTGTTGCTAGGTGACATACTTATACCTTCTTCGTTAAGGGTAACATGTTGTCAAAAGTTAGATAGATATCTGGGCAGGCTTTTGGTGGTTACATCTAACGCATTTGCATTATGAAGATTCATAAAACTAACCATTCGGAACAATTAAAATGTTTTTCAGTGCAAGTACGGTATGCATTATTCACTGACACTAAAGGTACGTCGAATCGACCGCCCAATATCTTAGGATGTGTGGAACCCACGCCAATGTTTTTAGCACGTAGGTATATGGCTGCAGCTAAATCGTGGAAACAACAATATGAAGCTTCACTTATGAGATAGAATAAGAAGAAAATTCTTCATCGCTTCGACGTAGATTATCTCTCTAGGCATAAACTCTCTAATTAATTGCTCTTTTTACTCCACTGTCTCAATTTTACCAGGTCACTTGAAAGCTGCATTCCAAATGCATAGATTTTAGCATAATCATGTGCCTAAAATGTATCTACATAAATTTTCATGTTTACCATAAGAAATGTTCACTGGAAAAAAATCTGCGTAGATATTTCAAAATCTTCCGGCTATTTCCACTTCCTACTCTGTCCATTATACTTACATAGTTCATGTTCGAAATTCATCAAATTTACACACTTAACAGCGTTCGGTATGCTTGAAGACTCACGTGAAAGTTCACATTGAAAAATCACACTTTGTGTCGTCCACTCTAGTATTTGCTCAAGACACTTTCATTTTCCATAGCAAAAATTTGGATTATATCTATCCATATTTGGATGCTATTCGTATAGCATAAGATGATCACTTAAGAAGAGAGATAGAAACGATGACATTAAAATGAAATATGCTGCAAACAGCACACTTTCTATACAGTCATGATTATGACACAAGATAAGAAGTGTTCATATAGTGTTTTGTTAATTTTTGAATAAAATTTTTTCGTATCCGAATTCTTCAAATTAGTTCAAGATTTTTCATTAAGATTTTCAACTATAGATTGCCATGAACTGGCATGAAAACAATGAAATTTCTGAAATAGTTCCCAAATTATGAATACTGAAATATGTATTTATTCCGGCTTGAAAATTTATACAGCATTCTATTTTAATCATAGCACTTTTGATGGACCCTTTTCAAACATTTTTGATAAACAGCATGAGGCCCAGCTCATAGCCCTGCGGGTCACCGGTCATTGTGTCGGCAGATGCCAACGACCTTACAGCTTTCTTTACACCTTGTTGTTGTCGTTGCTGGAAACCTACAATAGTATTGTTACATATGAACCATCTGAACACTTACGATTACAGTAAATTGCCTTTTCTGGAAGCACGAACATTATGTACTGCATACCGTTTTCAACTAAGTATGGCGTTAGATGGAAAAGTTATGCGGCACGCCTTCGCATATTTAATTTTTTTTTCAAATTCTCATAATGTTCAAAAATTTGTGATTCATTTGAATCGATACGCTTACATGCATAACTTATGTCTAGTCTAGTGAAACGATAAAACCACTGATGACTCTGACCACTATATCCGTATAGACTAACTCCGTTTTTATTTTAAACGTTCAGTTACATAAGCTCACTCGTCGACGTGATTTAAATAATCAAAACTGCACTACACATACTTGCTAATAAAATGCCAAGAAATCGCCTACGGTGGTGAGAAAAAAAAATGTCATGGCCAGTTGACGAGAAAATAATATAATGTTAAGCTAAGCTGCGCGTGATCGGAATCGTTGACATCATAGTGGCTTACATGCCTTACTAACTATTTCGTCTTTTTGAGGGTAACAGTAAAATGGTACGTCGACGTCAGTCCCAGTATGTTCAACCCACCCGAAAATTGCTCATATTTCACAAAATAGCAAAAGAAAAAAAAACTGCTTGAATTGAGACAAAAAAAAAATACGAGAATAACAATTATTACAAGAATAAGTCAAGACTTCATTCACAGTATTCATTGAGATACGGTTTAATTTGTAATTTTCAACGGTTGTGAATTATTGTTCCATACATTCGAACCCGCCCAATATGCCATATGACCAAGAAAATTGAATATTTGATACCATATGGATGAAGTGTATAGTAATAATTACACCATCCACCATAATACTACATACTACTGGATTTATTTTTGTACATTTTCATTTTCGTTTGTCACAATTTATTATTACGAGATTTGTTGTAGCGTGTGGGAGGCGCTACAGACTGTATAATGGATTTAAAAGAAAAACATTTATTTTAGCCTTGAGTGGCGCGGTTTGGTATATATTAAGAGTTGGAGGCAAGCTGACTGACTGATTGCGGATCGATTAGGGCGGATATTTGTAGTTGAGTTGAGCGATGTAGATGATGGATGAAAAAGAGAGACACTGTCTGGAGAGGATATTCAAGCGGGTTATGTTAGTCATAAAGTGGTTTGTTCGATTGGATATGATGGTAATGATAGATTTATCCTTTTATGGACGTCTGAGTGTCGCCAATATTAGGTACCCGGAACTAACATTGAATTTGTGCAGAAAGTTGTTGAAATACAGTAGTTGGTGGTCATGATTTCTCTAGAGATTATTGGAAGATCAGGGATTGGACGGAGTGTTGCTGGTAGATTCGTATGTCGATTAACCTTCAAGCGGGCGCGCGGGCGGTAATTTACCGCCCTGGTCATATAAACACACATAGCTTTCCTTCCGTTGGTCGCATCGAGGTGGGAGAAGTATGTATTCTTAAGTCATACTGTTATACATACGATACAATAAAATGTTGGGTCAATTTTACCTTCCATATCTTTCCAGCGGTCATAAAACATTCGCGGATGGTATATTTTTGGTATACAATTGTGTTCAAAATGTGTGTGCTCTGTGTAATATCAATGAAGTGACGTGCTTCGCTAAAACTGCAGAGCTTGTTTTATTGTTCACCAGATAATAGTTTTTATGATGATAACTTATTTGAGACATGCTCTTCTTTCAATTTACCATAATTATGTGAATGGGATTTGTACGGTTGACTGCAAATGGAAGGGGAAATACGAGGGCGGTAAATTACCGCCGCGCGCCCGGTTATGTTACAAAATGATGCGCGCCCGCTTGAAGGT
The DNA here is from genome assembly GCA_949715475.1 of Microchrysa polita. NCBI lineage: Eukaryota > Metazoa > Arthropoda > Insecta > Diptera > Stratiomyidae > Microchrysa > Microchrysa polita. The sequence goes on along the minus strand of OX454415.1, from coordinate 46,696,087 downwards.
TAATTAGATATGGATATCGTCCGAAATTTTTTTAATAGACGCATCAAATTTTGAAGTTTAAGGTTTTTCCATTACGAACTGAACTAAACTTAAATCTTGAAATTTTTATTTCCGTAACTTCTAATATTGCATGACTGAGTACATATTAAATATTTATGCACATATTCACTGAAAAATAAATAAACTAAATTTTATCATTTTGTTCTTATTTTCTATTATAAATATTTTTCCTTTTTTTCTTTTTAGGTAAGTTGAAATGTTTTGATGACCTAAGCCCTAGAATTGTTGTAAGTAAAGTTATGTTAATAGAGTTTAAGCATGTCGTAGAAAATAGTACGACATAGTTTGACGTTCCATGTAAAAATTCGCTTGCTTACCGTATCCGAAACAGTATATCATAATATTTTCGCCAATTTCGACTGTTTACAGAATTACACTCATGCAGTATCAATTTGTACCTGATACAACTTTTTATTACTCTGACCCATCCCTACTCATGACTACTTGGGACATGCAAAATTATGATATACTGTTTCGTATACGGTAAGCAAGCAAATTTTTTCCATGGAATGCCAAACTATGTTGTACTATTTTCTGCGACATGCTAAACCTCTCTATTAGGTATGAATGTAATACGAAGATAATGGATCCATTAGCGACAAATATATACGTAGATTTTGTTATCTGTGGGATCCTTAACTCTTGAAAGACGGTAGAATAATACTTTTATATCTATAAAACAAAAGCGAAGAATATTTTTGAGAAGCTTTTCGAAACGTCTTTACGAAGTAGGCGAAAAATATAATTCAATTGTATATTCAGTTCGTAATATGTATCTCCCACTCATTGTTCTAATTTCTGCAGAAACCAAGTTAAATTATATATGATAGGGTTCTGGGCCGTGGATATAACCCAAAACAAAGTCGTTAACAACTTTCGATCTCAAAATCACCAATGAATTGTTGAAAATTATTAAATCGCCAAAATTACAATACAACAAAAAGGGGAGATTTTTTTTTCGTTTTTTTTGGCGATTATTTCAAAAACGGAAGAGAAACACAAAAATGGTCTGAGGACGAAAAAACTACATAAAATTACATTTCCAATGATAATTAATTTAATTAATTAATTAAATATTTCGGCGCGAGCCTAACAAAATAAATTAGAATATTTTCATTTTAGACCTTTTTTAAAAGCTCCATAACTTTTGAAAGAATGCTAGTTCAGCCGTAAATTTTTTTATAAGTATTCACAATAAGTTCAAGATCATTTTAAGGTAAACATTGAGTCGCTCCGGTCAAGGACCCCATTATCCCCCACTTAAACACTAATGTTTTTTATATCATTGGAAATGTAATTTTATGTAGTTTTTTCGTCCTCAGACCATTTTTGTGCAAATTTCCGATGTAGGATTTTTGCCGTTCGATGGCCATATTTTGGTCCAATTTTCTTAGACTAATATATCATTTACAAACTCTTGGGTGGCAGCTAAACGGTTAAGTCGGAAATGTCCGTACACCCTTTTTTCTGGAAATCCATGTTATAATGTTATATAGTTATCCATGTTATAGTGGCGTCTAAACAGATAAATGTATTTTTTTCCTATTTTGGATAGTTTCTGAAGGAAAGAAAATGTGCATTTTTCCAGATTACGGGTTCACTATGCTTTGATTCGATTGAAGTTATTTTTGGTGGAGAGTATGAAAACATACCAAGATACTCAACCAAATTGTATTAGCCTGAGAAGTTACAGGCGTGCCTTTTTGAGAAACGTTAACTGGGGCGTGAAAGGTGTCCTTGGCTGAAGTAAGCTAATTTTCAGTAGTAATTAAATACATTTAATTTTAAGTATCAGAACCAATTCTGAACCAATTAATTCTGATCACTCTACCTATACTCTATGAAAAATTATCATCTAGTATATCTTTGCAAAGGAATTTATTTTGAAATCAGAAACATAGTTTTTTAGATATTTGGGAAAAGCGAAAATGTTCCATTTTTGTCCCCCTTTGTCTGTATTCCATATAATACTTTTGGGTAGTTGTCTTAGAAAACGTGTAAATGTATCAAGTTTATATCGATTTTGTGATTTTGCGGTCAGACAAATAGTTTTCTAAATAATTGCGTAAAACGAAAACTTTCCACAAATGTCACAACGTGTAGCAGAATAAATTGTTAACTATAACTACTACGATAAATCGCAACTATTGTGAATAAGACTATCTATTTTATACCATTTTATGTATTCAACTTTAGTATTGTGAATTATAATAAACCTGACATTTGTCATTAGTAAGCTAGCCTCGTGTTCTTAGGATCGGCGCTGGCAAAATCTGCCATGCACGCCATTTTGTGACAGATAGCCTTTTTTCTCAAATTCGCCGGAGAATATTGCTTATTACACATTAATGCCTAATGAGTATTTAAATACCCATTGAAGATGGGTGTCTACAAATAGGCATAACTCATGTTGGGCTACAGATTTCGATTTCCTTTTTATCGTTATAACTTATATTTTAGGATTATTTGGAGATTTATATTATGTTCAGAGTGGGCGAAAACGGATTGATTTCGGCGTACGTTTTCAGAAATCACCGAAAAGTGTTCATAGTTCACTATTTGTTATTTCATTTAAAAACCGACAATATTATTTTCCTATAAATCGTTTTAAATATCAAAATGTGCTGGCGTAGTCATCGATAGTCTTTTGCAACATATTTCGTCACTTCAAACTGACCTTCCATTTTCTTGTCACGGAGAAATTGAACATTGGCCAACACACGAAACTGAACAATTTGTTCGGGTGTCGGTTAAAATATCGGCGTGAGCCGAAATATGCTGAATAATGGAGTTTCGGTTTGTCAGTGTGAACTTAGCCAGTCATTTTTAAATATGGGTCGGAAAGGTATAGGTTTGGTATCAATCGAAAGCCAGACGTTTGTTCATTTTGTAGGGCGTTTGTTCATCCTGGAAACGGAAGGATACAGGAATTATTAAGGAAAAAGAGATTAGTTGTGACGTCATCTTCACTTAACCAACGCCATCTACTCAGCTCAGCTGTACGGGCAACCCGTGTCCCGCGAACAATTTATGCAAGATCCACACCATCATCGTACAGCTGAGCTGAGTAGATGGCGTTGGTTGAGTGAAGATTTCTTTTTCCTTAATAATTCCTGTATCCTTCCGTTTCCAGGATGAGCAAACGCCCTACAAAATGAACAAACGTCTGGCTTTCGATTGATACCAAACCTATACCTTTCCGACCCATATTTAAAAATGACTGGCTAAGTTCACACTCACAATTTTAAAGTTGCTATAATTAAATAATCAGAGAAGAACAAACGCTATTAATTGGCGAACAATCAAGAACAAACGTAGCCGCTGTAGAACAAACGGTTCACCGAGCAAAAGGACCTAATTTCAAAAAAATGACTGGCTAACTTCACACAGCCTTAATTTGCTTGTTTTTATTTTTGTTATATCCTGTGGTGTGGTAGTCAGAAAAACATTTTAAATGCAAGGTAACATTACATTTTTGGCAGCCAAACTCAGTTTTTGTGTCGCATTGGATGCATCGGGCACGTTTGGCCATCTTATAAACGAGGTGGTCGAAACCATCCGTTCGTCTGGCCGTTTCAAATGTGCTCCCTACAGAGCGCCCTCGAGGAGATTGCACATCACACGATTTGATCAGAGATTAAACAAGGAAGGAAGCATCTCCGACCATATAAAAAGTGTACATACATATATGATCAGCATGACTTGGGGAGTCGATTGGGCGATGTCCGTCTGTCCGTCTGTTGCGACGTGTTTTACTCGGCCAATTTAAAAGCTATGAAGCTGAAATCTTGCACAAATGCTTCTTTTTGCTGCAGGCAGTTTGTATGTTTGAATCGGTAAAATCGGAAAATGGTGTCATGAGGCTGCCATGCAAACCCAACACCCCAAATTAGGTTCTTCTAAGAAAAACTTTTATTTGTGCACCAATTTCAACCCAATTTCCCACAAATGTATTTCTATTGATGACACAAAACATATATGTGTAAAAATGGATCAAATCGGACTATGCGGTCATGGGGCTGTCATACAAACCCAACCCCCATTTGAGTTCCTCTAGGAAATATTTTTTACACCAATTTCACAAAACCTTGAATTAATGTGTCTTTATCAAAGCAACAAAAAAGTTCATAACAAATGGAATCGTACTATACAGCCATGCTGCCGCATCCCCCAATAAAATTTCCTGCGTAAATATTTTTATTTGCCCAATTATTATAATTATATAATTATATATTATTAATTATTATATTATATAACCAAACCCCACACAAATATTATTTTGTCGAAGCATCGGAACTTTGGTGAAGAGGGAAGGAAAAGAATGGGGGAGGGGGGATTAAATACAAGTCGTAGGTACGCCCGACAAAACGTTTAGCCCGAGGAGAAAGAAGGGTATCGAAATTTTGTCCGTGTTCGCAATTAGCCTCGGTCTCGTTTACTTTTACGATTGTATACGACACATCGGTGCGTATTTTAAGAAATTTGACATCAGTGTTGCAACCTGAAGTAAAAACTAATTAGTTAATCGAGTTAATTTAATATTTTATGAATTACCGAACTGTTGTTCCAACGTACAGTCAAAACATTATTGTTTCGGTCAAATCTTAAGAGCCGCAAGGTTGATTCTTCATTTCTGTAACACCTACAAGTTGTTTGTCCGGTTGTGACGTACAGTTCCAGTCGCAAAGCATCCTAGATCGATGAGATGCGACATAAGCATGTGGCTTGTAAAAAAAGTTATCAAAGTTAACATTGGCCTCTAGTCCAAAGGCGGAATCTATGTTGGAATCAGACGCATAAGTTGTAGCAATATCCTTGCGATGATGCCAGACACCGGTGCTTGTAACCGAACCTGATCGGTTTTCCCTTAAGGAACATTTTGCAAGAATGTCGTCCGTAGTAAGAGATTATCTGCTCATCAACATCATCAACATCGACGGTTTCCGGTGGAGCAATGACGATTTCGATCAAGTCCGCATGCTATCCGCTGTCTTCTTGAGCTCTGAACTCATCGTCACTCCATCCATCGACAATTGCTTGCAATTCTACTGCGTAACTTTTGGCTCTGATACATGATGATAAAAAAACCCAGTAGATTCAAAAACTGAAAACACTTCTGATTCTGACTGTTACGAACACCAAAGAGACACTAAAAATTACTGTGACTGAATCTACGACTTGCTGAAATATGCAATCCAACAGGTTATTCAGCCATGTTCCAATTGATAAATGCATTTTCTCGCTTCTTCTAGTCAGCCAATCACCCCAACAGACTATTAGTACATGTGAGCTGAGAACCAGTTAAAGCCTATTGGGTATTTAAATACCCATGCCAAAACTCCGCTCCCCCTGCACGTAGCAATTTAAAATTCTAGAAATTTCTTAATTTTAGTAATACCAACAACCTTACCTAATTTAAAAAAAAAAACGACGGGATCTATGGGCAAGGATCTATGGGTTAACGAAACCTTGAGATTTTGATAACAAAAATTGTAAAATATTTTAAAGTCTGAGTTTTCTATTAATTTTTTTCACCACTTTGTTGCTGGTAAACTGATTAGCTGGCTCAAACTATTACTGGACTGTATGCGAATGTGAAAAAAACTACCTTGTTCGGAGAGGCGATGGCCTTCTGGATAAAAAGAGTTTTGACTGTAGATACCCTTATCTTCGAAAAACTATCTGTTTAGCTTACCCGCAGCTTTTTCGTAAAACTTCAATTCTATATAGAAGTTCTGATCCTAACCGACTCTTGTGCTAGGTGCTGAGATTGTTGATGAATATTCTTTCAAAATTTATAAAGAAATTTCATCGATAAACGCTAATAAAGACCATAGTGAAACTAAATGGAATACATTCACATCATTTTGTGATTATGTGCGTAAACCACGTTCGTAAAGACAATTTTAGTAAACCAAATTTATTAATAAGTGCATACATTGCACGGTTACGCAATTTAATACACTTTGCACAATGTTGTACGCACCCACATAACCTTACGTTGCGGCGCAGCCAATGCATATGCGTTATGAATTTAAAATATCAAATTGTAATTTATGTTATTTATAATTTTAGATTTAATTTCTTGTTAAGCCACCTTCAGCTAATTTCTCACGTCCATAAACAAAAATATCGATGCCAAATTAACTTACAATCAAGATGATATAGAAAATGTGTGTTAAGGTGTTCCAATCGATGAGCACTTTGTGTCCAATGCCTAAACACAAATATGATATGTAATTTGTGTAATTGATTATAATATGAATCTTCAAGAGTTTATTTTGCAAATTTTTGCCAACGTCGTTAATATTGTACATTGTACCCACCAGAGATGTTGACTATTTTTTTAGATCTCTGTCCATGAGCAACCTCTTCTAGTGTGTACCAATTAATTCGTAATTGTATCATCAATCACACTCTTTCGGATGACTACAAAAAAGATACTTCACATTTTATTTTGCACTTGATTTTGCGGATATCTAGTGTAGGTAGCACCAGATACTCCCATATGTGTCTAAAGTAAAACTCTTTGCATATTTGCATTGCATTTTATACAAACAGCACATTGACCTACTTTATAAAATTTTCATGGTTTTCATTCAGATATGTACATTCATACGTATACATGTATGTATGATCCATTTTGCAGATGAAACGCATGTTGTTTTTCTGCTGTCATTTCAGTTCACCACACATCACTCTTATTTTTTTTTATACCACGCAGTAGGTGTATGTGTGTGTTTGACTTATTTTCTTCATACAGTAAAAATATATTTCAATTGAAAGACAAAGTAATTAAAACATACAAAAAAAAATCCAAGATGCGTTAAGACTTAAGTGTAAACACTTTGGTAACAACCGACGAGTTAATATATAAAGCTTGCGATCCGCACGTTATGTGAATATGAGTGGGTGGTATGGTGGCGGCATGGTATTGTGCGAGAAAGGTGGAAAAAATTGAAATGAGTATTTTGTATTTTCATGATATTTTTTCACAGCTACTTGGATACAGTTTAATTAATTGAACTGTTGATTGATGCGATGATTATTACAGATCAACAACACCACATACGGCTGATACAATATTGAGATCACAAACTACCTCCTACTCTATGTAAATTTATATCGATCTCAGTTTTTGTCTTTCCGTTTCTGAATCAGCGGACCTCAATTCGCACTGACCTAGCCTCGTTTAGACAATAGCACGGCAGACCAAAGCAATTCATATAAATCTGAAAAATTGACCAACATTGTATCTACATATGTGTTTCGTTCCAATTCATCGACTCTGAAAGGAAAGCTCTGTGTTAAAGATTCGAAAAATCGCATCAATAATTTCGGAAAGAAAAAAAATCAACCGCGATTTATTCTTTTTATTCCATCGCGCTTTCTCCGTCATTATTCATATTGGTCGGGGCCCCGAAACGTGTTGTTCTTCATCACTCGGTAATCTATATTCAATTAAAATTTAATTGGCAACATATATTTAAAACCGCGCCAAAGGTGTATCATTAAAGCGCCTATGATGTATTCGATGCTAATAAAACTACATACATACATCTTTCACCATAGCGAAATTGGTAATTGGATACATCCAAGATATATGTGCTAGTCTTCGTTGGATATTCTATATCTTTTAAGTGGATTAGCATGAAATTATACAAAGATATACCAAGAGACACAACCATCACGGTCAACCAACTAACATATTGATAGCAGAGTATCTAATCCGCAGCAAATTTAAAACATTCTCTGCCGCGTGTGTTAAAGCAACAACAGCATACAGAACATGGACATACGAAAAGCGCAGAGATGAAGAACCATTTTAAATGTGAGGTCAGTAGATACATTTAAATGATAGCACTGATGATGCGCACCGCGGTCGGCTACTGACTTCTTTCGCGGGACGGTCAATGGCCTATAATGAGTGGCACGAAAAGAATAATGAATTCAAGAAGTGAACAACATTTTGTTGAATGTCTTCTACTGTGTGGCTAGCAGCAGCAGCAGACACCATGCCAGCATTTTGTTATTTATTATCAACACACATATATTCACACACGCTCAACACATATGTTTGGCTCTAATTTACACTTCTTGGGATGGATACGTGCACACTCACCGGAAACTTGGGTCAGTTCTGGGAAATGTTCTAGCATTTTGTATCTTTTAGAATTTTTGCAAATTGACCTTTGGAATAATAATTTCTCAGACTGTCTGAACAAAATTTGAAAAATCATTGCCATAGTTAATTTCTACAGTATGCCTATTACATTTAGCGGATTAGCGAAAATCTTTTAATGAATTTTAAATTTTTTTTTCGGGAAGTTCTGTACAAGATAGACTTGAAATGATTTAATTATTATCAACAATTAGACATGCATTAATTTACATTTCACTCGACCCGATTACATTAAGATTCATGAATTAACATTTTTTTGTTGAGAATCTTTTTTTTTTAATTTATGATCTTTTTATGCTTATTTTGCCTATCTGGCTATAACACGACGCAGAGAAAAGTTCCCATACTCATTCCAACAAGAGCATATAATATCTGTTTCAAAACTCAATTTCAACGGAATTTATGATATTTTAACGGTCACCCGTGAGTCTTAAGCTTCGCCAACTTCAACTTGTGTGTGCGGGCTTGTATTGCTGGATGATGATTTTATTTTTCTAATTCTTAAATTTTGTTATTTACCTCGTTTTCATTCTGTTGCTGATTATATCTTCAGACAAATTTCTTGTGTATAGCCTTGTCTTGCGTGTTTAGAATATTTAACATGAAAAATTTGACCCAATTTCTGAACTCTATAGTGGGAATGAATCCACCGCACCGATGTCGAATACAAAGCGGACTTGGGGAGATTCGCTGATATGAAACAACAACAGAGATTAAAAGGAAAAGAACTGTTCATTAGCTCCGCGCAAACATTAAACACTGTGATTGGGGCTCAATAAATGAGAAAAGGCTTTTGTTTCTACGTCCGATGTTGGTCGCAGTTATTTATGATAATTGGGAAATCTTTTATTATTATAATTCTAATCAGAAATATTTTTGTGAATTTTGAATTTTTAGTGTTGAATCATGTTGTAGGAAATATTTGAGTAGGTTTTATATAGCAAAACAGAAAAATTCACTTGGACGATGGACATTTATATTCAAAATAGGCTGAAAATATGTTTTTTTTTAGTTTTAATAAAATTCTCAAAATGTCTTCATATTGTATGATAGAAATTTGTCGTTATTTTTATTATGTGGGCGAATAGCGGTATTAACAGTTACAAACGGTTGTAACGTTACAGACTGGAGGGAAAAACTAGTTTTTTTATTTATGAATTTATCAAATTTAAAATTTGCCGTTGCCCATAACTGTATGTTGTTGTTTTTAGCGCTTAAACTTTGCATGATTATGTCATACATTTTTTTCTGTTTATATTCAAAGGCTTTGATTGAAGAATCTGGTGGATTTTTTTAAAGATTATTTTAAGAATTTTGGGTTGTTTGGTCGCCATGAAATTTTGATATAATTGGCGCACAGTGTTTCAGATCCTATTTAGTCTAGAACAACCAATCTGTTCTTGTTTGAGCAACGATAAAGTGAACTGTGCACTATCTATCGATAACGAACAAACAAACTTTTATAAACTGTATTTTTAAACATCTAATTTGTATCCAGAAAGAACTCATTTCGGCGAAATTAGCAAAGTTACTCGCTTAACTCTTTCGTTTTCAATGTAGGTGCTCAACTTGTACAAAAAGCTTGACGTTTACATTCTTTTAATGATATGTTTTTAGTACAGTACAAATAGATGTAAACCAAAAAAAGTGATAAGCATTAGCGTATTGAGTTCGACGTTGTCTCGCCTAAAATCGGTTGTAAACAGCACAATCTTAATATAAAAAAATTAACGTTTTGTTTTCGACCGATCGAAATATAGTTTTTCCTTAATATTGCCGCTGTTTTCTTAGAACAAAACAACTATAGAGTGAAACGGAATGACTTTTACATTAATCAGAAACGAAACCATAGATATAAGTTCCGTCACAAAATAGACACTGGCGCCTTCAGGAAAAGTGGAGAACCATTTTTTTTAACTTGCACACCCTTTTCACATTTTGGTGCATTTACAGCCTGTAAAAGATTTGCCCCTTTTTTGAACGACACCGCTTACACCGCTATTTTGTATCTATTCTTTGATTGTTTTAGATTAAATCCGCGGAATGAGTCTTCTAGTCAATTAAGACCAAATTTTCGTCGTAATTTCATTTCAAATAATCCTAAAGATAGTATAGCAAAGGTGTAGTATGCAAACGGCGATTAAACTGATTGAATGTTGCTTGCCGCAATTCAGGAAACAGACTTGGTATGGTTTTTTGAAGTCAAAACTGCTGATACCCTGACTCGAATTTAGGTTTCAACTCTTCATTCGTTGACAACTCAATAAATGGCTACTGCTTGAGAATGTGTCTTTCTTGACTATGTATATGAAAACTGATTCAACACTCAATCAGGAATATTGAGTTTAAGAATATCTTCGAACCTTCGTTTAAAATCCGAATGACGTTCATCAATGAGCTCGCAGGTAACCAAAAGGTCTTCATTTGCAAGATATGGGAACTGAGAGCATGTTCTGTTTGAACAACACAAGCTTTGTCACAAACAGGAATTAGTTTGAATTAAATTTAACTTATTACCCTGCAGTTGTAAATTTATTTCATTAAATTTACTGAATATGGCGGTCATGTAAGCTATACGAGTATCTAGCTTAATACTTAATTAATTGAGTCTTAAGTCTCCTTCTAAAAATGTTTGCAGCTACAGAAGCTACAAATTCGTCATACGACGACTTTACACCATACACCACCGTTACAGAGATAATCACGGAAAAACCTAAATATTCTCATTTTTCTAAGGTTTCAACCCCCGGTAGGGGGTGTACATATTGATGAAAACTTTGGCCACTGTCCTCAGAACCATATTTGCTACAAATTAGCCATACATCTTATAGTCAGAGTTACCGTTATAGAGATTTTCGTGAAACCTTTTTAAAATTACCGTTTGATCCACTGGAACCGTTAGGAATAAATCAAAATCGAATTTTGCCATTTTATTCTGGAACCACAAGAACTAACAACTTTGCTCATGCCTAAAATACAGCTTTCCCTTAATCTTTCCAAAACTCCTAATAGTGTAGTTCCGAGGTGATTTCAGATTGCAAAGTGTGGTGGAGAAAATTTTTTTTTTTGTTTCTTATGTTTTTTGGGGTGCTGAGCTCGAATCCGGCGCTTCCCACCAAAATTTCGTTGCGGAACAGGATCAAAACCGCGAAAAAACCCAAAATTTTCGGAGTTTACCCGATTTTTTGCTTTTAACTCCGAAAGTGTACATTTCTCCGAAAACCTGTCCATGAAAATATTAGAGAAAACATAACTGCGGGTCCAACGCGCCATTAATCATTAAAATGTGTTAAGCGGTATTGCTACAATTGATAGTCATTTTTTTGCGTTTTTTTGCAATTTTGACCCTGTTTTGCAACGAAATTTTGGCGGGAACTTACAGATTCAGGTTCTGCACTCCAAAATACACAATGTACAAGATAAATGCAACTTTTACGACCAAAAATGAAAAACCGTTCAATCTCAAAATTTTTTTCATAAAATGGAACTATGTTAAAAATGGCAAATTTAAATTATCCACTGTAGTAATACCGCTCAACAGATTTTTAATATTTATGTCTCTTTGGACGCGCAATTATGTGCTCTCTAAAATATTCATGGAGAGTTTTTCGCAGAATTAAATAGTTGCAGAATTAGGGGGCGAATAACGGAAAAACAGCAAAAATTTTATGGTTTTTCACAATTTTGACCCTGTTCCGCAAGGAAATTTTGGTGGGAAGCTCCGGATTCGTGCTCAGCACCCCAAAAAACATAAGAAACAAAAAAAAATTTGTCTCCACCACATTTTGCAATCTGATGTACTAGGTTTATCACGTAGTAACTACACTATAAATTTTTGTTCAAATTTCTTGGGGTAATAGTGTCCCTCCTAAAAATTAATTTGAAATGAAATAACTACAAATGGTTAGTAAATATTTGATTTTATCGAAATCTTTCGCGGAGCCCCTAGTCGGCTTCACGGACCCCCAAATTTTCTCACACCTCCCGCAGACCCCAGCACGGCTTCGCAGACCCCAAGACGTCCGTAGGGACTACTTTGAGAATGCATGCTCACAAGGAAAATGCGCTTGAAAACGGTCAGAAGGTGTTCAATTATTTAGTATTTTTGCCTAAGAAATTGCTTTGTGTCTTAACTCGACACAGAAATCTTGCAGATTATAAATTGTGTTAATTTTTTCAGCTATTGCAAACTGACAAATAACGCGAAATGGATAATGCACTTTAAGCAACCAACGTGAGAAAAATTGGTGTGAAGTCGTAAGAGTGAAAGCCGTAACGGCCGGCATTGATGAAAGTGCCACCAGCGGGTTATTCTAGGTTTGGCTTCAAAAACGCTTCAACGCACGTAAATAAATTCTTGGCCCATATTCGTGCCACCCAGTTCAAGTTTTTTTCATAAAAATTGGCCGATTCTATAAAAGTCGCTAAAAGAAATGAATTAATTTTTTTTTATTCGTTATGGCAAATTATTTTTATTTTCTTAACCTTAAATTTAGTTTGTCCGGATGTACTGAATTCCTCTAAGCTCCTCTGCTGGCGTTATAAATGAATTCCACAAAACAAAAAGTTACTCGCCCAAATCTTTCGTTTTATGAGATCCATTTGTTCAATCTGTACTGTACAATTATTCAACAATATTCTAATCTTACTATCGACATTACATACATTTTACCAATTTACGCTAATAATATGTAGAGTTAAGTAGCTAAGCTGAGCTCCAGAATAATATCTAAAATTTGATTCAATAGGATCTGGCTATATGACGTAAGTCCAAAATGAATTAAATTTTACATTAAAAAAAAGTTACAGTTGTGGAAAAAATGGTCAGAAATATTTTTCTCCGACAAAACGAGACACAAATTATTTGGGTACATTTTTGTTTAATTAATTTGTAACCTGAATTTCCGTCCCTTCAAAACTCTGCAAAAAAAAAAACAAATAAATTTGTATCCTAGGAAAAAAATGTTTTCTTAGTTGTCAACATTTTTGCCTAAAATTGAGTTGCTCTGATCGTTGACCATCAGGGATCCCCGCATTAAAAATTTCCAAAGAGACGGACGAATTTCGGAAATATTTCTAAACTTTGGTATTTCATCATGAGCCCTACTATATATTATCCACAAAAGTCGGCTCCATCGCATCAAAGCTAAGGGGACATTTTGTATAAAAGAATCAAATATCAACACGAGTTGATATATTTAAACATAAAAGTTTATTTTTGACTTACATTTTTCTTCACCTAACCTACAATTTTTTACACACACTTCTAGCAATTTAGTTGATAGAGATAGAGACAACGAGCCTTTTAGAAGAAATTTCATTGGTAATGGAAATCCGTTGGTTGTCTATAGAGGCTATAAATTCATGTAATTAAATTGCCCATTATGTATTTGGTATTACCTGCGAACAACATTATTCAATATTTGCCTAAATTGAAATTTAAAAAAAAAAATCACTCAAAAAAGTTTAGATAGAGGTTAATAAACCGCCTCGACATGCAATCTCATGATCTACTTTAGCAGAATACAGCTAAGGCACCCTTGTCCGATAGAATACAACTGTACTTCAACTCAGAACCCAAATTATATGCTGGTCGATATAAAAAGAGCCCTTTAAATGCATCCATGTACCATTTCATCGTGTTTAGCGATTACATCTTCATCGAAGCCATTCTAGACTAAAAATATAATTAACATACATCAAGAAACTTTCAACATCAGAACCTAAGACTCAAGCCATTATCTCTATCGGAATAAATCGATCCACTTCTTTAGAATGCAACACATGCGCCTTCAACATGATTTTTTTTGTTCTGACCAACCTTACTAACAATCGTCTATAAATCATTATAACGGTGCATAGACTATGTCAAAATTCTTCTCTGAATTGTTTTTAATCGATATTATGTAAACCTTTGGTGGAATGTATTGTTTTTGGTTTGTAGGTCTTGTTAGAGCGGCCTGAGGCCGAGATGTAAACATCATCCTAATTCTATAGTACTCGTACAACTGAACTGACAGCAACTCTTCTCGTTTTAAGCATTGAATGAGATTGGATCTACTGTTGGCTTAGATTGAGTTCGATTTTTTGATTCTTTTTCTTTATAGGAACATGCATCATCGAATCTACTAGACTTCATTTGTTTTCTTCCTATTTTTGATTATATGACCAACGCGGGCAGACTGCAGTAAAACTGCCGAAGAGATAATGCGCATACTACTTTTCAGATCATCTTTGAATTTTTTTTTGTTGGTGTTTCAAAAATAAATCACATATAGAAAGCATAGGCAATCTATGTCGTGAATCGTGATGGTACCATCATTTAACATGTTTTAAGGTTTTTAGTTTCGATTCAAACGGTTTGTTTCGTGCTACTGTTGTACGCCTTTTTCAATAGGGATTTAAGACAAAGAGGTAGACATGAACTTGTAAACTTTTTCTGGATGATTTCTATATGCATATCTTCATAAATTAAAATTGATGAGAAATTTTTTCATGATGAAGCAAGCCGTACTTATTATCCGTCTTATGTATGGCTAGTGTGCGAACAAGTTTTACATACGATTTCGTGCAATGTAACACAAAAACCAAGTTAAGTTGCTGAATGATTTCAAAGAAATTCGTTTAATTGTTTGCACTTAATTGGATGAAATTGGATTAGTTTTCATTCATCTTGACGTAACAATTGCGAACCATAAATCGCCGTTCAGATTAGATAAATTGTTTGGCTCCTTTCAACAAGCGATATGCTAAATGATAAATGATTATCCGTGAATATAAAATAAAATTTTTGCAATTTACTTGGTGACTATTCCGTTAAGAATTTTCCAAGAAATTTCATATTATTCATGGTCTTGTCTGCGCGCGAATTGAATTAAAACCAGCTATGCATTTACATTATCAAATAATAATAATAATTCAAGTGTATTCAATAATGAAATCTAATCCGGTATTTACCTGAAAACACAATTTATATCTTCATATGAGCGTTTTTGTGAATTTTGTATCTTTATTTTCGCTTTGATATAGAGTGGTAAAGCAAATATTTCACTCTTCTATAGAATCATCGAACAATGATACTAATCGGAAACATGTGCACAACCATATCAGTGGCGCGTTTATGCGGTCTTATCTCGCTTTTCTTCGAACACAACTTTTTTTTATCCATTTTCCTTTTTAAATGCCGAGATCCAAAGATTCAGATTCTATGGTCCGTTAATATTCTTTAGCATATATATTGATAAAATTTGTATAAATTTTCAATATATTGAAAAGTTCGTTTCACTAAATGTTGGGTATAGAGGCAGTTAAGTTCGCTAATAGTTTCTGGTTGTACTTTCCAGTTCTTTCGTTTGGCTCTTTCCGACCGCTCCGATCATCTTCATCGGTTCGATGGAAAATACATTTACTAGCGCTTCTTTTCTGCACCGACATGACTACTACGATCGCCCATAGAAACATCACAACAAAACTGGCAAAACTATGAAAATATATATAGAAGGCAACGAAAAGATCTTTTAGCGTTCTTCATGGGTCGGCGCGAAAGATTAAGATAATCCACCAAACAAGGAAGATCTAGAATAACTTGTTTTTGTATTTCAGTCGAGTATTTGCAGTTTACAGTTACACCGCGCAATGGCAGCCGCACCAGTCATCGTCTCCTCTATAGTGAAATAGTCGCAGCATCACAAGAAGTTGAGGAGGTAACTCAACCTTGCTGCGATGCTGAAGCATTTTGAGCAAATCAAGCCGTTGCCGTTTAATCCCGAAAGCATCAGAAGAAAACATTTAGCTATTTTGCTCGGGCTCTTTTCCACATTCTTGACTATACATCGCGTAGCACTGGCAGCAGCTCTATAAGCATACTAACAAACAGAACATTTGAAAAAGCATCTGATTTTGTTATTGGCAAAAGTCCGAAACGGAATAACCAAGCGAGCGCGAAGCCATCATGGAATGGTGCACGCTGGGGCGGCTTAAGAACAGCGCGATGATTTTGTTTTGTAAATGTAAATACTAAATAACCCTATCGGAGCTCGTTAGATAGCCAAAAGATGATAGATAGTTGGCCATTATTCAGTCGATTCTATTCGACGAGCATATCTTTTTGATATACAATGTATACGCGAGTACGTTCATATGTACTGCGATACCCGGATGCTGATTTTTCGATGATTTGTATTCAAGAGTATGTATAGCAAAATTGAAGATACCCACTACAATCATTGACCATGGTATTTAGAAGATTGCTATGCTTGTGCTATGTACAAACGCCAAACAAGCGATGAGACGATGACCGATCAAAGCGATTGATGGTGAAAAAAGAAAAATATGTTTACTACACTAACCGGTAGTAAAAGAAATAACTGGCTCTTAGTTATCTGTTTGTATACACGTAAATAGACAATTTACATAAGCAGAACTTCAAGAGCTCTTGACTACATCATCGTCTGTATTTTTATCTGGTTGACTGAAGCTTAAACACAAATGTATTCTACGAGCAACTCAATTCTTATGTTCGACGTTTATGTATGTATATGATTTCCAATGAATATCCTCCTTTGTAAATTTGTATGTGCATCTTAAATTGATTGAAGTTCCAAAGAGTGGATAGCATTCGAGTTAATGTTCGCCCAAGAATGTTGTGTGTATTTTGATAAGAATCGTGCGGGTCACAACTAATCGATGACAGCTATCATTATTTGAATGAGTTGTTCGAGATCTGGTCATTTGCATATCTAGTTTAAATGTATAGGTATGGTCTTTATTCTATTTTATGCTTTTTTAATAGAGACTTCCGTTTTCGTATCAGTAGCTCAGAGTTAGTTTTTACTAATTGGCTTAGTACGGCATAAATTTAGGCATTAAAAACAACGGTTTCTTCATTTTACCACAATTTGTACTAATGCTGTGTTGTGCCGGAACCACACACATACTATTATTTGGAAATATAATATATGTTAGCAAAAAAGCTCTACAAATCTGTACTCGCTTCTATTAACAGGGAAATTACTCTTAATCTGTGCATCCGACACTAAATCTCAATGATTTCATCAGAAAAACGAAAGACTTGGACGAGTAACCTACGTTTTTGAACAATTCATTCCCATATTGCTAATTTTTTCTTTGAAAATAATATTGGTTCTCCATTTTTTATGCAAAAACGACAACAATATTAACTTGGACTGTGAAGTCAAAAAATGTTCAACTTTAAAGTTCGTTGATTTTTATGTATTTTCAGCGAATATGTATTTATTATTAAGTTTTGCGGTACAGACCCTCTAGGTTTTAAATCCTCCTCAAATCCTTACAAAATACAAAAATTACAAAATTTTTAATTCCGGAAATGACATAAAGCTATAGCGCAAATTCCCTAAGCAGTGCAACAAGTAAACATCAGCGAACACGATAATGCAACCGCGATACTGGCAAGCGCTGCTCTTTTTAATTATAGTACACAACTTTCCTACCCGACACCGATTTGTAAACCAACAATATGACCCTTCCGAAAATCAGGAGACACGGAAAAGTTTTCCAAATGAATGATTTAAGCCAATAGCTTAATCACAATTATATTTCTCTAGACCTGGAGAGTTAAACTCAAAACCTAGCCCTGGTCAAATAACACTTTCTTCAGGTTTGAGTGGGCCGCAGGAGTTAATCGTTTGTATATTCTTATTAAGAAAGTTGATTACAGAATATTACTTTAAAAAATCAATTAATTTGCGTCAAATTTCGGTCAGATTATAGAGAAATTGTCACTCTGGATATCCAGGTTATCCAAAACAACATTGGGAGCCAAAATTGCCAGATTTAATTAATTTCAGTAGAAAGTAGAAGGTGGCTAGAAGACACAAAAAGTTGTTTGTAATGTGGTTTTTAACAATCTGATGGACAAATCAGCGTGATAAGTATAGGGCTGAAAATCGGAAACTTGGGCTGTAACTGTCTGGCCAGACCCATGTGTTACGAATGTGACATGTACATCAAAATGTCCTTATAAGTATATTTGTAGAACTCATCGCGATCTAGTTGCTGCGCACATCTAAAGCTAACAATGTTTTAGGCGGCTAGTAGAAATTTCAACTTAATAGCTAAATCAGAAACATTTTAAAATTAGTATTCAATTCGAAAAGAACTGGCTTGAACCCAGTGTCAGTCCGAGGGTTATACAATCTGATGCACAATACAGTTTGATATATAAAAAAATAACAGGCGCGACAATCCAGCATTGGACTAAGGCCGCAGGATGTGTTAGTGACATCTTATCTCCAAGAACTTATCTGCTTTTTGTTGAGGTAATGAGATCAGCATGACGCTCAGCAGTGTTATTTATCCACACAAATGGGTACTCGTTTCAACATCTGAGTGAGATCATAGTCCGTCACAAGCTCGTGAGTTCGAAAAACACCATGATCCACGGTGAGATTCTAACTCATGACCCTGTGCACCGAAGCTGCGCGCACTAACCGCTAGACCAGCCAGACTACTAGCTTGATAAATAGAGGGCTTAAAATCATACATTTGGGCTGTAACTGTTATGATGAAATTTCACATCGAGGTGATTTAGTTACCAATTCCAGGATTTCCGGATTTTTTTTGCAAATAAATTTGGATTTATGTTCGGTAAAGCCAACCAATTTTTTCTTAACATAAAACCAAATAATCAGCAAACTGCTTGAAGTATTTAGAGGAAAATTCCCAAAATTTATATATTTTAACCTAGCATAGGCCACCATCTTTCTGACTAGTTTTAGTTAGCTTATTCAAAGGCTAAACTTTTGTCACCTTATACCAATATCACGATTTATGTAGTGATACACATTGTGCTGTTTCGACATGACCGCGGGCCGCACAGAATTGTGAGGTGGGTCACATGCCGCCCGCGGGCCATGCGACATGCCTGCTCTAGACAGTGAAACAAGAGGGAAAAAGTCGATAATACAAATATACTTTTTTTATTTGAAATAAAACGAAAAACTTAAGGCAGTAAACCGATCAAGCTCCTGTTTCTGTGAAGAATTTTATATCCATTTTTGGGAAAGTGGATAAAACAAAACACACAAGCCGGTTAGATTTAAGGTATGTTGTCCTCGGCACGATCCCTCTAGCGATAGCGACTCGCTCATTCCATATAAAAACTTGTTTTAGAAACGCTTAAGGTTTGTGTTCGTAGAGACGACTCATGGGAAGATCGCTCAGCGATCGTATTTTAACATCCAATTCCGAGCCCTATTTACATATTTTTGGAATGAGCCGATATTCCTTGCATCAACTATGTCCTAAAGGAACATATCGGTATAGGAAATATACGCATTAAATGCTAAGAACCGATAGTTTAAGTGCGATCGCTGAGCGATCATCCCATGAGTCGTCTGTACGAACACAAACCTTTAGCATTATTATTAAAACCAGTTTTTATATGGAATGAGCGAGTCGCTGTTGCTGGAGACGTTGGGATCGTGCTGAGGACAACAAACCATTATAGTTGGACGATGCTATAATATGTGAAACACATCATCATCCAAGTGACCTTCAACGGACCTTTTGCGAGACACCATCTTTTTGAGATCATTTTTAACTACTTTTCAATTACATATTACCTTTTCGCATAAGTCGGGTTGCCATAACTTGTCGAATGTTGTTCCGCAAAAGCTTCAGAGGTCGAGGGTTGCTCACATTAGCCCGGTTTTTTGTGTAGTTCCGCAAAAAGAAATCCAAAGGCGTCAAATCGAATGATCTCGGTGGCCAAACGACATCACCAAAGAGTTAAGTTAGAGAACTTCTCACTCAATAGAGCTTTAACCGGCCGTGTTGTGTGGGATGTGGCGCCATCTGGCTGCAACCACATATTGCTTGGACCAAGAACTTCAAGATCGGAATAAAAAAATCATTTCGGTCAAACGTGCAAAACAATGATGCACAGGTCTTACAACACGTCTGTAACCGACCCGGTTTCTTCGAATTTTCGTATTGTGTTGGCTATTGTTTGCTGGGTAAGGCAATTATGACAACCATAATCTGGCCGTAAGGCGCGAAATGTATTCACTGGAGATTTACCATTTCGGGAGAAGACTTTTACAATTTTAGCGCGTTGTGCGACCCACAAACCATGGTGAAATGGCAGACCATCTACACAGTTGTCGGATGGGAGAGGGCTGTACTTTCCCAATCTCGAAATGGATAACACTAGGATGTGTGATTGCAATGCTTCAGTGCGATCTCACTGAACCTATCTGGTAGTTTGCTCGCAGACGACATTGACTTGACAACAATCAGCCGGCTTAGCAAATTCATAAGCGCGATCAATAAAAATCACAAGGCGTAATCCTGCCCCATCAAATAGGTGATTGGCACAATAGGCTTATGAACTCAGTGCCATGAGCCGCAGTTTCGTTTTTCATGTGCAACCTGCAATCTAATCTAATTCGAACTTGACGATCTCGAATATGCTTAAAGGAACTTTTCGAAAAATGCAGGAATAGTCGCCCTATGAGTCTAACAAAGCCGAAGGTACACAGGGCTCCGCCAGCAATACGACAGTATTGTAAAATAAAGTAGTAAATACTTTTTATGCATATTCATTGGGTAACTTTGTGGTAATATGTATGTCAATCGGCCCTCTTTTTCTCCCATTCTTGGTCAATATTGGTATCCTAAATTTGGGATTCGCCTAAATTCACCCTAAGCCTCCTGTATTAAAATCAGCTTATGAAAATTTTTGTTGATGGTTTTTCCAATTAAGGATATTTGAGTAGGGAGTCCTTCCGTGGCTCTTATTTGTAAACCAACAATTATTATAATCTTTAAGAGTTTTCTCTGTAATACCAATTCTTATAAAACGTTGAATATCTGATCTAGAATTTATTATTTAACTAATTGTTGTATTTTTTTTCTTTTTTCTAGGTAAGTCTTGAAACTGGATATATACTACGCGATTTCTGAAAGGAATAACTTATTTTTGTAATGCTGATAAATAGGTATTTGAAAATAATTTTATCTTTTGTATCGAATCAAATATTCTTTTAACAAGACACGAATTGCATGCTATAAAACTATTTCCTAATTTGGGAAAACACCTCGGGCTTATATAAATTATTAAAAAATAATATCCTCTCTTGAAATAAAAAATATTTTTTTCCCCATGTGGGGCCATGGTGCGTTAACTCAGCCGTTTATAGGCAATTTGGAGTTAGCGTTACATTGCATCATCATTTCGGAGTGTATATAGTGTTGCAAACACTATGTATTTCCTATCTGGATGTACGGAAATTTTGGACCACGCCGAGATTCGATCTCCGGACCTCCAGATTACTAGCATCGTAGAGTGCGACTCAACCAAGTGAGCCGTATAATCACGGAAATAATTGCTGATGTACTTGTGAGGGGTAGGTGTACTATTGTCAGGAATCAAACAAATTGAAAATACCTGGTCGCATGTCTGAAATTGTGGTGTCTTTATTTCGTCAGAAGAGTAACAGAAACTATGCATTTTTTCGTTTCGGACATCTGAGTGTGTTCCGGTATTAACTTTCGAATCCGATAGGAACAACCCTTTAACCTTCGGGCGGGCACAATGCATTTGACAGATTAAGTCGCCAGTTTTTTTTTGCGCCAATCAGCGATATGAAAAGGCAGAGATCTGAAACTCACAGTAGCTTAATCTTTATTATCAACTACCCAAAGCAGTTTCTATCTACCATATGTCTGAGTGGCGGGAGGGGATGAAATAATCTCTCAGATATATTGCGCCTGATTGTGTTATTTTCTCCTTTTCTATGAAAATGTCCACATCTTATACTCTTCACATTGCGTAATAACGTTGTGTTGACTTTTAGGTTCACCAAATGTTTCAATATTTTGTTTTTAGTAAAATAAGCTCACATTTTTTAAGCGGCCGAGTTGTTGGAGGTTTTTTAAATATTGTAGCTATTGAAAGCGGAATATTCTTAGGAAATTGAAATTGTGAAGGGTATCAAACTTTGTAGGCCAGTTTTTGATTCTAAAATTTCGTAGAACTGTTTCAATAAGACAATGCAACAATAAATAAGAGTCTAAAATATACACAAACTTAGTTTCATCCTTTTTTTCTGCACTTAATCTGTCAGATGCATTGTGCCCGATCGTGTTAGGATTAGTATTGCATCCGCCGGAAGGTTAATATACAGCAATTGGGATAGTAATGTCCTTAAACAATTTTAAAATTACAAATAGCCATGAAATCTATTAGCCGATATTATAAATTTACGAGTATAAAAAAATTCAATTCGTGAAATATTACGCTCAATATTGAACACTGAAGAAACGCAAGCCCAGGGCTAAATCCTATAGCAATGTATGGTGCCAGGTTCCAAAGGCTGCAAATCTTGGATCTAGCTAATTGATTTATCATATATCCAATTTCACGTAATTTTTGTATATTTTGTTAGAAATACCATAATCTTGTAAAAGTGGGATAGTTGCCCCACTTTTAGTTTAGGGCTCATATTTAGCAAGATTAAGCATATTTCCCGGTATTCTTGTATAATACGTTTTCCCACATCTGTTAGAAACTGTTTTCAAACAAATATTTTTTGGAGCAGTCAAGGTTTTGTAGTTATAGCCTTGAAAAGGCACCTCTAACTTCGGGGATAATTGCCCACGCTATGGGTTAGTTGCCCCAATGCATATTTTGATGTGAGGATAGTTGTCCTAAAGGATAAATCAGTTAAAATTTGAGTCGAAAGGGAAAACTGGATTCTGAAATGTGGGAAGAATAAAAAAATTCTTGAGGTTATCCAAAAGTGGCGAGATTTTTAGTTTATCTCAGCTGTTTCTTTCTATAAGTTCAATGAACGCAACCAAAGGGAATCTTGCGTCTAAGTGTCGTGGAGAGCTGCTCCTACTATCCACGTGTAATTACAAACCATTTTTATAGCATTAAAATGCATATTTAAAGTTGAAAGGTTGTAATGTAACCACTAGAGAATGAGGGAAAGATGCCCTTAGGAAAAGTCTTGGGGCATCTATACCCCAAAAATTAGGGGCATCTATTGTTTTCTGGGTGGACAAATGCTCCTACATTTTTGTACAAAATTTAATAAAAAGTTGACTTGGGAATATGAAAGTAACTAACAATACCTAACAAATATGAAAAGAAACTTACGCTGACATGAAATAGAGAAAAGTTACGCGCGATTGAAAAAATGCCAAATTGCAAATTCATACAAGTTGAAAATGAATTTTTCGTAATATCGTTACAACGCGGTTGTGTGGACAACCCTAAAATTACAAAGGCAATTACTGTTAGTACCAGACGATGCTCTTTAATTGCCAATAACATTTTTGTTCGTTTGGTGTCTGGAAATACTAGTTTGAACAACTGCTGCATCTATCTCACTGGGGCATCTAACCCACTTTTACCCTACTTTTCTCTTAAATTTAAATTAAAGGCAATTACTCAAAATATTACTCTAATTTCCATATTGAATTTACACTTTTACGAGTACGAATACAAATCCTTATTGAATTTAGGCGCGAATGCAAGAATATTATGAGCTTGTAATAGAATCTGTCACCGACAACAGACTAAGCGTCACATGCTAATTGCGTATTGAAAACATGATTTCTAATACAGTCGAATTCCAACAGTTCTTTCATTTTCTTGAAAGTTCAACTCTTTTCAAAGTAGCCCTTCACTATGCACTCGAAACATAATTGTAATTGAATTTGATTGTCCCTAATTATATATCATCTCTCTCTTCTCTAGCCTAGCGGGCTTAACATCCCACTATATGAAATAGTAAAATAATAATAGGCTTCAGTTAATTACAGTCCAGTCTTCTACTGTTTCTACTCTTCATATAATAAAATTCTACTTAATTTTCAAATTTGAAGGTTTTTCACAAAATCTGAAAGCTTACGTTCACATTTACATATGTAGTCGACAATAATAATAATTATGTCTTGCGTCTTGGTTGTCCATGAGAAGATAGCTACGATTTTAATTTTCAAGAATCTCGTGACATTTGACTGACATTAAGTACATACATACATGGAATAAGTCCAGTGAGCAAAACGATGTTTTTGTTACATACACATATAACTAAGTGGACTACCTATCTGGACTATGCGAAATATAATATTCTTCAAGAATAGAATTTATGAAGAAAAAAACAAGTCACAAGTTTTGATTTTAATCGCACACAATATAGGAAAAACCACAACTTGAAAATCATTTTAATTTTAATAAGTCTCATTAAAAAATGATGTTGACGTGATCATGTCATCCAAACGCAATAATCCGCATATAGTCGTCAACGCGTCATCTTCTATACGCAGGTGCGTTTTATCCAAGATGGTATTGCGTGGCAGTCAGTGGTAATGTATTTAACAGTTGTTTTATTTTTATCTTTGGTCTCAACACCATGCCGCGCTGCGCCGCGCCGTTTCTTCTAAATTTAAAATTTTGCATGTGTCGCCTATTATAAAATTATGCGATGATGACGCTATAATAATATGATATTGAGTTGTTTAGTGTTGAGTGGTATATTTGCGGTGTGTTTGTTTCAAGCAAGGTCATCTACCTACAACAACATAACTCACCAGGCAGACGATTATATAATTCTGACTAAAAGTAACTAGAGTCAGTATACTGGTAGGCTATGACTGCACACAGTTTTACCGAGAGAAATCGAATCTTGTTTGTCGGCCTAACAGATGGTAGATGTTTGATTTTTATCATGCAATATGGTGAAATTGATCGGAAAAAGTGTTTCATTTTCAGCAAATACGTTAACCCTGATATTATTATGCCACATTTGTGTTAGATTGGTGAGGTATAGTGCGCCAGACTGTAACTTGCTGCACTTATTTGTGAATCAACTTTGAGATCACATCACAGATCATCCCTATAGTAAAAACTACTTTGGTCCAATCCATATGCATACGTTGTTCAGCCAGGGCCGGGCATTGACAAGGAAAGTGATGTACGCTCTGTTCCTCTTGTTTATCATTACTGCTTCTACCTATACAGTAGTCGTTGTGGAGCCTCCTCGTGTGTTCTCCTATAAGACATTGTCAAGTTATAGCACTGATTACTTTATCAATGTCTTCTCTATCTAATGGCAATAAAAAAAGTTGAGCCACTGCCAAATTGATCTTGTTATCGCGCATGTGTAACCGTTGCATCTGGCACTGACTGCAATACAACAAATTATTACAAATTTATAGGCACAATCAGCGATTGGCGTCTTTGGGTTACTGGGAAAGTTCTGCAAGTACCTATCTATCACATTGCAAGCGAAACAGTCCGCGTTACAGTTCCCTGTGAATTCACTATGTGTCCGTATCCGGAAGAGTACAATATCGAAAAACCAACTCATCTCTCTTATAGCTTAGCTTAGGCAGGGTCATTGGTGTTAGAGTTGCCCCAAATGATGTCGTGGTCAGAAGGTGCGATCCATAATACACACTATCGGTCGATTCTGCTTTTGAATGGGGAAGATGAATTTGGAGAAACTTTAGCATAAGGTCTCTCTCCAAACCACGGTGACCCGGTTGAAAGGTCTATACAGACAGAGCACCCAAATTCGAACAGAGTGAAATGCAGCAGTCGAGGATTTACAAGTATGTAAGATGCAGCCTAGGGAGGCAGCTTTTGGGAGGCGACAATTTCGTAGCAAATATTTTTCCATTTTATACACCCCTAAAACCACATGTAAAATTTAATAGCACAGATAAGCAAAATTATCCTTGCCATTAAATACGTTTGGGGAAATGATGTAGTATGGTTTTGCCCTTAGTGAAGCATAAAACTAAAAAGTGCTTCTTGCCATTTCAGAGCATTTGAAACTAAAGGAATAAATATCAATTCAGCGAAATATCGAAAAATTAAAATTTTAAATCTTGTAATCGGTCAATGCACAAAGATCTCTTTCGTCCCCAATTGAAACCGTCAAGCTTTTAGTACAAAAAAAAAGCTGAATTTCAGATGAGTTTCCATAGGAAGGAAAATTATTTTTTCACCATTTTGATGCTTAAACAAATTTTTCTTGAGCTTTCAAATGTCAAAAGTCAAAAGTCTAAGCATACTAACTTTTCTTAACTTTGCGTATTTATCAGCTTGGTACCTGTATCTTCGAATCGTCATTGATGGTTTGAATTTAAATTTCATTAAGTTAAAAATTTGGGTTAACTTCAATAATTTTCACAAAAAAAGAAACGCTAACGACAAAAGTTCTATGCTTTTCGTTCTATGATAACTTTTAAAGAACGCTCAGGAAACAGAAAGATCAAAGCTCATTTAAGCCTATAAATGGAGGAAGAACAAATTGAAAGTTTCCAGGTAAATCAAGCAATCAAGCTTACGTTGTGAGTAATGATGTTCGATACAAGTTGCTTAAAATTTCTTTCTGAGAGCCAGTCGCGACCGCCTCTTCGTCCATTTGTCTTTTTGATATCGCTGTTATACACTCGAAGTCTGAGTTTTATGAAGCCGAACCGAGCCTCAAAATGGCCAGTCATTCGTTGTTGATGAGGAAAACCGCACATTTAATTTCAATCGATTGGAAGGTCTCCACTGCATGTCAAGATTATCTGCAAAATTAGGTCCTAATTGCGATGTATTTTTTTTCCTTGGTCACACGACTTCTAGTTTAGCGCCAGGCAAAACCTCTCGGGCCTCGCCAATAGCATAATTAACCGCCATATGATGATGATCTTTCATCGGTTAACTTTTTGAGATTAACGCCTTGAAACTATCCTCCATCCTTACACTCCCGAGACGGACCCGGAATTTCCATAACACTCTGAAAGCTTACGGACAAAAAATTCGCTCAACAACAATCCAGTTATCCGAGAATTGGGAGTGATGGGGCTAAACCACTGAGCGGAGCAATATTCTGTCGCTTCTCTTCTGCCTGATCTGAACGTTGTCGCTCAATGACACGATTTTCCATTGAAAGGTCCACAATCACGCCCAGTTCTTTTTTTTTTCTGGCTAAAGGCGGAATCTTGCATGGATACTGCGTGCCGGGTAGCAAACCACCAGCATGCAGCTCCTCGTTCTGTAGCTTCACATGAACGGCACAAATTGGCCTGCTTACTGAATTCCAGTTATTTGCTGATAGCAGCGTCAGAAACACTAGGTTCTCGGGGCTTATATTTTATCCCAATTCCGCTTCTAGTTGACTGCGGATATCTTCAAATCTGGGACAATCAAAAAAACATGTTTCGCATCCTCCGCAACTGAATTGCATTTCAAACATTCGGGCAAGTCGTCCAGCTTAAACTGATTCAATTATTGACGGTATATTCAAAAAAGTGGAGACAATATCTGTGAGTAATGACGGAGCTCTCTGTCAAATTTTCTTCATGACCGTCCTATAAGCCGCTCCCCATGGATTTTTATCCGTAACCTAACAGAGCTGTTTGGGGCTGCTTTATAAGCCTCGAGCAAATCATTGTATGCTGTCGTTCGTGTCGAACGTTGACAAAGGCACTCACGTCGCCTACTTGCGATCTCCTTCGTCCACCAGTAGTTTTCACTCCGATTAGTGATCGAACTCTTTCTTGGTATGGTGGCATCTCATGGTATTGATAAATTGACCGGTCAATTGCAAGGCCTTCTGTTCCGCTGATCCGTTAACTGTACCATCATTAGACAAGGTTGCTATGAGTCTAAGTCTCCCCCAATTATCTCGGGGATGTCACTACTCGCGACGTGCACTAACGCGTCGAGAAAACTCTCGAACTCTGCGTCATTCCACCGTGGCGGAGCGTAGCAGCTATACACGCGTACGCTGGTGATTTTGGCATATCATCCACAAGTCCAAATTGCTGCATCCCTGTCCTTTTCAGCGATCTAAACCGAGCTACGCAGTTTTTTATATTCGTCGCAGATAATTGCAACATCGATTCCCTTCTATTTTACCGTCAGTGATAGCAGATCTTGTGCTGCCTGACAGTGATTCTGTTTCAGCTGCAAGAATCTCATTTGGGAATTAATTTTATTGCCTCCTGATAGAGTGGGCATTTTACGCATCCAGTTTTGTGCTTAAAGTTGGCCCTAAACTGCCTCCTTACACAAAATGCAATTGGTCCCTTTGTCACAGGTTCCCGTTTTGTGGCCATATCCTCCACACACTTTAAGCACATATTTGACCTATCATGCTGGCTACTGCAGTCTTTCGTAAAGTGACCAAATCCAAAACACTTAAAGAATCTCTTCGGAGACAATTGCCGTTTGAACCGACAGGTTGTCCATCCCACGTTGACTGTGCATACTTCCATCACCTTCTTGGCTACGTCTGTAGGCAAGCTTATGGTTGTCCTTTGCGAGCGACTGCCTTCGCCCTTTGCTTGTCGATTCTCTGTTTTTCAACGATATTAAATAAATAGTTACGGACACTGAAAGAATTACTCGATGCGAGAATTTGCCTTTGGTGCGCCAATATATATTTAAGGGCTCCGTATGGTATGGTGGGTCTATGTTTAGGCAAGGTCCCGCAATTAAGTAGACCCACTTGCCAGAAAGCGCTTGATGAAACATCTTTCGGGCTAGATTTAATTACGAGCAAGGTCTTGAAGAGATTTTCTATGGATAGCGAAAGAGTGTCCCGGCTGTTTTTCTTTTTTACTCGGGAAAATAGGAAAAATATGAAAAACACTGCATAGTCCTTAGTACTTGTAACAAACAAACGTAAAGTAAAGTAAATAGCGAAAAGATCAAGCACCTACCGCCAGTTAAAAACAGAACACTTCCCCACGAAAAACAAACAATTCAGGCCAGTAACACCTAAAACAATTGATTCCTCACCATGGGAACATTTTCTGTTATTTGATCGCCCCGAAAATTCAATTATTTCAGGATGAAAACCCTTTAATTAAAAGAAAAACACTTCTGAGCTCAAAATGATGAAAAAACCGGGCAGCACATATTTCATAGACTTAGATCTCGCAAGTTGTATATGGTCTCGCATAGCGTCTAAAATTCAATTAGCCATTGAATTAACACTTCAATTAGTACGTTGATGTGAAGAAGGTGCTTCTGACATTAGATAGGTGGACTCCTGAGTCTCTATGAAATTCTTATGATCTGGGGAAAAAAATAATGTTTATCACGTCGATTATTTATGGTACCGATTCCCATCGGTGTGATGGTGTGAATGGCATGTACAATGTCCCGAACCAGCCCTGTAGCCAATAAACACGTGGGGGGTATGTCCGTGTATTTTCGTTTTTCAAGTATTGCTAGTTGGGGATATGGCGCGAAAACAATATTTTTATCATTGGCGTTAGTAAGTAAAATAAAAAAAAGTACATTTTCCTCTGTACGAGGATTTTTTACGACAGTCTGCACATCACAGCGGACATTGATTAAATTGCAGCAGTTTTTCTCGCAAAACATAAATTCTACTAATTAACCACCTTCTGTCTACTTCAATCATTCTGACGAATTGAAATTTGTGACCACTTCCGTTTAGAACGCCATCGTCACTGTGTATCATTATACGCCACCTCCATTTCAAATGGGCGATCATTACCCAGACATTTATTTAGCAAAAGGCAATTCTTCCGAACAAAAAAAAATAATTTTTCGCCAAATAGTCGATTAAGATATTATCTTGAAAATGATGCAAAATGTGATACAGAAAAAAAAACAAGCCAAACGTCTTAATGTCGGCAATTGTGTGGTACTTATTTTTATAAGTACTAACGAACATCCTTTCTCAAGACAATTTTTTAAATCGTCGCAATCATGGCATTTGTCTGCGGTGGTAATTACAGAATTTTTCATTACTCGACCTCATCGAAATAGTATGACTTTGTGCTTTGCTCTTTATATTTTTTTTTGCGTGTGTGCGAACTTCAATTACTGGCGCCAAATAGTGTCTGTGTTCTTTGCAATCTGCGCAAGAATACAAAAAAAAGCCATTCGAAAGAACTTGAACTTCGAGTACATAACAAAAAAAATCAAGAAAAAGAACAAAACGAAGAACATTCGCATACATTTTTAATACGATTGTTCTTTGCCGCGCGCATTTTAATTTTGTTTGTCGCTTTTATCGTTTGCTCGTGAGATAATTTTTATTCGAACCGCATTGGGTGCGTTTCTAAAGGAGCTTATAGTATGGACATCCGAGTTTGTGATTTTATTCAGAATTAATCTGATAATAGTTGCGCGTATTTTCTAAAGCAAATAGCGCTTGTATCGGTCGTCTTTGTTCATGCAAGAAAAGGCCAAATCGCATCGGGAAATTGAGTTTTGCCATACCCGTCCAGAAGATATATCTTTCTATCTCGTTGCAAATATTTTCTACACAATATGTGCATACCTTGCGGATTATAGTATAGATATCCATATGGGGGAGATTTATTGTCCCGCGCCGATGACTAATACGATCCGACAGAGAATTGCGATAGTCGTCGTCTACGTCGCCCCAAAGTGTCCAATTCATTCTAAAACACTGCACCCAATGCCACATTATATCAACATCCAAATATATACAAGTAATAATAGCCTGGTGTATTACTAACCATTCCATATGTATTTCTTCTAACACTAAAATACAATTTTGGTTTTCTAGTGCTTTTCTGAATATGGTGATTTCTTCTTTTTTCTCTTCTGTTCTGAAGGACGACTGGCTAGCTCTCTATATCTAGCTAGTTTGCTTAGCTGGCATTATAATCTCAACCATACACGACGTGTGCTGATTTTATTTTTCCCATTTTTTGAACTCGCGCCAAACTGTATATTATGGTGCTAAGTCCAATGGTCTCGCAATAATGGTTTCCACGAAGACGCACATGAATAGTACAGTACATTGCATATGAAGACGTGAAGGCGTTTTAATAGTGTGCCCATAAAATTTATATTGTTTGCCTGATTTCTTGGCTTTTATATGAAATTTACCTTTAAGAGCCGAAGAGCAATCAATATACAACACGACAGCAACGACACCACCACCGGCATGGCCACTGCCTGCTCCGGCCGTCGATGACTATGCAATAATGATGACGGACGCAACGGATGGCAAAAAGGAGTAGGTGTTTCAATACACTCTTGGCTTTATAAGCCCCAAAAGAGAGATATTGAGATATTGACTTTTTTCTTTTTGTACATATGTATGATACCTGCTTTGGATTATATTTGCGTGTAAGGTGATTTCTTCTCCATCTTTTTGGTTTTATACTAAAGAAAAAATCAAACTATACGACCAACTCATCTTCAAATGAGAAAAAGTATAGTAAAAATTTCGCGATTAGTATCACACTATACATATACCCCGGGTGGATTTTTAAAGACACACTCCTAGTCATAAATTTTCATTAATTTAATTTTGTAATTTATATATTGCACGAATACCGGATGGGGCATACTAGATTATGGGTGAGCGTGTGTCTAAAGATTTTTTCGTATTATTTTTTTTTTTGCATTGAGAATACATTATGGAGAATATGAAAGAGATCGGATGTGTGTTTAGATGCATACAAAATGATAGTGAGATCCTTTGAAAATGTTTCAACAAACGAGGGTTGGTACGCGATTCGAGAGATTGAGATTTGCGGGGCCGTCGGTAAATCGAGAAATTATTATATAAGTGACCGCAGCTGATCTTGACTATAAACCAGTTAGTTCGGTGAAGTTTTATGAAGCTTTGCAGGAAAAGTGTAAAAAGTTTTTGTGCTGTTAATGTGATGATTGAGAATTGTTGTCGAATGACTATAAAGTGCAACAAGTGAAACCACAGAAAAAAAAACGAGTTCTTCAAACTCGATCCTTAGGTAGAGCGAAAACAATTCAATTCGACTAACAAATCGAAAGATTTAAGAAAGAAACCTGATAATTTTAAAACCTAATTTTTCTTGTACTAGAAAAAAATATTCGGGTAATTTATTAAGTGATTTTGTGTATGAAAGCGTCGAATAAAGTCATTCTGCTCATTTTGACTAAATTACTGGAATGGGTACGAGTTTCCCAGATGACAATATCTTACAACTTAAATCAAATCAAATCAATGATGTCGCCTATTCCTATTTCCGCGCTCCTTACAAATCTGATATATTACCGGGCACCCATGTTTGGCCGAGCACTCGCATTGACTGTATTTTAGCGTTTTGGCGAAATGGCTATGGTACATTCTCGCCTTATTTTTACACACTTTCGATTTTCAGTCTGAAGTACGCTCTTTTTGGTAGATTTAAATCTAGCCTCCTGCCGCTTATTTGCTTACAGGTTTCGATCGGTATGGCATTAAGTGCAAACTTTTTAATTTGCCTTCACATTTATGCCTCACACCACCTGAAAAAGAAAGAGGAATGTCAAAGTCAAGGATGTAGCTTTAAGGCAATCGAAAATATCAGTGCCTGTGTGTAATTTACAAAACTAAAGTCACATAAAACGAAAAGTTTGAGATTCTGAGCTCGTATGGTGAGAGAGGGTTCGCCCAGGACACGAATTGGACATAGTTGAGGATCTTATCTATTCGCACATGAGTCACCTCCTGCCCATGGTGATAAAACGAAACGCTCTTTCTTAAAGTATAATTTCATATCATCAGACAATTCGGTGCAATATGAATGATTTTAGACTTAGTTTAAATGTGATTCACATATAGCGTGCCCTTTGATTTTTCTAATTTATTTATACCACTAAAAAGCGTTGTAATTTGAAAGGGGCTTTCGTTCATTTGTCGTCTCCAAATTATTTTTGACCATCGACTGTCTTTCTCAGGAATAGTGTGTCTCGAAAAATCATGTTGGCAATTAATTTCGTGTAGTCATGATAATTT
This sequence comes from Microchrysa polita, assembly GCA_949715475.1. Classification (NCBI taxonomy): domain Eukaryota; kingdom Metazoa; phylum Arthropoda; class Insecta; order Diptera; family Stratiomyidae; genus Microchrysa; species Microchrysa polita. The sequence goes on along the minus strand of OX454415.1, from coordinate 46,663,072 downwards.
CGGATCTTTTGCCTGATTTTTGATGCACTTTGGCGGTCTTGTCACTGTTAACTTATCTGGCTATGAAACCTAGCTCAAAATCATACTATCAGTTTACAAGAAAAGCCGTTAAACACTCAAATAGCACCTATAGTCAGCCGTGTCGATCCATTACTCTAAGATCAGTGAAATCTACCGTTAGTTTTAAAATCAACGATCCCTGGTGTGGTTTAAAGAAACAAATTTACTCGAAAAGTGAATTTTTTGTATTGTTAACATAGGCCTGGTTTTTTAAACCAAACAAACTTCTCGGTTCATTTTGCGATTTTCCCTGGGATACTATGGTTCTCAGCTTCATCTCAAGTGGGTTCGTCAAAAATGACTTTTTCGTGAAAAGTACCGTTATTGAGATATGTATTTCAAAAAATCATTGGTATAGAATAATTTTACTGGACTAGTCCTGACGCGATCTGCTTGAATCGGTTCCCTGATGAAGGACTGCATTTTCGCAATAGAACGCAAATTGAGGGGTGCCAAATCATAACGGTGTGTGCCATACGTATCAATTTGATATAAAAATATTAGACCCAAAAAATGTCCCCTAACGATAAGGTACTGAGATATTACTGCCAAAAAGGGGCGATGTGCCTACACCGGAGGTCGAGCAACGCGAAGCCATGGAGCGGTATAAAGAACGAGGCAACGAAGAAGTAGAAAGATGAGGTACTGCGTATAGGCTCAAATCTCAGTCTTATTGTACTACGGCTCTAGTCAAAAGAGGGCAAAACAATGCTTGACGATCAAGGTCGATCGTATTTAGCAAGTGGTTGAATTGGCTGATTTAGGAGGCCGAAGCAATGTCGTTAGTGTCTGAATAGACCATTCCGAATCCTAGGTGTATCTAGCTATATTGGACTATAGTATCGTACTCAGAGAGGACGTGAGTTGAAGACTTGTCGTCTTCTTTGAGGAATCCACAGCTTATGGGCTTTGTGTGAGTCCTATTGTCCGATAGTAGTATCTCACGCACGCTATGGCTGCGAGGCATGGACCCTAACCCAAAACTCTGGACACCTGTTGGACGCATTCGAGCGAAAGGTTCTCCGAAGAATCTTCGGGGCCGTTCGTGAACGAGGTGAATGGCGCATCCGGTACAACCTTGAGTTGTATCAGCTGTATGATGAGCTGCAGGTGTCGAAGATCGTGAAATTGCAGCGATTGCAATGGGCGGGTCATGTACAAAGGATGAACGACGATCGCATGCCCAAAAAGGTGATGAACGCGCAACGAGTGGACGGAGCCAGATTGCGTGGACGACCGAGAGCCCGATGGGAGCATTCTGTATGTGAGGACGCCCACCAGATGCTAGGCTTTCGGAATTGGAGGACAAGGTCGCGTGACCGCGACAATTGGAGGTTTTCAATCCAGACGGCCAAGGCCCGACGTCGGGCTATCGTGCCATAAAGAAGAAGAAGAAGTATCTCACGCAAGAATAGCCTCGAAAAATCGGCAAATGATTCAGACTTTGCTTCTGCTTAGTTGAAAAGTTTAAATTTACAAAGGCCTTTACTATACAGGTCTACATATTCCGCACTACACCTGGAAGTCAGAAGTTACTCTCTGTTATTTTAGGCCAGTTGATTCAGGTCCTTCAGGCAGAACTGAACAAATTTGACGTGACAGTGTAATGGGTAAGCAATTTAATAGCCACTTGGCTATCGGAGAGGATATAGCTATACGTTTGACTGCAACCCCAGGTGCACCAACTCAGTGCACCCTTTGATGGGGATATTTCGGTTGTTTTTGAACAATCAGAAAAACACTTAATGGTAGCAGGGTGTAGCTTGATGAAATTAGAGGCTGAATGAGAGCTACTTTATGTTGTGGTCGGAACGCATTTTCGATTTTTTGATTTTTGTTTTAATTGGAACCTAATCCCATGCAGTGAATCGATCCGATGCTATGTTTGCTTTGATTGACGTAAGCTTCCACAAAAGGATTTCGGAAACCAGACAACATAGAAGGAGCGATAGCACCTGCCCTCCCCCTTGTAGGTAGCCTCTGATAATCTTAGCTAGGGGAATTGAAATTAAGAACTCTTTAAGCTTATGGAAGCTCGTTGAAGCACTCGCAGCATAAATAAAAGTTATTAAAAGTTAGAAACCGGATCTTGAACATAGCGTTGCATACTTTTTTATCTTTGTCCATGTTGGAGGGGTCACCTGGGAGCCTTTTTCAACTATGAAACACTTGCTTTAAAATATGTTTCATAGATACCGTCTTTCGCATCCCTTAAGTGTAAACAGTGAATTTACAGGGCACATTTACGGGGAATTCATTTGCATTATTTCTTAGTCAAATATAAAATTCCTCTAGTTTATATTTCGGCAAGTTGGATGTATTGACCACTTGATTATAGGACTACCATGCTTTACAGTTTTTTTCTAATTCAATGATTGAGGCACGTTGATGTGTATTATCTATCGCCAGTCTCCCAGTGTCTTAATGCCCCAATATCCCAATGTTCCCATGTCCCAATATCCCAATGTCCCAATGTGCTAATATCCTGATGTCCCAATATCCCGATGTCCCAGTGGCCCAATGTCCCCCGTCCCAGTTTCCTCAGTGTACCTAATATCCCAATGTCCAAATGTAAAAATGTTTCATTGTCCCAATTTCTCAATGTCCTAATGTCCCAATATCCTAATGTTCCAATATCCTAATATCGCAATGCCCCAATGTCTGATAATCCCGATGTTTCAGTGGTCCAATGTCCCTATGTGCAAGTGTCCCAATGTCCCATTGTCCTATTATCCCAAGGTCATAATGTCCCAAAGTCCTAATATCCCAGTGCCCCCATGTCCCTGTATCTCAGTGCCCTAATGTCCCAGTTTTCCAATATTCCAATACCCCTATGTGCCTAAATCTCAATGTTCCAACGTCCCAATGTTCTAATATCCCGATGTCCCAATGTCCCAATATCCCGATGTCCCAGTGAGCCAATGATCCCCCGTCCCAGTTTCCCCAGTGTACCTAATGTCCTAATATCCCAATGTCCTAATGACCCAAGACCCTAATGTCCACATGTCCTTTTATCCTAGTACCCCAATGTCACAATATCCAGTCTCAGTAGCCCAACGCCCCTATGTCCCAATGTCCCAATGTCCGATTGTCCTATTGTCCCATAGTCATAATGTCCCGATGTCCTAATATCGCAGTGCCCCCATGTCCCAGTCTCCCAGTGTCCTAATGTCCCAATATACCAATGTCCCAATGTCCGATTGTCCCAATATCCCAATGCCCCAATATTCCGATGTCCCAATGCCCCACGTCCCAGTTTCCCCAGTGTACATAATGCCCCAATGTCTTAATGTCCTAATGTCCCAATACCCTAATGCCCCAATTTCCTAATATCCGACTGCCCCAAGGTCCTAGTCTCCCAGTGTCCCAATATCCTAATGTCCCAGTGTCGCGGTGTGTTTTAAAAAATTGTCAATGCGATGAGCTGAAAGAGGCAATTGTTGGAAATCTTTTGTTAACCTTCCGGCGGGCGCAATACTAATCCTAACACGATCGGGCGCAATGCATCTGACAGATTAAGTGCAGAAAATACTATGAAACTAAGTTTCTGTATATTTTACACTCTAATTTATTGTTGCATTTTCTTTTTTGAACAGTTCTACGAAATTTTAGAATTAAATACTGTCTCACAAAGTTTGATACCCTTCACATTTTCAATTTTCAAAGAAAATTCCGTTTTCAATCGGTTCTATATTTAAAAAACCTCCAACAACTCGATCGCTTAAAAAGTGTGATCTTATTTTGCTAAAAACACACTATTGAACGATTTGGTGAGCCTAAAAGTAAACACAACATTATTACGCAATGTGGGAAGTATAACGAGTGGAAATTTTCATAGAAAAGAAAAAATAACACAATCGGGCGCAATGCATCTGAGAGATTATTTCATCCCCTCCCGTCCCTCAGGCACATGGTAGATAGAAAATGAAAACTGCTTTGGGTAGTTGATCGATAAAGATTAAGCTACTGTGAGTTTCAGATCTCTCCCTTTTCATATCGCTGATTGGCGCAACAAAAACTGGTCACTTAATCTGTCAGAATTGCGCCCGCCCGAAGGTTAACTTTACCTAGTAATTTACCGTTATTCCATCCACTTATCTAAATAGAAGAGACTGATTCTATAGAAGGACCACCAGATGATCATTCATCCCAAATTTCATAAAAATCCCAGAGAGAGACAGTAAAACCAAGTCTTTCTGCAACTGTAGACTTCAGTGTGAAATTGGGTTACTCGCTTAAGTCTGTCAGGGTGAAAATTTCACCGTTTATTGCATATATCTTACCCGTTATTGTGCCGATCGAAGATTTTTTTGGAAAGGCACTAGAACAGGATATCTAGAATATTTTGGTAATTTTTTTTTGGGGGATGTTGCCTGGAAGGCTGTAGTCCTGTCAATGAAAAAAAAAACAAGTTGTGTCCGGTAATCATAGACTTGTTCGCTTTCGTTTTTTAGGGTTTTTTTCCTTTGACGGGCAATACGCTCTCGCGTCTCTTGAACTTGTTCGCTTTCGTTTGTCTTTCCTTTGGCGGGCGATACGCTCTCGCGTCTCTTGATATTTGTCAACTAAAATTTTCAATGTATATGATAGTTGGAAATCTCCTTGCATGTCCCTTATGAAATGCGTATAGAAACCTGAATTTTTCTAGTCCACTCTTTTGTCTTTAAATTGTAGAAAAATCCTCTTGATTTCATCCTGGAATTGTAGCGGCCATTTTCGCCCTGCAACCAAAAGCTCTTGCTCATAGCCACTGTTTATATGTATTTCTAATTGGACTAAGGAAAATAAACCTCACAATTCCTTTCGGGCAATGCCCTATTCTGCCAGCCAATGTTCCATCCATGTTCCAAAGTCGTTAAATTTGATATTTCCAACTGGCTGTCGATTTGAAAAGAAGACGAATGTTATTTCGAATGTTCTTATTTAAATACAGATAAACATAACTTGTACGATTTTACTGCCGAACTCATAACATATAGTGAGCATTACACACGGTCGTAAAAAAACTTAGAACAAAAGTTTCTAAGTCAGATACGAGTCAATCACCTATGGCAAATTATACATCTTCAGACAGGTGTTGATGAGCTGACTGGTCATCTAATGTGATGATCCATTGCATGACTGATAAGTGAAAAATTAAATTTAAATTGAATCCCCAACAAAGATGTAATATGGGAGAAATAGAAACATTAACATATTTTGAAATAAGACCAATTTCAAATTTGCTTTGTGTTTTTCACTGTTTCTTTTTACGATTGAATATTATTGTTTTTAATTAATTGGAATGTTACATATAATAGGAACTTATTACATTTTTGTATGGTTTTCCAATTAGTGCAATTTTGGCGTGTATGAAATTGTACAAGTGAATGTACTTTTCTTTGGCTTAACAATCACTAAACATGAATTCCAACGACTTCGCTGACCATATCCATCATCCAGACATAGAGTAGTCGCACAGGTACATCCACTACTCTTACACTTCATGAAACTCTGTCGGTATTTGTCGCATGTCTCATGAATTCAAGAGCTCATAAGCAATGAAAACCTTTTATGCATTCTAAATACCAATTTGGATACGAATAAAAAAAACTTGCGATACATCCATCTATCTATAGTTTTGAAAATAAAAAGTGAAGATATAGAGACGTTTATCCGGCGGAAGTTGACGATCATTATTCGATTTGTTAGTCAGTTTCAAGTCGACAGTACATACGCGGGTACCTGTCTCTAAACAGGGTGGACAATACAAAGCCTACACTCTGTTCGGTGTTCGCCATACAGGCATGAATGAAGTGTGCAGTCCGAATGACATCATTCTTATGTATACAGGTATACCACAAAAGTACAAGTACCTTTGGTTATAGCCATGTACGAGTACGTACATGTATACAAGAAATCGAAGACGGTGATGGATTAACCATGGATACGATAAAAAGCCGCTGCGAGGTATATTTAACACCCAACATAAGAATTAAATGGCATAGAACATCATCCCTCAGGTGTGAATTTCACGATTAATTACAAAATTTCTGTCGGCTATATTTCACGAAAGTACATTTAACTATTTCAAGATTAATTCATTCATTCAACTGGAACAATTGAGAAGAAAAATAATTCACCTTACCTATGTACGTAATATAATGAACTTCACTTATATAATAATGATCTTGAAGCCAATTATATTATCTTTTCTCAGATATAGTTAGAAAATAAAATGCTCTATCTCTTTGCCTCTCACTACAGTGCCCGCCATGCACAATTATGATAGCACTTTGTGGCCAATCCAAAGACTTAACGATTATTATCGATAGGAAGTAATAAGAAGTTTTTCATTATTGCCGCATCACGTCACGTTTACAAGAGTGCAATGACTCCTCAGATGGATGATGGACGGTGTGGTGCAGATATGGTGAAGAGTTTGGCTCACGGTTTTTTTCATTTTTAGCAAACTGTTGACACGGGAATTATTGTCATGATGACTCAGAATGTTATATGAACGATGTGCAGAGAGTGGAGTCAAAAATGATTCCTTATTGAACTGTGATTTGAGAAGACGAAGCGGGATGTTTTCTTCAATTCGAGGTCGTTCGGTTTCGTTTTTAACAAAAAAAAAAATGTTTGATATTTTTTTTTGTATGCAGTTAAAGTTGTGATGGACAGAAAGAAATTCATGAAACTCCTTTGAAAATGCTGTCGCATTTGAAATAGAAATTAGAATATGTACACATTCAACGAAATTGGAAAAGTAAGATATCTATGAAACTAATGCATATGTATTACTTTTCTCTACCCACAAAAAATAAAAAAGTTTTGTGAAACTTCCAAAAAATATTTGTCACCAATCTAGATTCCATGTATGAGATACATCATTTTAAATAAACTTTTGACTTCTGAACCATTTATCAATTTCTGATCCACCACCAGGTGATCATTAGCCATCGTACATATGTACAATACATTGGCAATAGATTAATCATAAGTTTTGTTTTGTTTCGCTTTGTTAGTTTCTTTTTTTGCATTTTTCTGAGCGAATTCACTTTGCAACTATCATCTCAAGATTACTAGATTGACAGCCAGATGCATGCATCTCCTCTGCATACATTGTAAACACGTAACAGACGATCATCATCAATCTTTTAATAATAAATTTTCAATCGATTTGATGATGTATTCATTTAAATTGCGATCGATTCGGCGTTGTATTGGACGTGGTTGTCTAACATCCGTCTTTATAAATAGATGGAAATATTTTATGACATTATACTATGATTGCATACTTATACAAAATATCCATATAATGATATCCTATATAATGTATAAATACATATAGGCCAGTAATTTTATGATTTTAGGTCGCAAAAAATAGCTCGGCTCTGGTTTTTTGGGATATTGTTAGGGTTGATACTAGAAGTGTACCACCAAGTTTGCAACTTCGAAAAACCTGTGCTAACCCCGTGACCCTCAAAAAACCTCAAAATTTTCAGACTTTTTTCATATTTTAGTTTTTAATTTCCAAAAGGTTCTTCCTACAAGAAAGGCATCCACTGGATTTTTTAAAGCTATCAAAACTTTCTTTAATTTGAGTCCACCTCCAGCTTTGTAGGTGTAAAGGATCCCAAGAGAGCACTATAAACATTGTTTTTTGTAAACAAGTTCGAAATTGTAATTTTAGTCATCTTCCGATCTAAATGCGCATTCTACGGAGAAAGTCATGTGACACGAAGTTATAAACCAGTTACTTAGCTGTATATATTTCGGAACGAATGGAATCGAACCACGGGGGCATGGGTATGCCCCTGAAAATCGGGTTCTTCTAAGAAATTTTTTTTCTTGATGTATCAATATTAATCAAACTTCACCCAAGTGTGTCCCTGGTTAAGCCTCAAAAAATATCTAGGAACGGATAAAATCGGAACACTATGTGATAGGGCTGTCATACAAACCAACCTCTGAAAATCAGGTTCTTCTAAGAAAAACTTTTTTCTTTATAAACCAATCTTTACTAAACCTCACCCAAATGTGTTCCTAGTAAAGCCTCAAAGCATATCTAGGAATGGATGGAATTGGAACATTATGTCATAGGGCTGTCATAAAAACCAACCCCTAAATATTAGGTTCTTGTAAGAAAAACTTTTTTTTCTTTTTGAATCTTAACCAAAATGCATCCAACTGTGTTCCTGGATTAGCCTCAACGCATCCAGGAACAGATGGAATCGAAACACGTCATAGAGTACGTCGTATTACAATTAAAAAAAAAACATCTTTTAAAATGCTGTATCTTGGGATCCTTTGTACCTACAAAGCTGGGGTTGTACTCAAATTAAAGAAGATTTTGTTAGTTTTAAAAGTGCAGTGGACGATTTTCTTGTAGGAAGCACCTTTTAAAAATACCGGCGTACAGAGGGCTGCGCCCGCAATACGAGGGTTTTTTAGAATTTTGATGCATAGTTAATATTTTTTGTACATATATTTTATAAGCAATAGATAAGAATTGTCTACAGCATTAATGGAATGCTTCCTGTAAATCAATTTTTGGATTGGTCTAAATAAACGCGTTCCAGAATGAAAGGCTAGCGCCTTTCATTCTGTTCCACCTTTAATTAGACCAATCCAAAAATAGATTTACTATTTACCCAGTTTGTATAAAAGTAGGCAAATCTACAGGCCTTTTTCGATTTAAGATTTCTGATGGTCTTTGAGCAAAAAGAAACTCAGGCAAACGTAAGGCTGGCTTGGCTTTATATATGAACTGAAATTATTGGCTGTTAGACTACTGTTACTTTTTTTTAATCAAGGAAAAGCAACTTATATGAAATGATTCCATTATGTCCCCTGACATAAGAGCCCATGCAAGCTTTCCAATGAGTATTGAACAAGTGTACTTTTGCAGCTATTCAGGGACACCCTGTTAACTTGGTCCTACAAACTTCAAAAATATTTGTGGCAAACACTATTACCATTCTATGCATATCCACCAAATTTCATGTTTATTGTTTCATCAAGTTAAAAGATATGCATTGAAGAAATGCTTAAGAGGCTTCCCTTGCATTGTGAAAGGCCCTTACTAAATACTAATTTGGCTATATTTCCGGTTTGGATACAGATATTCGAATGAAAATTCTTAGACATATTCCCTATGTAATTTTCTAAAAATCCCTAGCAGAATTTTCATATTTGGAAACCTAAAAGGGGCTACACACGATCAAATTCAAATTTTACAAATTTACTGTAATTTACTTTTCCTTAGCAAAATTCAACAGTCTTAATATTTAACGTATATAAAGCCATACTGACCAATCTTTGTGCAAAGTTTCATATTGATCCCTATAACGGTTTAGAAAAACGGAGGTCGGAAAGGAAGTTTAAATTTGAACGCCAATAACTTTTTTACCGTTACTTGAAACTGGAAAATTTTAACTGATGTGAGATGTACTCGTTTAGTTCTTTGATTTAAATACCCATATGTCAATCCTCGATAAAAACTAAAAAAATCGACTTTTTTCAAACGTTCGGGACACCCTGTTATCTTCTTCCTACCAACTTCTAAGGTATATGTGCCAAAGACTGTAACCATTCTACACATTCCTACCAAATTTCATGACAATCGGTTCAGCCGTTCGCGAGTTATTTAGTGAACAGACGGACGGACAGACGGACAGACGGACAGACGGACAGACGGACGGACAGACAAAATCGATTTCATAAGGGTTTTTTGAAAAAAAAATTTTCTAAAAAACCCTAAAAATTACAAACCAAAATATGAAAAAGTTCGAAAATTTTGAAGTTTTTTGAGGGTCACGAGGTTAGCACAGGTTTTTCGAAGTTGCAAACTTGGTGGTACACTACTGGTATCTATCCTAGCAATATCCCAAAAAAACAGAGCCGAGCTATTTTTTGCGACCTAACGCCTTATATTTCGGTTTATTGACTGGCCTAATACATATTGAGAGTCTTTCGTATAAATATTGAACGGACTTTTTATGTTTCTACTAGAGAATATTAATTATATCTATACTAATGACGAGTTTCTTTGAAGCAAAATACAATTCGCTGCCGAGTCTAATATAATAAAAAGCATAATGAATGACCTTTATTTTGCATTTGAGAAGATTCACAGCATCAAATTGCATAGTAACTCGTATAAATGTTATAGCAAAAAAGTCAGCATGAAATTGACAATATGATTGACGGATTTTTTTTTGTACCGCAATGCACAATGTAAAAAAATACTAGTATGTATACGATCATGGAAAGCTACTAGTAAAATAACGCGACTTTAAATCCGTCTTAATTAAGACAAATATGGCGGCGATTTACTATAAGACTGAATAAACATTTATAATGAACGCATATTATTAGTTCATATGAAACAGAAATTAATTATTTGTCATTAAGGCAATTCTTTTTAATGGACTACGGATTAAAAGGCTATTGATGACACAGTAGCTTATCTAATCAATCTTGGATTAATCAGCGCTGATAAGAGATGCTTATAAAAGTTATCTGCAGCTGAGATGCTAATGCTATACCCATCAGCCATCACCAATTGGTGATGGGGTATAGCACCATTTTCTTACTAATGCTTGATTAAAAAATCAGAATTATAAGATATGTAATTTATATAATCGCTCTTTGATGTTAGTTTCATCAACTTCGAAATACAGAGTTGTGGGTTCGATTCACTGCAAATTCAGTTATCTTCTGCCCGGTGAAATTTAAGCTGTTAGCTTAACAATTTTGGCTCCAGTAATTTTTTGCGGCGATTAGGATGTTACTAGATGCCGGTGTGATAATGTTTTCATCATCTATTCGAAATTTGGCGGAAGTTAATTTACAATTAATGGTTGCTAATTGACCAACCATATTTTTGCGTTCACACTTCTCGTCAAGAATATCTACATATACAGAGTGTTTCGCAACCGTTTCGCCATAGACCTATGGCAGATTCTACAGTTAGTTACTGAAAAAATGCTGCCCCAACTTCGCCTCTAATTTTTACCGTAACGAAAAATAGCATTTTTTGTAAGTCTGTCAAAAATAATGGCCTCCTCTGAAAAACTGTAATTTTTTAGATTTGACTTATTAAAACCATAAACTTCCATTATATTATGAGCCTGCATAAAATTTCTAAGAAAATAAAACATCGAACCTTTTGGAAGTTTTTCGTGTCTTCTAAGCTTCTTCTTCTTCTTCCCAAAAATATCAAAATCAACTTTTAATACAAAAATTACACCCATATAAATAATGACAAAATGCTGGCCCGTTTTGTAAGCTCATGAACAACATATCAAAAGGTTTGCCGGGGTGAATGAATTTCTACAAATTGCGGGCTAAAAGAGAAAACTCGAAATTCCGGAAAAGGATAAAGGTGCTTTAATTTTTGACTTTCCGAGGAAATGAAATAAATATTCATTTGCCTACGTGGTCCTCTTAAAACAAGTTCCTCGATGCCTGTAACCAAAAGAAAACATCAGAAATGGATTGTATGTACTTGAAGTCCCTTTGAGTTGATACCCAACATGCCTATTTTCGGTTAAGTATAGTAATCAGTACGATGATTCGTGCGAGTTTCCATATAAAACTTGTCAAAAAAACTCGCGCGAGGCGAGAATAGTTCGCATCTAGGTATTTAGTTTTTCCAATGCCTTTTTCATGCTGCTTCGATTTCCTTAAATTGGATTTAATTCAGCCAACAACTTCGAAACAATTATACATTTACACTTGCCAGAAAAAGTCTCCGTACACATTGTAAGGAAAACTGCATATTACGGAACCACTGAGAAATGAAAACCCTAGATTGAAATTTGTTATCTAAAATGTTTATCTAGTTTGTTAACTAATATTTCTACTCATTATTTTACTGAAACTCGGTGGTGAACAAAATTTTCTAGAACAAAAACTAAAAAACTTCACAAAAATGATTTAGAAAAAGTCTCCGTACACGACCATATTTTTTGCAGTTACTCAGATTTTTTCATAGAATTTCGAAGAATTCACTAACTTGAGGGTACCATTTTCGGAGGAGGTCCTCCATGGTTCGATGTAACATGGACTGGATCAATTTGACCGAGCCCTGGCCTGTTATTTTGCCCCTTTGGTAGAGAATGGCGCTTTGAAGCATTCCCTTGTAAGTTATGATGTGATGACGGTACCAGGGCACCTTCAACTTCTGAAAATGCTCGGTAGGATTAAGCTCTCAGAATTGGGATAGCGTATGCAACTTACGTTTTATTTTAGAGAGCGATAGAAGCGTCACAATTAAAGGCAAGTGCAAGGGATCATTATTTTGTGTGAACCAAGAAGCCTTGCAAAGCCCCACTGTTAAACGCCGTGTCTCCTTTTGGTTTTCAGAATGCTTAAAGATACGTATTGATCCATTGTTGATTCTGTCAAAATGAGTACGCCTACTCCCTCCGCCAACATACACCCCGTAGTTATCATGAACACCTTGCCATCTTGCCAAATGCCTGATTTCTTATGAGGGGCAGAGCCGATTTTCCGACACTTTAAATGTTCTTACCTTATTGTGAAAATATACGAATCCCACTCTTTGCCGAAATTAAGTAATTTTATTATTACTATGCAGGGTGGAGAGGTCTATACCATCTATAAAGTAATTCTTGTACCAACTGCCTAACGTGGCAAATGTGGTCATGATGATCAGGGAGTGAATGTTGGCGCAGGGAGTAAGCGTACTTTTCTTACAGAGTCAACAATGGATCAATACGTCTCTTTACGCATTCTGAAAACCAAAAGGAGATACGGCGTTTAACAGAGGGGGCTTTGCGAGGCTTCTTGGTTCACACAAAATAATGATCCTTTGCAATTGCCTTTAATTGTGACGCTTCTATCGCTTTATAAAACACAGCTTAAGTCGCATACGTTATCCCAATTACGAGAGCGTAATCCCACCGAAAATTCTCAGAAATTGAAGGTGCCCAGGTACCGTCATCACATCATAACTTACAAGGGAATGCTTCAAAGCGCCATTCTCGACCCAAGGGGTAAAATAACAGGCCAGGGCTCGGCCAAATGATTCATGTTACATCGAAGCATGGAGGACCTCCTCCGAAAATGGGACCCCTCAAGCTAATGAATTCTTCGAAATTCTGTGAAAAAATCTGAGTGATTGTAAAAAATATGGTCGTGTACGGAGACTTTTTCTAAATCATTTTTGTGAAGTTTTTTAGTTTTTGTTCTAGAAAATTTTGTTCACAACCGAGTTTCAGTAAAATAATGAGTAGAAATATTAGTTAGCAAACTAAATAAACATTTTAGATAACAAATTTCAATCTAGCGTTTTCATTTCCCAGTGGTTCCGTAATATGCAGTTTTCCTTGCATTGTGTACGGAGCCTTTTTCTGGCAAGTGTATGTATGTATGTATATGTATATCTCTGAACTCACTTATGTTCAGGTATATGACAACTAGGACACTAAAATTGCTAATCGTTTTCAAAATTTTCCACTGCCAACTATGATGTCTCCAATTCTCTACTTTCGTGCGAGTTTTAAATGCTAATATTCCCGCGAGAAACTGATGACTAGCCTTTAAAGCGGAATTCGTGTCACTTTTTTGACGTTTTTTACTCGTTCCACTGATTTTTTGATGTATTTTCGAAATTATTCTTCGTTTTTAAAATGACATTTGGGTAGTAATAAGTGCAAACTACTTTTTTCCCTTTCACATATTTTATGCAAAACCTTGCATGACAAAATACCTATTTGTATGTTTTAGGTTTGCTATAGAGCGAAATTTAGGCATGTACCGATTATGATTTTTTTTTAATAGGCAAGTAATTTTTCTTTTTGCAGTTTGTAGAGCTTAAGGGTAACATTTTTGAAAAAGAAACAGAGCATCGAATTTTCCAATTTAGCAATTTGTTCACATGCAAAAATTGCTGAGCCTGAGCCTCTTTAACATGAGTTTTTTCGACTATACAGAGTGATATGTTTTTGAAAATTTAAATAGGTCAAATAGAAGTTTTCCATAAAAAAATATTGCCATTAAATATCGCTCGTTACTTTATGAGAATATAACAGTTCGTAAAAATACAATGGATGGTGAGCGTATCGAGCATTAGTATTAGTAAATATAAGAGCTCCCTGCTAATTCAGGTAAGATAAACTTGCATACGCCTCTTCTGCACTAAAACAAAAATGGCTGGACGCGACTAGCGCAATGGAACTTAATGTCACTTCACTCAAAAACTAATCTTGCTTAAGTAAAAGGTTTTTTTTTTAAACCATACAACTTTAAATTGTAATAAAGTAAGGAATATTTACGAAATTAGATTAATTTGAAAGATAAATCCCAGAGACTTATATATAATTAAAATTCTTCCCAAACAGAAAATATTCCTTGAGCGTACGTACTGTTATTTAGAGCACCCATTTAGACAATTGTTATGCGCTGAATCTTGCTGTATTTCTGTGATAATGTCGTGAGGTTGTGTAAAGAAAGTAATATCCCAAGCATAAACACATCCAGCACTCCACGTTTAGTTGCATGCTCTTTTTTGGTATGGGAAAGTTACGGCTTCAAATAACGGCAAGTACTCCCTAAATGTGGGGCATCATTGTCAAAGTGCTGGCTTTAAAATTAATCTAAATTTTATAAATATTGAAGACTTTTTTCGATGAATTATTTTAATTTAAAATAGTATGGTCTAAAATAAAACACACTTTACATACCAACTTCTAAACTTATGATCCAATGATTAAGCCGCACAAATTACCTCGCCGAACACCGAGTGAGGAGGGGTACCCTGCAGCCGACCGCGAAGTTGCTTCGAGCAGCCTGGGTGGAAAGATAAGCCTCGGTGTTGCCAAATATATTTTAGATCGCATCGTGGAATACTGTCTTTCGGATGGGAAAGGCACCTAAACGGAAAAAATCGTCGGTCGCCTTCTGAATGTTCAACAAACGCCACCTGAATCTAGCTAAAGGCGATCAATGCAATTATCGCTGCGGAAGCCCATTCTGAACGCCTAACAACGGGAAGTGTCGAGGATGACGAGCATCTTGCGCCAAAGTTTTTGACAATTCCGAAAATTTGAAGATTGATTAAATCTGTCCTAAAAAACGTGGGCATTTGGGTATGCTTGAATTCAGCTTGATATAAAATTTAATTTGCTCAAAGTAAAAAATAGGAAAGTGCGTTGTACTACACAAGGGGCGCTTCCATACTTTCGCACTTATAAACATACCTGAAAAATATTAGAATTGAGTACAAATCGAGAACTTCATATTAAATTGTGAGAACTACAACATATAATCTCCGTGGAACACCTAAGTGGTCGATTCATCAGGTGTCTCATAAAATGTTGGCCCAGTCCATCATTTTATGCGGCCCAAGGCACGGCAACCTAATCTACATTATTTCAATTGCTATCATGAAAAGTTCGGAACCGATCATGAGAATGCAGAGCTGATGCCTGCAATTAATTAAATGGCGAGTTTCGATTTTAGTTTGCGGAAAATTGGTTGGTTGGGTGTAAAATTCTAGAATTCTCACCAGTTTGCAGTTTTATACCTAAAGGTAATATAGCATGTGAGTGGCTTTTTTATGCAAATTGCGCTTTAAATTTATCACACAATAGTCCGGTAGGAGTATGTATCTTCCTTTTAAAGATAGCTCCTGTTAGCCTTTTTTTAGAAAAATATTTCATTTTGAAATTCCCTCATTTTTTTGAGGTCTAATTTCAAAATAAGTGGTCCTCAAAATACTGACAAATACATCATACTGGATATTGTTTTTGGTGCAATTTTTTTTTCGAAAAAAAAACGACGTTTAAAAAAAAACTAACGCTTAGTCTTATTTTGAGGAGGTGCCGAAATTGTAACCATCCATAGCAAACACCTTTTTTCAAAAATAAAAATAAAAGCTTTCTTTTTTAAAATTTTCATAATAGGGCCTGCAATTACAAAAAAAAGATAGTTATTTGGCCCATATCAGTTCCTGAGCTTGACACACCTGCTAGACCAGAATTCATAATTATATATAATATGTATATAAACTTGGTCTGCTTAATTTAACCAGAATTGTAAATTTATACAAAAATTCTCGAAATTCATAGTATCCCTTTAGGCCTTATTTTTATCTTTAAAAGGTTATAGTGGTTTAAATAAAATCAACCCGTACATATTTTCAACAATATAAGTATATGCACTTGTATTTGAGCCTTTTTCGCCCAAAATAGTGCAACCTAAATTGAAATGAAGAACAGTTTCTTGCCATAGCAACGTCATAATCGTTGTTGAAAGTTTAACATTAAATTTGACATATATCTTATAATGGCCAAGCTATCTCATCAAGTAATTTCAACTGACATCACGTTCGATTTCAAACCAATGATTGCGTACTCTTCAATAAGTTGATGTCATAGAAAATATCCAACCTTTTAGAATGCCATAGAAACCGCACATATATTCTGATATCATTACTTTCAAAGTCGGAAACTTTTACTTGTGTACTTATACCATAAACTAATCAAACACATTCCTACTAAATAAATAAGACTTTGATGCAATATCAAATTCAAACATGAGTATTTATTGGTTTCCTCATTTCAGTCGAGTCTGTGTATATATTACGCAATTTCCAAGTAGTATTTTTACTACTCGAACGAGCAAAAAAAGAATACAATTCGCCGCTCTAAGCTAAGAGAATATTTTTACTGGTATCTATCTATCTAATGTGTATACATCTTTACCTATTTTGCAATCGAATGTGTATTCTAAATTCTATAGAAAATTGTAATATTACTAACCCAATTCGATAAATTACACACAATTCAATTCTTTCGTGAGGAATATATTTAAATTTCTTAATAAAACACTCTAAACACATACTAGCATGGCGAGAATGTGAAAGGAGAGCGCAATATACGCCATTCACCATATTCAAACACAGTCATCGTCGCAGTCGAAGTCGTCATTATTATTTATTTTAATTATGTCGAATTGGAGACAATGTCATCGGCACATTGTATTTTTATCTAGTGTCAATATAGGGACCACATGTTTGGCTATTGTTATACATACACACATACTATCTATCTATACATATCGTTTGTTGATATACAAAATTCCTTGAGAATTGGATCATTGTTTATATAGAATTTGAATATTTCTGTCTACTTTATGGAAATTGCTGTGCTTCGCTAATCTTACAATAAAATCAGTATAAAAATGACAAGAATTAAGGTAATTTGGTGAGGAATAACATATTTAATTGACAAAATGATTAATTAAGTTAATTTTATTATTTCTTCGGAAGAATTTGAATTTAACTAATAAACGTTTTCTTTTTCTCATTGCAGCAAAAATGAAAATATTTTTGCCACTAGTCACGTGGATAGTGCTACTCTCGAGTACCGTAAGTATTATAATTTTAAGCTATGAAAATTATGTTTATTAAGGTTCTGTATATGGACAAGGAGACTCCAATATTACGAATCTGGAAAACCAAGAGACTGTTATCATCAGACCCCGCAGTTTTGAAAAATATTGCAAGAAAGAAAACATGCTATGCTCGCTTTTGATATCTAAGACAAAAAAATACTTCCGCTATTTGTTTAAACAATCGGGTTTTCAGGTCTCCGAGCTCCCTTACTTTTAAATCGTGAAAACTAAAATCTCTCCATGTAAAGACACATTTAGTCATTTATTTATGAATCAAACAGTATAAATTCGGATATATAGAACTTTTGTATCAATCAAAATTGTTTTTTCGATCATCCAAGTCTTAATGTATTCTATAGCCCCCTAAATTATCCTTTCCATTATATGAACCGATATTATTCAGATTCCCATTTTTAATTTTATTTAACAAAAGTCCAAAATCAACACGCACACACATTAAGTTTACACGTGCAATATTATCAAAATAGGATTTACAGCGATTGATTGCTATTAATCAGGTTACCGGCTGAACTCTTTCGTTTTTGATCATTACATTACTGTATTGGAGTGAAGATACAAAAGAAGATAAAACTTATTCTGACTCGTGCTTATTCAAATACCAAAATGTACCTTCCAAAGGGCCACTTAATAATTTTTACAACGGTACTTTCAGTTGATTGAAACATTTCGTTGACCTCGTGTCAACCTATTCACATAAATATTTTATGAACGAACCGTTTAATGTCTATTCAATCTCCAATCAATGAAGATACTATTTACAAAAGCTATAGAGCTATTTCTCTAATACACACCCAATCGTCCGATTGTTATTCTGCGGAAAATTAACCCAATCCAATTAGCCGTTAAAATTGAAATTGTATAATAACGCAAATATCTATTGAAATGACTTGAAAAGCATATTATCTCAGTCTTTTTTATTAATAATAAATTGGCTTTTTGCTATTTATATCCCAGTAATACTACTGTTAAAAAAATCTGATTTCGAATACGCTATGTGCGAATCATTAAATCCATTATTAGATGTAAACCAAGTACAATCATTATTAAGCTCGGCAGTCTGAAAGGGGCACAAGCACACAGCACACAGGTTATCACAACAAAAGAGCACAGTCTAAACACGACACTATACATATGTGTACATTTATGCGAAAAAATTACATTTCATCTTTTATTCTTACCGTCCTGTCGGCTGGTCGGTTGGTACGGGCCGCCGCGGCAGCCGGTCGCTCGTAATCCACATATTCTTCGGCATGTATGTAAACCTTCGTCATTACTGTTTTCTCGGTCTAAACTAATATAATTTGCACTTGCCCCGTGTGGATAGTTAACTATAATTTATCAAGTTGAGATAAACTCTTTCGAGGAATAATAGCAACGAATTTAAACAACATACTGTGGTACTAGTATACGTATAAGTGTTGTGTGTGTGAAGACAAGAATCATTTTCACACAATCGTTGGTGGTTGATTATATTATGATGATGAAGTTTGTTAGTTGGTGGCATCAACATCACACATAACATCGCGTACACATCTTATGGCCTTTCTTAGAGTGTCTGGTAATTATGTATAGTCCACACACTTTACAACTTATTTCAAGAAGCAAAAGCGCGATGACTCTTTTCGTTTATTCATCGCGACTAGATATGTGTGTGTTTTTTTATTTCTACGAAAAATAGTATTATCAGACGTCAATCCTTTTGAATTTTTCACATTATGGACCTTTATTGTTCATACATGGAGGCTGTTTATTTATTCGTCTCTGGGGAGTTTATGTCTGTCGTCGGGTGCTCTTTTGTTTAAAACCCGATTTTGATTTTCTTAACGCAGTACGGACTGCACGCCGCGCGGTAGGTGTATCTATGAAGGTATAATTATCATGCGATCTGTTCTTTTGTACAATATTAATTGTTTGGATTCCAATGTGACATTTCCGAAATTCCGGCTACTGTGTGTCAGCACACAGATGGGAATCAGGATGAAAAAACGCATCTTTTGGTGACATTTTGTTGAGATGTTATAGCTATCTATCAACATTATGAACAAATTCAAATTTTTTTTAGAAATTTCAACATCTTAAAGGCTTCTAAGACATTATATGTTCTTATATTTAATGCGTATGTAAATGAACTTTGAAATTACCATTAACAAATATATGTTACAAGAACAAGAACTGGTTTTACATTTTCTGTTATGTAAAAATCAATATTCTGCAAAATGATGAAATTCTGTTATATTAGGCAGATTAGATTAGAAGAAGAGCAAATTTTAAAACATGAGCCAATATATGCGACATTGTTAAGATATCAACATTTTAGCCTAAAGCAATGAAGAATATTAATCGGGTCATCTGTTTTTTTTACAAGCTATTTTTCATTAAAAAGGCAAATTGAAAATAGCGGCTTCTTGTCGTGCATTAAGAAGGCAATGACCTCAGGGCTTAGCTATTAATCTTAGTTATCTAGGGAAAAAAGAACATACTAAATTTTATAATTAACTTCAATTTTTTTTTCAAGTTATAAAAGCTTTAGTTTTTCATGTTTTTTTTTTGTATGATTAAATTTATTCATCAAGCACCGCTTAAGGATTTGCAAAGTTACGGTGATAAATTGTCTTTCTCCACCTAATTACCTTTAACTCGAGGGCAGGGTGTTCTGTCGACCGTTGGTAAAAAGCTTCTCGGCATACTTACCTTCGTATGTAATCACACCACTTCCAAGACATTATTTTAAGTGATCCAGTAAATAGCTCTGTGACTTGCACGGTTGTTATTACCATTACCCCTGACCATTGCCCAAAATCTATTTTCATGGATTAAAAAGTTCAAACGTGACCGTACGAGCATTACAAATAAATTACACAGTGAGCGTTGAAAACACTTTGAAACGCTTAGAAATGAGAAATTGACTCGGCTTAACTGTGCACACCAAGCTTTAATCGAAACAGGTGAATAGGCTCAAAAAAGAAGAAAACAGGAACCCACGGGCCAAACAACCATCAAAGGGGAGGGAGACATGCAGTACGGGATCAACTTGATACATGAAATTTTGGAAAAAATAAATAACATGCGCGACAGTCTAACATTGGATTAAGGCCGCAGATATGTTAGTGACATTCGATTTCCTAGATCTTAACTGCTTTTTTTGAGGTGTTAAGATCAACAGCACGCTCAGCAGTGTTATTTATCCTCCCCATGGATACTCGTTTAACATCTGATTATAGTCCGTCCTATGGGTCGTGAGTTCGAAAAGCACTATAAACTGAATTCATTCACACTGAGTCTCGAATCCATGACCCTGTGCACCGAAGGTGCGCGCACTAACCACTACACCAGTTCGACTAAAACTTTGGTGCGTAGGAAAAAAACACTAATGCGATGACAAATCATGACAAGGAGCTGCAGTTACAGTTTAGCCAACTTAATCAGTCAGCATTTGCACTGTATGTCGGTCAAATCTCATTTGCATTAAGGACCTAAAATGTACCCTAGTCGAAAGAGACCAAGAGAAAGATATGCCAAGGTTCCACCCATCTTATTTGAGTCCCCATATGCTTAGATCACTGACGTCTGAGTATGCTGCACTTAGACACAACACGTGTTTTCAATCTCCCAAAAGGACCAGTTATTATACTTTGATTCAAAAGTTCCTCTAGTTTTTCAATTTTATGGACGTGTAGTCAGCAAAAAAGGAAAACCAAGCCAATTGCAATGAAACTCTTTGAGATCTCATTCACTCTTCTCGATTCTTCGGCTTCTCCCATAAACGCTTTATATCACTTTTATCTCGGCGGGATTGGAAAATCAATTAGATTCCAGAAGCATGATCGTTTTAACCCTTCTGTCGGCACCTACTACAATATGCATATTCTATACCCAATAGGTCTGGCTGGACCTACTGAGAAAAAAATTTTAATTTTTAGAAAAAGTGAAATTTTTATCGGTATAATCATTCTACCCATTCTTTACTGCCATTTATAAACAATAAAAGCATTAAAATCGTTTTTGGAGATATACTAGAGGCGTTTTTAAGAAGACATATTTTGAGGTGGTATTAGTACAATCATGTTTCTCCCTTTTTTTCTTCTATTTTTGCTTCCCTTTTTTCATTGCGTATCCGCACAGAAAGTTTGATAAAATTTTCCAATTCCAATATCTTTGGGGAAATATTTGGCACTTTGTTGGTAGATTTTACCACGATATTAGTCTGCAGATTTGGGAAAATAGATAGAAAGAAATAGGGAATTTTCAACCCCAAAAATCATTAAATTCTAAATTTTCCGTAAATATCTCAATTAAATCTATTAATAAATACCGTCGTAAGTCACTTATACTTAGTTCATACTATTACAAAGGAAATAAAACTCTTTTGATTTTCCTAGAATCAAATCTCAGTTGATTAGGTGATGTTATAAGACGGGATAAAATTAGGCGTACCCAATTTGCGAACTTCACGGCTTTTTAAAGCAAAATCTCAGAAAATCTTATCGTTTATCGTATAAATTGAATTTTAATGACTTTATTACATTATAGATAGGAGATTTTTAAGAGAATTTAATATTTTCACTTTTTACCTCAAAACGAAAATGGGGGGAAAAACTATAGGTCTGGCCAGACCTATTGGGTATCAAAAAGCACTATAAATTGAAAATCATAAAAAAAATGCTCAAAACTTCAACCGATTTTTTTTAAATTTTTGCAAAATGCTTCTAAACATATTATTCTAGGCTATCATGAAATATGAAGTCGCTGCGATTTCATCTTCTATACTTTTTTGACCAAAATATAGTGCCAAAGGTCTGGCCAGACCTATGTGCCGACAGAAGGGTTAAATCTATGCCAGATATCATACAAGAGAAATTATTTTTTTCACTCAACTAACGGGAATTTGGTTAGGCTAAAGCCATCAAGAATCAGCAAAAAAGAGTACGTCTTCAATGGACGATTGTGTCCAAAACATAAAAAAAAAAATGTGTGTGACTTTAAATATAATATAGATGTTCGATTGTAATAAAATTACTCGGGGTGTAACGTTGTAACAAGAAAACTGAAATTGTAACAAAATATTACAATTGTAACACGAGTGGCAACGCTGTAGGAAGTTGTGTTGAGGATGCTGGATGATAGCAAGACTAGTATGCAATTCGGCTAGTCAGAGAATTTAATTTGAAATAAATTCTTAACTTCCGATCGCTCTTTAGGTGTTAGTTTAGATTAGATAATATGTAATTTATTATGGGAAAACTGTCATCTAAGGAAATATCTTAATTTTTGCTCTCAATCCGGACCCTGATGGGCAGTGGTCAAATTGGCGTCCTACGTCACTGGTCAAACCTGAAAGTAAACCAGTTGCATTCATAAGGATAGCTTAACGGGGGTGTATGTGGGATGCAAATTTTTCTGTGGATTATTATGCGAAAATGCAGTGGATTTAAAAAAGTATTTACTAACAAACTGAAGACGAGGAAGCTATAGGACGGTTGACTTTTGGGGCCGAATTTTAAACTGTATTCAATACGTCTGGTGTTCAGAAATAAAAAAAAGGAAAATCGGTTATCAGGTCTTTTGATTCTTTTTCATTAATACATATTTAGTAATGAACCAAAAGATGGTCTCTAGGCCAGATTCCTTTACTGTGGTATTGATTCTGTACATGCAGAAACGAAATAAGTGAGTGGGAACAAGTCATTGCCACATTACACTTGGATTCCCTTGAGAGCTTCGGCAACCGAAGCGCCCATTGTATTTGTTATTAGACAAAGCCCTCTCTCTCTCTCTGGTTCCTTTTAACCCCTAGTGGGGCATAGGGCATTGACTACTGGTCACCTTCCACGTGGAACACCCATATAAAAGCACAGATTTTACATTGCTTGCGAAGATCCGGAGTTTGGTATTTCTGGGGATGTTGTGGTTTTGCCAGAGAGGAGTCAGGCTGAAAAATACTGCTCGGGCTTTATTTATACGCGACTCTACATCGGCATCAGCCCCACCATCCGCGGTCACTACGCTTCCAAGGTAAGTAAAGTCCTCGACTTTTTCTATCGGTTGTCCGGAGATAGAAATGGTGTTTTGCCCTCCTGATGACAAGCTCATGCATTTAGTCTTAGCGGCATTAATTTTTAAGGCAGCGCTTCGACTTTCACGATGCAAAGCATCCGTCATTTGAGCCAGATTATCTGGTGTGTTTGAGAGAAGGCAAATGTCGTCCGCGTAGTCCAGGTGCTGAAGGTAATCGAATAATTTCTACCTGATACCCTTACTTTTATGGTCGCGTAGAGAATCGCAGATTACGTCGTTGATGGTAAGAAGGAACAGCATTGGTGATAAAATACAGCCTTGTCTGACTCCATTATTCACCCCAAAAGGACTGGACAATTCACCCTTGTGCAAGACATGACATTGGGCTCCATTATAGGACTCCTTTATGATGGAAATAAGTTTCTCTGGTATGCCTCTCCTACGCAAGGCTGTCCAGATATAAGCCCGGTCAACGCTGTCAAACGCCTTCTCGAAGTCAATGAACATAAGATGTAACGGGGATCTCCATTCAGCGGATTGTTCAATTATAATTCGGAGGGTGTTGATATGATCGCTACATGAAAAACCCTCACGAAAACCAGCTTGTTCATTGTTCAGAGTGCGGTCGATTGTTGTCTTGATCCGGTCCAAGATTATTTTGGCCATCAGTTTAGAGACTGCAGGGAGGAGACAGATTCCACGCCAATTATTGCAATCCTTGAGATTTCCTTTCTTAGGGATTTTAACAATGACGCCCTTCTTCCATTCTTGAGGGAGAGTCTCGGTTGTCCAACACTCTTGGATCAAGGGTAGAAGAATATCCGATGTAGCGTTGGTATCCGCTTTCAAAAGTTCCATGGGGATACCGTCTGCCCCCGGGGCTTTACCAGCTTCCAATGATTAGACGAAGCCCTACAAACTTAAATCTTATCTGAAAATGGTCGAATTGAAAAAAAATGTTGTGGATTTTGACATTCTAAGTTTGAAAAATCTTTAAATAAATATATAAATATTAAATTATAATAAAGAAATATAAATCAAATATGTTAAACAAATAATAGTGGCGGTGTTTTCCCTAATCCTCGATTTAGTCAATCAACGCGACTAAATAAGACAATTGTCCTTGCATTCCCAGATTTACACAGAGCTGTGCGATGCAATGACTATAGAAACTATATAGAAACAGCGTGTTTTATTGAGTGAGAAATCACCTATAGTGTCACGTTATATTTGAGGAACGTGCTGTAACTGTTGAACTTGATCGACGCAGGCACAGTAAGCTTCTGCTTCTATGAGGCCTCCCACTTAGATTTAGGTCGGTCATCGCAAAAGACTAACGATACACCAGATTTTTTGGTAGACGCTCCACACTTTCTAGACTCCTCAACAGCATTTCGATTATAGACATTTTTATTTTGCCGCCTGCTTAGACACAAAGCGCAAGCTCGAACAGAATTCCCAATAAAGGATTCAAAGTGGCAGATCTAACAATGCCTAAGAAGTGCGTTCAAAGCTTTTTATCAAAGAAACACGCTTCCAAAGGGGTATATAAAACACTACGCTATGTTTGTAAAACAACGAAACTGAAAATTGAGGACGCAATTATTGGCTTCGACGGCATTGCAGATGAACTTCGTCAAGTGTGGTAGAGCGTAAAGGGATATAGAATCTTTTCCCACTGAGTGGAGGGAAGGTTTGATTGTCAAACTTCCGAAAAAGGGCAGTCTAACAAAATGCAAGAATTGGAGAGGTATTTGTATGCTTCCCGCTGTTGCTAAAATAATACAGCTATGCTAATCATGGAGAGAATCAAGCTCCACTAAGAAAGCGCGTATGCTCTTTGTTGATTTTGAGAAGACTTCCGACAGTGTAAACCGAGAATGTATCCGACGCAAGAGAAGTGTCCCAGAGAAAATAGTGGCTATTTTTAGGGCAATATACATCGGTGCAAAATGTTGCGTCACAGGTCCAAAAGGTCAGAGTGTTTCGAAGATCATAGCGGGGTCAGACATGGTTACATCATATCACCAATTCTGTTTCTTTTAGTGATTGGTGATATGCTCAGCTCTGCCTGAAAAACATAACCGTGGCATTCAACTGACTCTGAAATCCCACCTACAACATTTGGACTGTCCTGACGATACTTGCTTATTGGATCTCTGGAGAGAGAGGCAAAGGTTGTTGGACTAAATACTAATACCAGCGAGACCAATCCTTAGCCTGACTGTGAAACCCACTTTCCCCTCTAAGTATCAATGGACAACTTGTACAACAAGTAGACGAATTTGTCTACTTATGTAGGTGGCTCCCTGATACTTTCAGTGCTCGAACAGCACATAGAAAATTTCTGGAGTCAAATACGATACATGGCCAAAAACCGTACGCGATGGCGAGTAATAGTGTAATAGACACTCTATGCTCCACAAGGGGTTAAGGCAACTTAGTAGTATGTTGGTAATACCGGAACTGGATAAGGCGGCAGATGAATATCATTCCTACTGTCCAATATATTTACTTTATGCGAAAGGGAAGTTGTATGAATGCGGACAATCCAAATATTCGATGCAAAGGGTCATTAGTCTGACCGGTTTCCATTAAGTCCGTTTCACTATTGACACAATCAAATAAATAAACGACCTTGCCCTACCATGCAGAAAAAATGTTGTACTTGTGCCACTCTAAAGAGAATACCGAGAGTTGGTCAAGCCGAGCTAAATATACGACAACAGGCTTAGGTTTCCACGACACCCCTTTAGCCTCGTAACAAACTAATTATCAAACAAGGTGTAATGGAAAACTCTGAACGTCCGAAGATGCCCTAGAGGACGATGCCAATGCATCTGCAACCGTGCAGGATAGCTTCAAGAAGGGCTCCTCAACGTATTGTTGATGGGTTGAGTTTGTGCTGCCCATTGCCCCTTGTCTTCTACATGAAGAAAGGAGTATCGCATTCCTATAACTATGAATTCTGAGCCCAAATTAGCATTAGTTTGTGTTTTTGACATTTTTATGTCATGACTCTGGCACATAAATTTGAAAAGCGTCACGAAAATCATACGTTTTTGGCATTACCCTGTGAGTTTTGGGTGCCATTCAAGGTTCAACGGAAGTTGGGCTAGGTGGTACCCCGTGAGTGTTGGGTGCCATTCAAGGTTCAACAGAGGTTGGGCTTGGGTTCAATTTACGTTCAACTTGAGTTCAACTTGGGTTCAACTTGGGTTCAACTTGGGTTCAACTTGAATTCAACTCGAATTCAACTTGAATTCAACTTTAAACTTAGGTTCAACTCACGTTCAACTTTTGTTGAACGACCCAAAAAGTGCAACTTTTAACTTAGGTTCACCTCATGTTCAACTTTCGTTCAACTTTTGTTGAACGACCCAAAAAGTGTTACTTTCAACTTAGGTTCAACTCACGTTCAATTTTCGTTCAACTTTTGTTGAACGACCCAAAAAGTGTTACTTTCAAATTAGGTTCAACTCACGTTCAACTTTCGTTCAACTTTTGTCGAACGACCCAAAAAGTGTAACTTTTAACTTAGGTTCATCTCACGTTCAACTTTCGTTCAACTTTAGTTGAACGACCCAAAAAGTGAAACTTTCAACTTAGGTTCAACTCACGTTCAACTTTCGTTCAACTTTTGATGAACGACCAAAAAAGTGTTACTTTCAACTTAGGTTCAACTCACGTTCAACTTTCGTTCAACTTTTATTGAACGACCCAAAAACTGTAACTTTCAACTTAGGTTCAACTCACGTTCAACTTTCGTTCAACTTTTGTTGAACGACCCAAAAAGTGTAACTTTCAACTTAGGTTCAACTCACGTTCAACTTTTGTTGAACGACCCAAAAAGTGTAACTTTCAACTTAGGTTCAGCTCATGTTCAACTTTCGTTCAACTTTTGTTGAACGACCCAAAAAGAGTCAAATTCGAAAAGCAAATCGTCACGAAATAATGTATAAAGCATTTCGAAGTTGCATCAGTACTGTACATTAGCATTTGTTGAAAACATGAAAATGTCCCACTGAGTTGCGGACTTGTACGCAAGCTGTTTTTTTTAACATTTCGAGTTGGTCGAGCAAAAAGACACCAGCGTTGACCCACTAAGCTGGTAGAAAAGTCAGGTCGTTCTTGAGCCGTTCATTCAGTGGTGACAATTTGAGTACTAGACAAATTCAGTCCAATTGCTATTACTGTTCAGCATTAACGTAAGATATAAAAAAAAACTCATATTTCCCGATACCACTCTTAATAATACACACAAAATTCTGTTGGCAATCCGAAAAAAAAGTGAATGCTTCAAAATTGAATGTTTTTGACAAGAGTTTCATTAGAGAAGCAGATCCTCCAGCGGTTTCGTTCGATGAAACGATTGATCTGCATAGATGTATTACCCTTCTTACCACCAGGAAAAACGCGACGAGAATGACCTTCAATGATGTCCTGTCGGCTACTAAATCAACGATCGAGTGTTAGGCATGACGTTCCACCAGATATGGCTTTTCCGGGGCTGTGTGCACCTCTTGCAAAAGAAAAAAGACTATTCTTCTCAAAGAACTATGTCTTTTAATTTTTCCGTTACTTGCATTAAAATACCTTACAAAGTGAGCCAAAGACATTAAATAGAGATGGATTCTATAGGGGAAATTTATCATCTCCTAAAAGTTACGATGACATAATCCCATTTTTTTCTCAGCTTGAATATGTGTCAACCAATATACTTCTAATGATCACATTGATAATTAAGTACAATTGAATTTTTTTCTCAACTTTTTAATAAGTTTCCAATTAGATTCACATTGATGATTGCAAAACTCCCGGTTTACGTTGAAACGCCAATATTATTAAATTTCCGTCTCTAACGGCAATTTACTATTAGAACTCTTTGACCAGTCTCCCATCTCCAAGAACATTCTAAAATCAAAAAATCACTTCACACGTACTTACACCATCATCTGGTAGACCTAATTCCTAACACATTTCTCTAATCCCGCACTATGGCTGCTGGCAACCAACACCACAACAACATGCCAAAAAAATAGGTGAGAGTTAGCCTTAGCCGCAGTGGCTCATCAAAAAAAAAAGACAAATTTCCGGACTTCAGATGGCTATCTATTGTATGCATGTCTGTCCATTACAGAAAATATATTTCAAATTAAACTTCATTCGCAGTTCGCATCATCACACAAATACTATTTTCAAATTTTCAGGCATTCGCACATTTCTATATCGAATGCTTCGCGGTCTCTCTTCATTTCGAATATACAATGACCAACTATTCCGTTTTCGGCCTTTTGCTAGTCTCGGGTCTCGTCTCGCATCTCGTCTCGCATCTCCGATTTTCGATTTACGGACTGTGTCTTGCGTTGATTTTGAAGGTGCTTTGGCTCATTTTGGCTATTTGTCCGAAAATAATGATTTTTGCAACACCCCAATATTCAAGACGACTTCACACACTATACAGAGAGTAAGCAAGCGCGTAAGTCTAGGATGTGATGCCAACTTCAACTTTCATACAGAATTTCATTTCTTTGATTCGCGGACTATTATAAAATGTATAGCATTGTGACGTACGAGCGGATGCAGTACGCTTACGTACGTACTAGCGTATACAATCATTCAAATTTTTGACCTGAAGGTATTTTTTGGCGTTTTGAATAGACAGACAGGAGGGAACGAAAAAAAAAATTAAAAATAGAAAAGAAAACGTTTTGTTTCGGCTATTTTTCGATTGTACACAGATTGTATAGAGGTTTATCGAACCCGAAAATTAATTTGGTCTATCTCTATACAGATTGGAGTGCAATATATTTTTTTTTTTTTTGTAAATCTAACATCGGTCATTGTATTGTTGAGATTTTATCTTGCCAATTTTCGTATTCGGTTAAATAAAAATAATAATTTGTGAATTGGAATTGTTTATTTTGCTGCTTTTTGGTTGAAGATAGATCAAACAATTGAAGATGAATTGCTTTAGAAATGGATTGATTTACAAAAGGACGAATAAAACAAACAAAAAATATTAGATAGTTTGTGTATTTTTTTCCCAATCATATTCAGTTTGTATTTGGCTATAAAACTGATCTGCGATAGATAGTTACATCGGAATCATTAGGGATCTTTAATGTCCGATACGACTCACTTTCTAAAAAGAAGCTAATGACCTCTTTGCTTTTTGGCTATCATTTTCCTACAAAAAGAAGATATATTTCCAGATTTCTGTTTACTTTTAACATTGTTTCTATTATCATTATTTCTTGTTATTATTTCCGTTTAGCGGAAAGTTTCAGTTAACAATTTAAATTGAAGCGAATAGAGGTGGATACGATTCCCTGAAAACGAAAGACTCCAGTCAGTAACCTAGTATAAACAAAAAACAAGTGAGCTTGAAACTTGTAGTTTGTAGACATACACTACCTGTCATAACTATAGCCGCACCGTAAACCAGGGTGATCCTTTCAAATTTAAAGCGATCACAGTTATTCCACATAATATAAACATAAGGGATAATAAAAAGACTGTTTTAAATTGAATATCAAATTGTACTAGAATTTAATCTCCTTGCTATCGTCTCAATGCTGCCATGCATTTATATTCTCACACAATGAATTATCGCTCTCATCTTTTATATTTATACCCTTCGCTCATAGAGTGAAAGGGTATATTGTTTTTGTTACGCCGATATTATGTAACACCTCAAAGGAGCCACCGGAGGTATGGCAAAGTATATATATAAATGATCAGGGTCGGTCCCTGAATCGAATAAGCCATGTCTGTCTGTCTGTCTGTCTGTCTGTCTGTCTGTCTGTCTGTCTGTCTGTCCGTGTGTCTGTCTGTTAGCACGATAACTGCCGAAATAATGAAGGTAGCGGTTTGAAATTTTGGTCAAATGTTTGTTTTGCTAAAATCTTGGACGGTATTGAAAATGGGCCAAATCGGACCACGGGTTCCCCTACCTCCCATACAAACTACCCCTCCTTGATATTTTAATTCGGCCATAACTTTCGGTAGAATATCGCTATCGACTTGAAATTTTGATAAATGTCTCATTCTGACATATACTTTGAGTTGATGGAAAGTGGACTAGGTCCGACTATTCCTACCCTACTTCCCCTACAAAGTTATATTCAGTCATATCTTTTCATAGAATGTCACGAAAAACTTCAAATTAATATCAAATGGTAGCCGTTGGATGTCTTGACAAGGTAATAAAGATGTGTCAGGTCCGACCCATCTACCCCTCCCTCCCCAACAAAAAATATGAAATTGAATATTTTGGGTTTTGCGTGCCTTCTAGGTCTGTACATGGGTATAGGGTATACACTCATCGTGCTATTCGCACGATTAGAACTCGGTCTCGTAACTTTGTCATTAAGTTTGTAACGCATTAAAGGAAGCATCTCCGAGCATACAAAAAGTATACATATATGATCAGCATGACTTGGGGAGTCGATTGGAGCATGTCCGTCTGTCTGTCTTTCTGTCTGTTGCGACGCGTTTTACTCGGCGGGTATTGAAGCTAGCAAGCTGAAATTTTGCACACGTGCTTCTTATTGTTGCAGGCTGTTTTTATATATGTTTGATTCACCCAAATTGGATCACTGGGTCATGGGGCTGCCATACAAACCTAGCTCCCCAATTTGAGTTCTTCTAAGAAAAACTTTTTTATTTGTGTACCAATTTCAACCAAATTTCACACAAATGTGTTTCTATAGATAACACAAAATATATGCAAGAATGGATTAAATCGGACCATGGGGTTATGGGGCTGCCATACAAACCAGACCCCCCATATTGGTTCTTCTAAGAAACATTTTTTACACCAATTTCACAAAACCTTGAATTAATGTGTCTTTATCAAAGCAACTAAAAAGTTCAAAACGAATAGAATCGTACTGTGGGGTCATGCTCCGGCAACCCCAATAAAATTTTCCGAATAAATATTTTTATTTGGCCACTTATTTCAACCAAGCCCAAAACTTTTGTCAAGACGGAAGAAAAAGAATGAGGGGGATTAAATACAAGTCATATGTACGCCCGAAAAAGCTTTTAGCCCAAGCGAAGGGTATCCAAATTTCGACCGCGCCCGAAATTAGCCTCGGCCCCGGGGTTGGCGAGCGAAGCGAGCAGGGGGCGAAGCCCCCTAGTTTAGTCTTAATAAAAGTACTCATTACAACAAAGACAAATAAATTCACAAGAAGTTTCCTTATATTTTAAACCGTTATTTCTCTGTGAAGGAAAATCTAAATATCCCGTCTGTCATAACTATAGCCGCACTTGGAACAGGTATGGGAAATACTAATTAAAAAGCGGAAATTGAGGAAAATAATAACGGGAGAGATCGTTTTGGAATAAAATAGACTCTGAGGGACTGTTTTGTTTATTTTTCACAAAATCATTTTAACAGTTTTTCGAGTTTTTTGCTTAATAACCCCTATGCATCGATAACCGCTGCTTTTACATTAAAAACTCTTTGAAATCGCGTTTTTTATAAATTGTACGCAATAGTGTTTCTCCAAGGTTTGCTATCTAGTTTGGATAGATGGGAGGTCCCCTTCCTAACATTTGTACCATTAGAGCCAACTTTAAGTACGGCGACTGGTGAGAGATGATGTAATCTCTTGCTTCAAAACCCGTTATGTGTCCTATCTTCTGTATAAAATGCAAGCTGTTTATCGTCAGGACATCCCCATTAAATTTTTCCTATGCTGGAAGTGACGAAATCAACTGTTCTGTAGGTAGACTATCCTGGCTAATACTTTTAATGAGCACTTGCCGGATTTCCATAGATCTCAATACAAACTTCGGTCGGAGTTCCTTAATAGTATTATTCAGTTTAACCCTTAAATGCATAGCGTACCATATATGGTACATGGCTAGATTCCTATAAAAGTCTAGCTATTATTAAATTTTTGATTTTTTTGTTACTTTTTCCCAAAGTAGACAAAACAAGGATTCACATAAATTAAATTTTGGCTTCCCGAAGCTTTCCTTGAATTGTCTGTGAGTCGTCATTATTTGGAAAAGGAAAAATACTGGTGAGTATATTGGAATGTGTTCTTTAGATTCTTTTGAGATTTTGACCAAAAAAAGTCACTAAAGGTATTAGGAGTAGGATATGTTCAATAAATTTTAATTATCAGCTCTTTCAACACGATCGTGCGTTTTATTGGGCCCAGAACAGGTCCAAATAACCTAAATTTTCATACAAATTATGTCACCAATCCATTTTTCCAGGACATTTACTGCCATTTTAATGAAAGCTAGGTTAATCAGTTCTGTTCAGGATCCAAGAAAACGGAGCTGTCATAGTTGATCTAGAAGGATCGCTTTTGTCATTTTGTTTTCTATAGCACACCGGTCAGGGCTTAGCGTTTCTGTAGCTGCTTCTTATAATCCCAGTCTTTTTAGCTGGCTAGCTATATTGTAAAAATGGTCACTCTTTTGTTTTGTCCTTGGGACACGCCACTAAAAAACCGAGCTTCCGTAGTTGACATCTTAGTAAGATAATTGGACTTTCACCAGGACTCAAGCAGCTACTCCTTGATATCCAATTTCTTATACCATTTGATTATGACAAGTATTGTCTTGCAAGTCCACGGTCAGGATCCTCAGAAAATGTGCTTCTAGGAGCAACCATTTCATATGGAAGACTATGTGGAGTACCACATTCGATAAACAAAAAAAACATGTGTAATGTAATTCTTGTGACGTATCCTGGAACCTGCACAAATTTGGGTTATAAAGCAGGCAGCAGTTCATTTCCATGTTCATATCCTAGCAAAGTCAATCCAATCCA
Source organism: Microchrysa polita (assembly GCA_949715475.1). Lineage (NCBI taxonomy): Eukaryota > Metazoa > Arthropoda > Insecta > Diptera > Stratiomyidae > Microchrysa > Microchrysa polita. The sequence continues at coordinate 46,629,768 of OX454415.1, read as the reverse complement.
TACCTATACTTTTTAAGAAAGGCATCCCATGAGCTATGATAAGTCAAAAGATGTCTCGAGATATACGTTTAACAGTGGAACGTGTTTATAACGAACTATTATATAAAAGATTTATTTTATACGGAAACAGAGTTCTAATCGTGCTAATAGCATGATGAGTGCATACTCTATACCCATGTACAGGGCTAGACGGCACGCAAAGCCCTAAAAAATCAATTCCGTGTTTTTTCTAGGGGAGTCGGATCTGGCGCAATTTTAATATTTTATAAGGACATCCAACAGCTACCACTTGACACACATTTGAAGTTTTTCGCGACATTGTATCAAACGACATCGCTAAATTTAGGTTTGTAGGGGATGTTGGGGTAGTAAGACCTACTCCACTTTCCATCAACTTTCAGGATATGTCACAAATAGGCATCGATACAAATTTCAATAAGAAATAGGAAACTAATAACGCGCATACGCGAGCTCCCTTTTAAAAGACTGAATATACGCGATTTTCTATAGAAATTACCACCTTTCCTTTAATGAAAAGGAGTTCATTGTATCGAGTTTCCACTACAATCTCGATCAAAACTCTCAATAATCATTATCCTTTCTTTTTTGCACTGTCCCTATTAAAGTAAGAGGCAGATTAAATAAAATTTGAAAAATGTCTTTCATTTATAACATGTGGCCTGAATGCATGGCGTACCATATTTGGTACCCAATGCAAATTCGACTGTTTTCGATTTTCTGGGAAAACGGGCTATTTCTTGTTAAAATAAAGGCTGATTCCGTGTTCAGTGACCGATTTTACATAAGGGGAGCTCAGTTACGATAATGGGCTCAGACCCCATGCATTTAAGGGTTAAGTATTTAAAAGTTTTTGTTACCACCTATAATACAGTGGAAATTTCTCTAGAATATCCTAACCATAAACTGTTTTCGTTTTAATACAACAGACATGACACATAACTGAATTTGTAGCAAGAGATTGCATCATCTCCCACCAATCATTGCACTTCAAGAAGGTTTTAATGTAACAAATGTTGCGGAGGTGGCCCCTCCTTCATCAAAATTAGACAGGAAATCTTTAAGAAACATTATTATGTAAAACAAAATAATATTCCAAGGAATTTTCTATGTAAAAGAAAAGGTTATCGATACTGAGAAGTCAATAAGCAAAACACCCAAAAGCCGTTATAATTATTTATTTGAGAAATAAACAAAATAATCCCTCGGAGTCACTTTTATTTAAAAAAGATTTTTCCCGTTATTTATTTACTTAATTTCCGCTTTTCGATCAGTTTCTCACCTACTAGCTCCAAGTGCGGCTGTTATGACAGACGGGAAATTTATATTTTCCTTAACAGAAAAATAACGGTTTGAAATTGAAGGAAACTTCTTGTGAATTTATTTGTATTTTTAATATACCTTATGTTTATAGTATGTGGAATAACTGTGCTCTCTTTCAATTTTAAAGGATCAGTCTGTTTTATGGTGCGGCTATAGTTTTGACAGGCAGTAGTTATACTACAAGTTCAATCTCATTTAGAGTGGGTTACTGGCTGGAGTCTTTCTTTTCGAGGGACTCATATCTACATTATTTAGTTTGAATTTAAAATTTAAACTGAATCTTTCCGTTAAACAGAAATAATAGAGAGTTTTAGCAAGTCGTATGGAATAAAACGACTTAATTTGACATTCCATATAAAAATTCGCTTGCTTACCGTACACTGAAAAAAATGTTTTAGACTTTTTATCTAAAGTGAAGTAGTTGACTTAAATTTAGATAGTTTTACCAAAGAAATAGCTGATTTCTCTAATCTTCGTAGCTGAAAATACTATTAAATTCGTTCATTTAACCACGCAAGATTAGAAGAAAAAGTTTAGTCAATTCTTCCACAAAAGTTGTTGATTGTACTATTCAAATATAAAATTTAACTACAAACAATCGTTCTTTTTTCTTCAACACAATTTAGCTATCCAACATTTATCAATTTATAGATAATGAATAGCTGTCTTTACAAATGAATTAATTTAATTTGCAAATATAGTAGATGTTCCAACTAATGACGAATAGAAAAATTAGCCATATCTTCGTAACTGTTTCAACTACATAGAATCATAAGCTGAAAATCAACGCGAACTTTAGATGAATTCGACTATTTCTTTAGATAACCATTCTAATTTTTTTTCTCTGTGACGAAATGAAATATCTTAATTTTGCATGTCCCAAGTAGGCATGGGTGTATTTCCGTATATTTGATTCTCTGGAAACAGTCGAAATTGGCGAAATATTTTGTCGTTTTTTACACCTATGCCTACTTAGGATATGCAAAATTAAAATATTTTGTTTCGTATACGGTAAGCAAGCGAATTTTTATATGGATGAATTATGTCGTTTTATTCCATACGACTTGCTAAGACTCTCTAATGAAAAGAAATGAGGATCATTAGGTCTGTATAGTAAGAGCCTTACGATTTTTAAAATTCTTGTACCCAAATGAATAAGGGAAGATTTTTTGGATAGCGTTTTCTGATGCTAATATGCGCAAAAGTGATCTTCAAAAATAGGTATTAATGGGGTAATGATTACAACTTAAATTAACTCCACTACTTCTATCTTTCATTCTCTATTCCAAGAGCATACTAAATCAAATTGCATCGATTTGTTTCAGTATAATGCATTCATCACTATATCACCTGTTCGAGAATACAATGCTGGTTCATATTATTATTCTGTCTATACTACCGCAATGCATATTATGATGTAATCGATACATTATCTGAAATAAATCCGTTATTCGATATACAAGGAAGTAGAATCGTCAAAGGCGTAACCGTATAGTGTGCTATTCTCTCTCTTTCATAAAGAATTTGAGTCGACTAACATGTAATTTGACCATCACCGCCGCCGTGCACCATCATCATTAAGACCTCCAACATTATTATATGAGACTAATATACCATAGAATGCACCTTCACTTGAATGCAAGTATGTGCGTACTTATAGATAAAGTGTAGCTCAATGTAGAATGGAGAGATACTCCGCTGTATGCATCACAGCATCATGATGATATCGCCGATCATCACCACAGATAGCCAGCCCGCACGTTGATGCAATTAGATTTTTTTTTTTTCTTTCGAAATTAACAAAATCTTTCAGAAACTATGGTTACACTACTGTATAGAATACTGAACTACCGACAAAAGTTCTAGATAGACACTAGATAGATTTATCTCGGATACAATTATGAGGTTCTAGGAAGAATATTAGTTCCGCAATGCAATCCACCTACAATGTGTTGTGTGCTGATTACTGTAGAATAATATGATACAATAAAAACAAAACTCTTACGAAACATTTTTATAATAATTGTAGCACTTTATAAATGACTCTTAATTCACGTTTGTTTCTTTTGTTTCTCATTTCAGGTACATTCACAATCCTACAAAAGTAAAACTAGTAGATTTAAAGGTGAAGTGTTTTTTCTAAATCTCGAGGATGGCTATTTCGGTTGTCAAGTTAATGAATCAACAGACTACTTACAATTATACGAATTATCGAAACTTTGCGACGGCAGCCAAGATTGTTTTCTTGGCTCCGATGAATTAAGCAAAGAACTCAAATGCACAAGTAAGTATTAAAGTTATTAATTAGGAAAGCTATAAAATAAGATTTGAGGTATTTTTTATCAAGGTCTTTTTTTGCTAAAGTTATTATTTAGGTTTAAATTTGGGGTCTTAATTTGCTCTATAGTTCATATTAGTTAAGTTTTTTTCTGCGCAGATATAGTTATTGTAATTTTTTTTATAACAGACAGACATGCAAGGTAGTAACATTGTTCATTGGCATAAAAGTTTTGGAATAGTTCAGATTTAGATTCGTTTAATTAATTACGTAATATGTATGTAAATAATTTCCATTAAGTGCATTAATTTGATATGGATAATTGGTGTCGACATAATTATGTCAACAGACCAATAATATCAATCGTAGGTGAATCCATTCCGAATTTTTACGATTGGATCATTATTTATTTTATTTGTTCTTAGAAAATTTGCAACCCCTAAAAGAATATATATTTTTAATGCCCATTGAAAATTTGTCTACGTGTGCGTCAATATAAACATACAAAATTGGAAGGTGATCATTCATCTAATGTAGGAGTAATTAAGACTCAACTCACACTTTCGTTGGAAACCGAATATTAAAAGAACCCATTTAATTTTGTTTCTTCAATTCTATCTATGTCTGCACGTCCGTTCAGTTCGAGAGGCTATTTTTTAATGTTTTCCTAGAGTAACCCGAGCAACAAAATCGAAGCAAACATATCCCAAAAAACAGTCAGTTAGAATTTTTCGGGATGCGTAAGTCTTGGTCAGTCCCCGACGCATCTATTTTATCAACCCACTCGCCGTTGTTTGTTTGTTTTTGTGTTTTTGCTTATGGAAGACATTCTTTTCAACAACGTCCCTCGTTACTACGTTACCTATAATGACATTGCTAGACCCTGATGCTTACCACTCCAGACTCAGTCTACGGATAGGCCCACTACTTCCAAAATAAGTGGCTCCCAACCGTTTAAAAGCCCGCGGCTCCTTTGTGAAGTTGAAAAGTCAGGTGACTCCATAGAAAATATCACACTAAAACTGAAAGTTTTCAATGTGCAAAAACCACCGCGCCGCGATTTGAACCTCTTTTCCAATATTCGAAAATAGCGAAAAATAGTCTAGGCCGGGTTCAATAGTAGGACATTTCACTAGACGAAGGGCACAATAATTAAGACCTGCGTATTGTCCTGCGCATTCTCTGAATTAACTAATTAGGACCAGAAAAGCGGTCATCGGGTCTTTTTACAGACTCTCACCGTTTTCAAGGAACGCAGCCAGTCATTGTGAACCGGATCCCCACAGAAGAAATATTTTTAAAAATCATCGAAATTTAAAATTTTTAAAATAATGCAAACTTATTCCATTTATCTATTTTCTTAAGATTGGCCGAAATCAATAAATTCTCAGCGTGCCTTCAAGGTGCTAACAAGGGGTTAACCGGAACCAGAGACAGAGAGAAGCATACCTCCTCCATTCGGAATTGAATTTCTTAGAAGTGGTTCCGTAAGGCAAAATTTCACTTTTTTCAAGGGCTTACTCACCATTTCCAAATATTTTCAAAGCTGTAGAGAAAAATCTAAGGTCTCCTGAAAATAGCTTTGAAGGCAGAAACGCTATACATACGACATGACACGTAAGGCTGCTTTCCGCATAATGTCTTCAAACGTGCTTGTTTTCGTGAACGAGCAATGTTAATGACCCTTGGCGAGACTATCACCAAATTCACCTTGATTCCACAATTTTTTTGCAATATTCTTATTAGTTAAATAATGCAAAAATTACGAATATTACTTACTAACTTATCATTTTTGTTTGTAAGGGTATCCAAATTCGTTGAGAAACTATTGGCGGAAAACGATATCTTGTGTCCACTTATAAGAAACCCGATATTTTATATCCACGCAGACTCTTCGACTAATGAACAAATTGCATTCCCAACTTGCATAAATGTTTATTTCAGGATAGGAAATAGTCTAAGAAAATTGGACCAAAATATGGCCATCGAACGGCACAAATCCTATATCGGAAATTTTTTTTGATTATGGTTAGGGATGGTCCCGAGATGATGGCATAGAAAGTCCCAACTGATCGGGGGTCCGCAACCTTAAAACCTTGATACCCAAAATGGATCGTCGTGCCTCATGTATATAAAAGAGCTTTTCATTCATTAAACCTGATTTCCTATAAAGTTTAGAATATATTATATTTTATGATTCAATCACATTTTTTTAATAATATCAAAGTTAAGTATATTTATTTTTATACCCTTCGCTTATTAGGCGAAAAGGGTATATTAACTTTGTCATGAAGTTTGTAACGCATTGAAGGAAGCATCTCCGACCATATAAAATATGTATATATATGATCAGCGTGACGAGCTGAGTCGATTGGACGATGTCCGTCTGTCCGTCTGTCCGTCTGTCTGTCTGTTGCGACGCGTTTTACTCGGCCAGTTTAAAAGCTATGGAACTGAAATTTTGCACACATGCTTCTTTTTGCTGCAGGCAGTTTGTATGTTTGAATCGCTAAAATCTGACAAGGGTGTCTTGGGGCTGCCATACAAACCTACTCCCCAAAATTAGGTTCTTCTTAGAAAAACTTTTTCATTTATCCACCAATTTCAATCTAATTTCACACAAATGTATCTTAATTGGTGACACACGACATATGTAAAAATCGACTAAATCGAACAATGGGGTCGTGGGGCTGCCATACAAACCTAGTCCCCCAAATTAGGTTCTTCTAAGAAAAACTTTTTTATTTTCTCATCGCTTTCAATAAAATTTCGCACAAATGTGTTTCTAATGATACCACAAAACATATGTAAAAATGGACCAAATCGGACCATGGGGTCATGGGGCTGTCATACAAACCTAGCTCCCCAAATTAAGTTCTTCTAAGAATTTTTTTTTTACACACCAATTTCAACCAAACTTCACACAAATGTGTTTCTATTGATGAAACATGTATAAACAGATGGAGTCGGACCATGTGGTCATGGGGCTACCATACAAACCTAGCCCCCCAAGTCAAATTTTTCTAAGAAAAACTCTAAGAAAAACTTTTTTATTTGCACACCAATTTCAATCAAACCTCAGAAAATTATATTTCTATTGATGCCACATAACAAACGTGAAAATAAATGAAATTGGAACCCCGAAATTGGGTTCTTCAAAAAATACTTTTTTATTTGTACATATACACAAATTTCAACCAAACCTCATGGAAATGTATTTTGATTGATGTTACAAAACATATGCAAAAATGAATTAAATCGGACCATGGGATCATGGGGCTGGCATATAAACCCAACCCCCAAATTAGGTTCTTCGAAGAAAAACTTTTTTATTTGTCCACCAATTTCAACCAAATCTCATAGAAATGTGTTTTAATTGATGCCACAAACATTCGTAAAAATTGATGGAAAGGCCATGCGTTCATAGGGCTGCCATACAACTCCCCCCCTTCCTCTTTCTGGTTCTTATAAGAAACCCACGTCCCCCGCTTCTCCCAATAAATCTTCGACACAGCACTTATGTGAAAATTCAAAAGCATGGAAGCGGGGAGGACTGAACACAAGTCATAGGTACGCCCGAAAAAACTTTTAGCCCGAGGGGAGCGAAGGGTATCCAAATTTCGGCCGCGCCCGAAATTAGCCTCGGTCTCGTTTTCATTTGTAATGTTTTATATTTCCGGCCTAATGTTATTATTATTGTGACAAATTTTATTTGTAAATCAATTTACTTACAAAATTACTCAAAATTGATGTTTTGTCTGTCCTAAATAAACTAAGAGTTGAAAATCTGTCAAATTTTATAATTATTTTGCGGAAGGGCGCTTTTTATGAGGCGTCAAAGTTGTGCGTCGTCGAATCGACGAATCATGACCTTTCCGTACTAAAAATAAGCATGACCTTCCAGGGTTAAAAGCTCACAGTAACTTTCGGAAGTTGTGGAGAAGCAAGAATTCAGCCTAGAATTAGAAGAGTTCCAATACATGAATAATTTACATAACACTGCTCTTTGAAACGTTTAATAGCACACAACGCCCTTTGGGGTACCTGCATTATCGATCTAACCTTTTTGTATTCTTTTAGAGATGTAAAGCTTTGACTCAAAAATCCGTTGTTGGTATGATATTAGACCGTTTGACCCTATTTTTGGCCTAATTTTTGTCCATACTGCACATGTACACCACAGATTCATCATTTAAACTACAAAAAAAACAACAACAATTAAAATGCTTAAAAGAACTTTATAAACGGAAAATTAACCCTCAGATGGTATAGGTAATTTTTACATACATAAATTGTGGTGTGGGGTCTCCCAGAACCCAAAACAAAAATCTTCCTGAAAGTACATGAAAAATTTTGTTTAATGTTTTTGGGGGGGGCTTAGCCCGAATCCGTAGCGTTCCACCAATATTTCGTTGCGAAACAGGGTCAAAATCGCAAAAGCCGTAAAAAATGACTATCAATTGTAGCGATACCGCCTAACGCATTTTGAAAATTAATGTCGCGTTGGACCCGCAATTATGTTTTCTCTAACATGTTCATGGACAGGTTTTCGCAAAAATGTACAGTTTTGTAGTTTTGGAAAAAATCCCTCTTGTGTCCCTCTCTCTCAAGATCTCGGAGCCAACGTCTGACATTGTGTGAGGGAGTTTCGGACCATGAGATGATTATTCGGATAGTCCCTTCGGTAGCAACCGACAAGATACTGTACTGTGTAGAAAGTAGAAGGTTGTGATCGCGTATTGGCATAAAGTGGGTCTCCTGATGTAAATGGTCCTGGGCTGACATTAGGAGGCATCCTGTAGCGCTGTGTAAAGCAGTATTCTGATATAAAAATAACAGGCGCGACAATCCAACATTGGACTAAGGCCGCAGGATGTGTTAGTGACATCCCATTTCCAAGATCTTATCTGCTTTTTGTTGAGGTAATGAGATCAGCATCATGCTCAGCAGTGTTATTTATCCCCATAAATGGGTACTCGTTTAACATCTGAGTGAGATCATAGTCCGTCACAAGCTCGTGAGTTCGAAAAACACCATGATCCACGGTGAGATTCGAACTCATGACCCTGTGCACCGAAGGTGCGCGCACTAACCGCTAGACCAGCCAGACTACTACAGTATTCTGATATACAGTAGAGCGTCGATTATCCGAACGTCGATTATCCGAACATTCGATTAACCGAACCAGGCAATCAGCTTTTTTTCATATACAGACTTCGAATTAAATAAAAAATCATGGGTTAGAAGGAAGCAATTTCTCATCGGCGTCGCTTATTTACCTCGAATATTTTATTTTCGTTCAGTTCTAGTCGTTTTCAATGTTTTCAGTTTGTAGCTTAATTTTATATTTGGGCTATTTTCTAACTTTTCTATGGAGCTCGATTAACCGAACTTTCGTTTATCCGAACCACGCTTGTCGACATTAGTTCGGATAATCGACGCTCTACTGTACTTGAATTATTTTCTAGTTGGTATCGCAAACCGCAGTTGACCAAAATGGATCAACATAATCGGTCAAATATCCGATAAGTGTTTAACGTCTTTGCCTACCGTGATGGTTTATCAGACGGCCTCGAACAGGTCAGTCGAATTGATTTTGTTACGTCAATCAGCGCCCCCCGAGCGGTGTAAGATAACAGTTTTTCTTACTTAGTGTTACTGCTATATATGAGATATGAGGCCTTTCGACTTCCTCTGTCATTCGACGGGGCCCGGCGCCTGGTTGTAGCGCATCTCCACGCCGTTGTAAAACCACAGCACACACGATACTTCCCTCTTGGGGCTTACATCCGCGACTCTATTATTTAGGTCTAGGTCCCGTACATCACGTCACGCTCTGTGGCTCACTTGGTTGAGTCGCACTCTACGATGCTAGTAATCTAGAGGTCAGGAGATCGAATCTCGGCGTGGTCCAAAAATTTCCGTACATGTGCGGATAGGAAATATATAGCGCTTGCAACATTATAGTCTTGCTGGTCTAGCGGTTAGTGCGCGCACCTTCGGTGGACAGCGTCAAGAGTTCGAGTTTCACCGTGGATCATGGTGTTTTTCGAACTCACGAGCTTGTGACGGACTATGATCTCACTCAGATGTTAAACAAGTACCCATTTATGGGGATAAATAACACTGCAGAGCGTGATGCTGATCTCATTACCTCAATAAAAGGCAGATCTTGGAAATAGGATAACACATCCTGCGGCCTTAGTCCAATGCTGGATTGTCGCGCCTGTTATTGATTTAACATTATACAGGTTGTCCCGCAACTGGTTAGCCATAGACCAACGGTAGACCCTACAGGATGTTTTAGGAAAAATGTCGCATTATTTCTCTAGCTTTTACCGTTAAGGATTAATTACCTTTTTTGTGATTCTTGTCAAAAACACGACTTTTTTTCGAAAAACTCCTATTTTCTAGCTTCCACTTTAGCCAAATCAATGTTTTTCGTATTCTTCTGAAAGTACACAAAATTTCCAGTAAAAGGACATATCGAACGTTTCGAACGGTTTCGTATCTTCCGAGATACGACGTTTTGAATTTTGCAGAACTGTCAATTTCAACTTTTAATGTCAAAATTAAACCCGAATTTCGTAACGGTACATTGTAGTGGCAAATCCGCAAAGTTGACAAAAGTTGGCATAGTATCTTAGCTTTCGAACGGCATATGAGAATAAAGCACAGAGTCATCCAGTTTCTGAATAATACGTATAAATGAAAAAAAAAACCATAGTCTGCAAATGTACCAAACCGACTTCAATCTTGAAAAGGAAGTTAAATTTTTACACCAAGCATAGACTTGGTTGCATTATGGAAAAATACTTTTCGCTACTGTTGTAGAGGCTACTTTACTAATTATAACGGTAAGTATAAACAAATTTGTTTAACTGCACCCATATCATATAATGGAAGTGCAAGATTTATTTCGTGCAGATTAACTTTTCTAGGTGGTTTTTACAGCAAAAAGCAGCCGACCCCCATTCCCCGAATAAAATTCATTAGACGGATGAGGCCATTTTTACTCGAAGTGGTGTTTTCAACAGCCGAAATAGTCACATTTGGAGTTCTGACAACCCCCATGCTATACGGATATCTCGCTACCAGCATGAGTTTAGCGTAAATGTATGGTTGGGTGTTTTTGGGGATAAGTTGATTGGTCCGATTTTTCTCCCGCATCGGTTGAATTCTGCTGCATTTCTCCATATTTTAGAGGACCAAATAGTATCTTCGATTTCAGGCAATTTACCTATTGCCCAACAGATCAATTTTTGGTGGCAGATGGATGGTTGCCCAACCCACAATGGGAGGGTAATTACGGACTTTTTAAATACAGAATTTGGAGAAAAAGGGATAGGAAGATTCGGACCAGTCACATGGCCACCAAGGAGTCCAGACTTAACACCTCTAGATTTTTATGTATGAGGAAAAATCAAAAGCGAAGTTTACACCGAACCGATTTTGTCTCGAGAGAAACTAATGGAACATATTCAAACGGCGTGTAATATTTTGAAAATGAACCATCAACAAATCCTTGCAGCAGTTACATCAACGTCTAAAAGATGCCAATTATGCGTCCGGCACGATGGAACTCATTTTGAACAATATCTGTAGGGTAAATTTGATGAATAACCACACCATCCTAATATTTTCAAGCGGAATTGATTAGTTTAAAATTATTCGTAATATTGTATGGAATTGATTTATTGAATTTAATTTTTTTTTATTTATAAAAAGATAATTTTGTTCACTTTTGCTTACTATAATAATAAAACGTAATAACTATTAAAACCACTTCGTTCATGTGTGAGTGTGAGGGTGTCAATTTCATTCCCACGTGAAAGCAAGATTTTTCGACTTAAGGACTATGTTTTTTTTACTTTTTACACATATTATTCAGAAACTGGATGACGTGTGCTTTATTCTTATATGCCGTTCGAAAGCTAAGATATTAGGCCAACTTTTGTCAACTTTGCAGATTGGCCACTACAATGTACCGTTACGAAATTCGGGTTTAATTTTGACATTAAAAGTTGAAATTGACATTTCTGCCAAACTCAAATTTCTGTCTCTTTCGTATGGTTACAAAAGGCAGCCTTGGCCAATTTTGGCAGCGGGGAGCGGGGGAAAAGACTCAAGTCGGCCTAAAAAGCTGTAAATAAAGCCTTACGGAAGAAAATTTTTAAGAACGGCTTCTTTTGCGAATACTTACGATCTATCTGAAACATTTACCAAATAAGTAACATCATTTATGAATTCATTACTTCGTTTAAAATTCATATAAACTAGTGGCCTAATTATAAGGTAAATTTTTTAACAGAACATTTTGAGATTGAAATTTTTCAGCGGTCTGTCAGACTCCAGCTATACTGTCCGGGGGTTAATTAGATCAGCAGATGACATTTATTTGGTCAAAAGGCTCAATTTATTTGCAAAATTCGTATTCAATCGTATTCAAATCGAAAAAAAATCGTGTGTCCTTTCTGTATTATGCTCATTGAAATTACGACAACTTTGCTCATTTTTCAAAAACTCATCAAAAACTATCCATCACAACAATGTATGATTTATCCTTAAAACATACTTTTTGGATGTAGATTAGATGCATTAACACCTCCAGTGAAAGTAAGACCAATCTTTTATCTCTTAGATTAAAATTCGACAGAATCAAAAAAAACTATAGCAGTACCCGTTTCCGAGTAATTATTTACAACTGTTAAAAACTTCGTTAAAATCTCTAGAAGAGCCAGGTGCACGGTAACAAATTTTGGGATAAAAGATAAAATTATTTATACCATTTTTAATATAAAGTTATATATGCCAATTTTAGAATACATTTTTATAACGTTGAAAGTATAAAGTCAGTGTATACCAAAAATGGTATAAATTTTATCAAAGTTCTTATGAACTTTTCTTTTCGTTGCGTTTTATACCAAAACTCAGATAAATTTTATACAAAATGGTTTAGAAAGGCTCATCTATACTAAGTTTATATTTATTTTATTCTTTTCTAGGATAAAATTTTGTGCGTGCTTTCGTTCAATGTATGGTATAAATTACAAACTTCATCACTCATAGAGTCTGGTTGGTCTAGTAGGTAGGACGTTGGTCTCCAAATCATAGGGTCTCGGGATCGAATCCCACTGTAGCTAGGTAATTTATTATGCAATTTAGAGCGTAAAGAGGTTGATAAAATATAGAAGAGGTCAATGAGATATAAGATTTATGAGTTACTAGCGGGCTTCGCCCCTGCTCGCTACGCTCGCCAACCCAGCGTTCGCGCTCTGCGCGCTCGCGAATTTTTTTTATTTTTTATTTTGCAATCAAGTGAAAAATCAACTAGGTTTCATGCTTGTACTGACTATGACATGATAGGCTGAGAATCATGGGGTAAAATAGTTAGTATTCTTCGATTTATACCTGTTCTCTTATAATTTGTATAATCTGTCCTATAACCAGGATCTATCGATTCTTTATAATTTTTATACCAAATTCATATAAACCACTTCTAAATGATTTCCTATAAAAAATAAACCATTGGTATTGTTGGATTTACACTATAATTCCTATTAATTTTATCGTTTATAGAATAAATATAATTTATAAGATTCAAACTTATAAATTTAATACGAATTTTCCTATGGACCTATATAGATAAGAAAATTTATAAAATTTATACCAAAATTTTTTAGTGTGTGGAGGATACTGTTCAGTAGTCAGATTACTCTCTTCAAAGCGTAACTTTACAGCGAATCTACGAATGAATCATATCATAAATATGAGAGGAAAAAGTATTATATGCACATTTTTGCAAAACGTTCAGGCCTGCCAAATCGAAATAAAAACACGGTGATCAAAAACCGTATTTGGTGGCGCGATCCCAACGGAAAAAAATCTTTTTTTAGATGTCACACATAGGCTTTACCCCAGGGAGATCATTCGTATCTGTATAAAAATCACACTAAAAACCACTATAAATTATTCGAAATAAACTCTAATAATTTTAAAAGCTAACACACTGAATAATAACTTTGGCCATAGCACTTATTTTTAATTATTTTAAAATTTAATTTTTATATTATTAATATTTTTATTATAAGCAAATTAATTTTACTGATTTATGGTTTTTTGCTATAGATGACTGTGATAAAGATGGCACTCAATGTACAAACGGTGTCTGTCTAAACGGCGTCTGCCATTGTAACGATGGTTACGGGGGATGTAACTGCCAAGTACCAGGTAAGTTGATTTCAAAATATTACGTTTATTAAAGCCACAGTTCTAACTATAATATGCAGCGTATAAGTAATAGTTTTTAGATTTTGTAATTGAATTAAATATAAAAAAAAAATAATTAAAATTTTAATTAAAATAAGACCCAATTGAATTGAAAAGAAATAAATAGACGTATAATATAAGAAAATGATAATTTATATTAGGACATGGACAAAGAAAATCAAAGACTATTTATTAAACGAAAACGTCTCCGCTTAATATGTAATTAAAACATAACAGCCATATTAATGCTGAACCAACCGCAATTTTAAAATGCTTTTAGTAAATAAACTTCCCCAAAAAAAATGTCATAAAACCACAATTGAAATAAAATTCTCTCATTTCATACAAATTTCCATAAAACTGAAAAATAAACACTCCGAAACAGAACCTTGAAAACATATTTTTAGTTTGCAATCATTTTTTATTATTATTATCATTTTCACATGTGATCATCAAAGTATATGCATGACCTAGACCACAACAATCGCAACCTATTATTACCATTAACGTCTTACCAAATCCAATTGATTCTGCTAAATGCTGTTAAGTTGTTGACGATGATGATGATAATGCAATTTTCAGTCGGACGACACGAATTTATGTGTTCATGTTGTATGTGTGTACATCTTAGCTTCCTCCCACAGACTGTAGTAAAGCAGTGATTCCAATAGCAAAATTAAAAAATGTTACGAAACTATTACTTCGCCATAAATACAGATACAAAAAAAAAACTATATCCGGTCAATAAAAGATGCACATAAAACCGCTTTAGATGAAAAAATGGTCAATTAAAATAGTTGTATTTGTATCTTCAATTCAAGTCTTCTCTTCATAAAAGAGTAACACATGCAGTGAATATGCTGCGTAGTAAATTGCGTCGACCGAACTCCATGAACCGCAACCACTCGATTTTCGGCCACCATACTTACAAACCTTTGTCCACATATCCAGAAATGTTAAATGTATTATCCATTATTGTTAAAGCTTTTCCTTTAATTCAATTCACTTCTGCAATTTCGTGTGTGCTTCTGCTGGCGGTTATTTTTGATTTTTCTGTTTTTTTTTTTCAACTCTTTTCGTATACATTTATAATATATTGGTTAAAGATTTCGTGTTACGCCTCCGCGATTTTTAAGGTGAATTGCTAAACTTGGTAAAGTGAAAAATTTAACCTAAATGACGAAGACGCATCGAACCAAACCAACTTATTGAAGAAGAAGTAGAGGACGAGGATGAAAAAAATCAAACGGCATTTTAAGTAAAATTAATGAAGGCATTTTGTTAGCAATTTGATGAATGAAAACGTGAAAATGCGATCGAGACGCCAACGCATATGTTGAGGTGTTTTTTGATGAACGAACGGTCCGCACGGGGTGTTATGAAACAGATTTTACGTAGCTTTTTTACGGTTTCGGAGGAATGCGTGTGTGTGGCCACTTCGCGCAGGTCAAGCGAACACAATAACGACTGCTATGGTGATGCTATTGAATTCTATGAATGAAAATATTGTGTTACATAAAATAATTCGGTTTTCGGGTTGAGTGAACTTTAGCTGAATGTGCTCCAATCTTTCGGTGTTTATATGCACACTTTCATCGTTCTTCATCCTCTTCAATTGCTCAATTAACTTCAACGCGTTATCAAATTATTAAGTTAATTATTGTCCATTATGCTTCGAATCGGCACAAAAAAAAAAGAAACAGGAGAAACATCATTGAAACAAATTCCCGTTTTTCTAGCTTTTGGTAATTTCTTCAACACAAAAACAGAACTATTATCTGCACATTTCATAGATATACGAGTAAATGCAAAGATAATAATGGTACGTGCAGCAGCAGAAGCAGTCGCACCGCAGCATCAGCAGCATTCTTCACCGACAGCTTAATAGAAATTTATAAATACAAAACCAGAGCCTTTTGAATCAATATAGAATAAAATTGCCCCCGGGGGTATAGAATTCAAGCGCATCTTTGCGTCTGTCAGATATATATAATTTCATGTCCTATTTAATTTGCCTGTATCGGTATGATGATTTTTTTTCCATTATTATTAATTTTCCATTTCTTCTCGGTTTTATTTTTCAGATGAGAATGAATGCAAGTATCGCCCGTGCGATGTCTTTGCTCATTGTACAAATACACTTGGCAGCTTTACGTGTACCTGCTTTCCCGGTTATCGTGGTGATGGACTTCATTGCGAAGGTAAGTACCACCCAGTGCTCTGATTTTTATTCTTCAGTACGAATGGTATCATCTTATCATATCATTTCCATCGCCCGACTGGCTGTTGTGCGCGCCGTCACCAACATGATGATCATCATGATGGTCATCATCATCGTGATGCCATGATGATCTTCTGCATCATCATACGCATACATCTACAATGAAAATGTGATTCCTAAGTTTTGTGAAATGATATCTTTCACATGACGACCGACCGACACGACGACGGTATGATAGTAATTTCTGTGGTATCACAGAATCTATTACAGACACATGAAAGTGTACTTGAGAAATTATGAGATTCTTCTATTCTTCTTTAGTTGTTGTTTGACCACAATATTTACCTACCGGGATGGATACCTTTATCTACGTATGCTCGCACTTTTAATAGCTTCTTCTCTACTATCTACCAAGCAAACCCCCCTTCGTCATACAACCATAGGGAAATCAAGAACTTCGCACTAAAACATTCCTCAGATACGAATACACTCTCGTTAGCACAGCAGATACATTTCACGTGATATTATGCTATTGCATAATCAGATATTGAATTTCTTCGTTCTTGATGCGGTTGATGTTGTTTGTTGGATCTTGGATAGTACCTATACCCGCTTCGCCCGATACCTGCGACTATGGGTGCTTTGAGGGTTTCACATGATGTACTTTTCTTATGCGTTGATTATTACTACGAGTCTAAGCAAGCTCATGTAAAGATTATGCAATTTCAAGAACTCTCTCATCGTATTATCAACGGTTGAGTGAACGCCGATTATACCACTTGTCAAAATATATGAAATGAGCAGGCGTAGAAGAGGGGAGAGGCACAATGACGTTTCAAGATGATAATTATATAGAGATATCGCAAGACAAGTGCTTATACAAACCATTGGAATATTGAGAGATTAATAAAGAGAAAAATTCGATTTGATAGAGTTGTATTTATCTAATAAATCGAATGAGTGTCTCTGTATGTGAAAGCCATAGCGGGCAATTGATGGGAAATCTTGTCTGATTTTGGCGAGGGTTTCTGCACAAACATGTATAGTCTTTAGAAAGATTAATTTAGCAATCATTCAAAATTATTGATGGTAATCTAACACACTGTCGTGTCATTCACATTAAATAGAAAGTGCAAGAATTTTACTATGAATGGTTTTTGTATGGGTTTTATGACACGATTTGCACGAAAAATAAAATGTTAAGATTCAACAGACGAACATAACAACTTTAAGTAGCAGAAATGGTAGATAATTTTGACTAATTTATTTAGTTGTTCGTTATTATCAGAAGAATGTTGAAGTGGAGCAGAGCCGCCACATATATTTTATTAGGGAAATCCAAAGGCTTGCTTTGTTTCTCCATAGCGAGACAATATCAAATTCATTCTCTACTCAATTGACCCTTATTGCGTATTGCTAGTTTCATTTTCTCGTCAATCAGCTTAAGGAAAATAAGGTCAGAACATTATAACGAAAAACAATACGGGACAACGCCCATATGGCAACACATACCGTCTACTAAAAACTCAGAGTAGAGAATGGATATTATGTGCAGAGCCGGCTTCATGCAAAACGGCGTACGGGGCCGCACTTTGAGCAAGCGCCCTTTGTGCAACACTAAAATATCACTAATTTTCCTATTTATTTCATTTATCTGTACAATGACATTTTTTAGGTAAATCAAGCTGATCACAAAAGCATACAGTTCGAAGCCGATTTTACGCTACCTTTAATTTGAAGAAGCGATTTCTAACAAAAGTCACGAAACGAGACGACGCTTTGTGCCGGCTCACCTCATCATTAGAGTTCAATCCACTCTCAGAGTCTTTTATGAAAGTAACGCCCAAGATGTTATTGTGACACAACTATCCATCGTAGCGGGGCAAAATGTGTTGAGGGATCTTCTTCTAATTCGCGAAGTTGCTCCGAGCAGTCTGAATAGAAAGGCACATCTTCGCACAAAATGGGTGGAACTTAGTTTTTTCTTTCCTCCTCGCTTCAGCGATAAGTGATTACAGTCTCTGTACGAAATACAAAGAATGGAACCACTTTTTTTTTCAAAAACAACTTCATTTCGGTTAATTTTGAACGCGGGTTTCACTCAGTTTATAAGTGCGATCCGATTTTACAAAAATGTAAGCAGATTTAAAGTCTAATCCAGGATGTGCGGTATATCTATCTATCTATCTATATGTATACATATTCAGGGTGCCTGGAAACTACCGCATAACGCTCCGGAAAATGATTCCTCACGTGATTTCCAATAAAAAGTTGTACGGAACATACCACTCCAACATCTCCAAAACTATAATAGCTAGAATAGCGAAATATGACGACTTTCACACCCAACAAATTTACCTTTAAAATAAAACTTACTGCACTAAAATTGGATAAGTGATTTGCTTTTTACAGAGCTTCAAAGTAAAATTCTTGTTTTTTTTTCTGTCCCAATTTTCTTCAACTTCTACCAAGGTGAGGTGCTTGTAGGATTCTTTAAAAAATTGACGCATAGTCTCCCGCATAGTCTTACGCCTTTTTTTTCTAACAGTTTATATGCCTTAAGTGCAGAAAACTAGGGTTTTTTTTGCTGGAAATCACGTGATTAATCATTAGTCGTGGCGTTAATGCGGTAGTTTCCGGACACCCTGTATATGTATAAAAGAAAGTCGTATTTGTTGCACCATGTATAGCTCTGGAACGACTGAACCATTTTCCATGATTTTGGGTTTGTTGGATTAGGCTCTGGTCGGAATAGTAGAATTACTATTGAAACACACGAAAAATTCACAATGGTCTTTTTTCGCCTATTTCTGCGTGTATTTCTTTAACATATCAGCGGATTTCAATAAATTCACTCCACAGGATTGGCCTTTACCCAAAGTAACAGGACAACTATTGAGACATATGAAAAATTCACAATGGGCACAATTATGAAAATAATTCTTTGTCGCATACTTCTTTTTGTCTTTTTTGAACGAATTGCAGAATTTCAGTAATTTTACACCAGCGGATGGGTTTACGCAAGGTTCCGGCCGGAATAGCAGTATAACTTTTGAACATTCACAATGGGCAGCAATTCACAATGATTTTTTTTCCGCATATTTTTGTTTATATTTCTTGAACGTCTTAGCGGATTTTTGGAAGATTTTGCTGCTGAATTGGTCCTCTCCCTGAATATCAGAATTATATTGAACAGGCGAAGAAATTCACAATGAGAAAAATTATAAAGATTTTTTTTGTGCCTACACCGCAGGTCGAGCAACGCGGAACCATGGAGCGGTATAAAGAACGAGGCAAGGAAGAAGAAGATAAAGATTTTTTTTTCTTATTTTTATTTCTGTATTCCTTGAACAAATTGCCCGATGTCAGTTAACAGATTCCAGCGGACTGGTGAACACCCAGAATAAATGTTTAAATATGCGAAAAATTCACAAAGAATAATTATTTAAAACAGTTTTTTTCAAATACTCATTCTACGTTCAAATTGCCCCTAAACATTCACGAAACTGATACACCGACATGTAACATTGCGAAATTCTCAGCAATGGCAAAAGTTTTAACGGCAGCTAAAATAATAATTTGGGATGAATGCACAATGGCGCACAAACGTGCATTGGATGCATTTAATCGTACTATGAAAGATCTGCCCAATAGCTCAAGATGTTTTGGAGGTGCAGTGATTCTCCTATGCGGCGATTTCCGCCAAACATTGCCAGTCATTCCAAAGGTTGACCGCTGCCGGTGATATTAACACCTGCCTTAAATCATCGACTCTGTGACGTTATGTCAAAAAACTTCAACTGACTAAAAATATGCGAGTCGTTTTGCTTAACAATCCATCTGCCTATGGTTTCTCAAAGTAGTTGCTAACTATCGGAAATTGTCGTGTTCCTAGGGACGAATCGAACGGGTTGATTTCTTTTCCACCAAATTTTTGCAATTTCGTCTCAACGAAGGATGAGCTTATCGCGAAGGTGTTCCCAAATATTATTGGTAATCACAAAAACTACAATTGGTTAAGTGAACGAGCCATTCTTGCAAGCTCACTGCGTCACAGTGCAAAACCAAATCCATGGTCTATTGCATTCTTTCAAATCGATCGACTGTGTTACAAGCGAAGACCAAGCAACAAACTATCGCACTTAATTTTCGAATTCTTTGGATATCCCTGATTTGCCGCCGCACAATTTAGAACTTAAGGTTGGCTCTGCTGTGATCACGCTTCGAAATTGTGTAACGGAACGCATTTGGTGGTGCAAAAAACTCATGAGCAATGCCATCCATGCTATAACCCTGAAAGGGAAGTTCCAAGGTGAGGAAGTTCTAATTCCGAGAATTCCAATGATCGCCACAGATCAGATATACCTTTTGAGTTTAAACGAATTCAATACCCGATTCGTCTTGCATTCGCAATAACCATCAATAAATCGCAATGCCAATCAAAAGAAAATAATTCATAACATCTCGTCATACCCTTTTCGAATCATTTCTTTCTTCGACATCATGATTCGAGTAAATTTGACACATTATGTTGTAATAGCACACTCACTTACACTCTAAAGTTTACAATCACTAAGGCACTGCTGACCAAACTACAAAATTGAGCTTGCATCCAACAGCACGCTGCGATATGTACTACATATCTGGCTTGACTTAAAATACAATTTTATTTTCAAATGGGTTACTGGCCAAAGTCTTTCGTTTTTCCTTGAACATTTTGATTTTTTCAAGTACATATTATCGGACACAGATTTCCAAAAAGTCGCAGGCAACGAAACTCACCTTTACGTTACAAAATCCATCCCTAACTAGATATTAAGCTGTCTCCCGCCAACTTTCTGCTTCCGAAAGCATTCATAGTTGGAACACTTATTCACATGTAACTTTTAAAAATACAGCTTACTCCCAACCAAGATCTCTTTTGATTTGTACTGTACATGCCCTTGAAATAAAGTTAAGCCAACATCACTTCCTTTCATATTGTTCCCTAGGATCTCAACATTAATGTTAAGCCATCACAGCTCAAAGAAAAATTAGGTTAGATCAGTAACCACATCAAATTGCATGTCAACTCCAATAATCACAATTTTTAATGGCGAAATATATGTCACTTCAAATATAACTGATTTCTTTCAAATTGAGCGCTATTTTGACGTGAATATTGAGAATATAACGCTTTATATAGCACAATAAATTCTGTCTAGATAAAACTCCACTTGAATATCGACTTCATTTCATTTGAAATCAATTTACTTGATGAAACGGGTTACTAACTTGAATCTTTCGTTTTGCTCCTATCACTTTGCCAGCTCTATTGATTTGATTACGCACTATTTTTATGTGTAAATGTAACTTGTCAGGTGAATCCTGAATATTTTAATGGATGCATAACATCGTTGACCGTAATGTTATTATTTTTAGAACCATTCAAATCCATTTTTTGCATTCTCAACCACAGAAAGCCGCTACAGCGCCGTCATCGCCCGACATAAATCAGATCAAACATTCCGCACGATTGAAACGGCGCACATATACTCCTATTCAGCGCACACAAATTAACAATATGTGTAATACTTATTTCAGTTACTTGGTCGATTATGCAATTTATTATAATGTACCGAGTATTGACATTAGTTCTAATTGCTGCTGAACGGCGGCTGAACTGTAATGTACTCGGTACGATGCAAGTATCCGTATCTATAGCATTATACGGACGTGTGTGCAATAAATTTTGTCGACAAAGGTGGTAGTGTGATTTATTTTAAGTGACGACAAACGATCAAACCAAACCCCCGGTTTCGGTACGACCTCATTTGTAAAAATGTGTGTTGTCTGTTGTGACGGTGTCAAGAGTAGTTTCCAAATGCATCATTGCGCCTCGGCTGCTTATTGCACTTTGGTATCAGCTTCGTATCTATCGTGCCTGTAAATCGACCCTATTTACTATTACATAGCGTACAAACTACAAAGTATATTGCAAATTATTTAAATAACCAGCTATACCGTTAGGATCATTCTCTAACTCTAAAGAGAGGCGCAAAGCACCGGAGATACAGATACATACAGTGAAAGCCTTGAGTACTTATTAGGCAGGCTATGACTAATCTTCGGTGTAAGACTACAGGCAGCAAAGTCTTGATAGGTGGAATCAGGAAAGAGTTCGGAACGATGGGGGAAAGAGGGTTCATGTATGCAGATACTTTTTCAGGCATAATACTGATAGGGTATTAGGTGGTTTTCGCGTTACATGTTAGCTCAATCTTAAACTTGCATCAAATGCAACTAACGACTAACGTACTTGCAGTTGCCTCTCTCTATTCGAATGCAAATTATAGAGTATACGGTCAAGTTGCTGTGTGTGTCGACTAAAGATATGATGACGACAACAGCAACGACGTCGTTGTTGCATTTTAATTCGTCCGTATTCTCTGAACAGCATTGCGTGATCTTGACTATACTATAGGCATATAAAATGTTTAAAGATTTTTGCAAATCAGATGTACCTATACTCTATACAGAACGTGAATTCTTATACATAATAAGTTGCTTCAGAGTCTTTGCCGTGTATAGTGCGCAATGCAATCGAAACATGATCGAAATGAAGATTCATTTGGTTAAATTTTTGTTAGAAATGACGCTGTACTGGTATATTGGTACGAGTACGAAATGAAATATACCGTAGCAATGTCAATGATAGTTATGTGCTCTGTCAAATGATGGTACCTGCTAGCTGCTATTATCATTATTACAAGAGTATTTGCAGACATATCATATCCATAATGATGATGCAAATAGTTTTTATACGTGACCTTCCATAATAACGACAGGAATATTAGGGGTTAGATAAACAGTTTTCACAGTTTGAAGATCCCGTTGAGTTGTGAAAGCACGTCGTAATGGATTGAAATTAGGTTGATCCGGGATTAAGGCACGACGCAACGCGGTAAGTGGTGTCATGTCATTTTGATATGCAACAGGTGTTTCTTTGATTCAGTGGGTCGGGATTTTGTTCTTATAGAATAGATAAAAACCAGTTTTCTTTCTTGCAAATCTAATGATGATGATATGATGGCTCTGAAAAATGAATTAGGCCTTCATTCTCAACAGAACTGGCTCGATTTGAGTTAAGTCAGCTCAGGAGGTAAAATATCACCTTACTGTTGGTCGAAGCAATTAGATATACCATTGGTTCTCAAAATATTGGGCGCTTCATCCGGAGGTGTTCTGCTAACTAACAAATAGAGCACACAAAAATTAAGAGGATGCATCTGATAATCAACTTTTTTTTTTGTATTGAAATCAAATGCATAATGAAGTTAACACAGTCGAAATATACAACTTAATAATGAGACTTTTTTTAGAGATGGCAACACCGATAAACTAATGGTAGTCCATCTTTGACATACATACCATTTGAAGTTTCTATTCATTAGCTGGCAATGTCAGTATAAACATTTCGTGTTGATTGTTGACAACGCATTTACCGGACCATGGAAAGTTTCGAAAATTCACGAAAAAAAACAACATTTGCGGGAAGTTTTACTTAGGCATTATTTTGCTAAGAAGACTGCAGCTCAGAGTCATCAATTGCTCGTGGAAGTATACGGTGACGATGCTTTTTCGCGTGCACAGTGTTTTCGGTGGTTTCATCGGTTCAAAAATGATAATTTCGACATTAACGACGAAGAGCGACCTGCCAAAAAAGATTGAAGACGAAGAATTGACGAAATTACTCGAAGAAGATTCGTGCCAAACGCAAAAAGAGTTCGCAATTTTGTTGGAAGTGACTCAGCAAGCCATATCGAAGTGGTTAAAATCACAATGATCCAAAAGCAAGGCCACTGGGTTCCGTACGAGTTGAAGCCAAGAGATGTTGAGAGGCGCTTTTGCACGTGCGAACAACTGCTTCAAAGGCAAAGACGGAAGGGTTTTTTGCATCGTATTGTGACCGGCGATGAAAAGTAGATTCATTATGATAACCCAAAGCGAAAGAAATCATGGGGACCGCCCGGGCACCAATCATCATCGACCGCGAAGACAAATATTCATGGTTCCAAGCTTATGCTCTGCATTTGGTGGGACCAGCCCGGTGTTGTGTATTATGAGCTGCTAAAACCAAATGAAACCATTGACGGGCAGCGCTATCGACTGCAATTGATGCGTTTGAGTCGAGCATTGCGTCAAAAACGGCCACAATATGCTAAAAGGCACGACAAAATAATTCTTCAGCATGACAATACTCGCCAAATGGGAAGTGCTACCCCACCCGCCGTATAGCCCCGACATTGCTCCATCTGATTACTATTTGTTCGCTTCGATGACTCATGCATTGGCTGATCAGCACTTCACTTCATATGAGGATACTAAGAACTGGCTGGATTCATGGATAGCCTCGAAAACCCAAGATTTTTTCCGCGACGGAGTTCGGAGACTACCCGAAAGATGGGAGAAAGTTATCGCTGCTGATGGCCAATATTTTGAATAATTTAGTTATATGAATAAATCTATGAATAAATGCCCAAAATTCCAAAAAAAAAGTCTCATTATTAAGTTGTAGGCCCATGTACATTATGTACATACATACATATACGCTGAGAGGCAAAATCTCACAAACGACAACTTTGAACCTGTAGTAACTCCATTCATTGATCAAATGACGGAGTGGTTTCAAAACAACATAAACTGCACCGAGCACAGTCCAACACAAATGTGGAATAGTTTCGCTGAAATGTCAGTAGGTGAGGCGGAAAAGGCACTTGGAGTTTCGAAAGGTCCACTCCACACGAAGAAAGAAACATGGTGGTGGAACACCGAAACTAAGGAAGCAGTGCAAGCCAAATCGAACGCATTTAAGGCATGGACGAAATGTGAGTCAAGCAGTGAAGCCGAACGGGTTCAACTTCGCGAAAATTATATGCAATGCCGGAAGAAAGTAAAGCGCTTGGTAGCTCAAGCAAAGGCGAAGGCAGCTGAGAAATTCTACCAAGAATTAGAAACTCAGACTGCGACCGAAGGACCGTCTTTGCGCGAGAGACCTAAGCACGACGCCAGGATATTTAGGGTCGCAGCCCAAAGGAGAAGGAACGCTCGGGAAATACAGGCGCCAAAGTACGTGGAGGACTCGCAAGGAATGTTGCTGATTGACGATACGGCAATTTGTAGCAGGATGCGAGAGTATTTTGACGAACTTCTAAATGAAGAATTTCCTCGGGCAGCTTTTCAAGATGTTGAGCCAAATACCACAAATATTGAAGATATCTCAGAGGAAGAGGTGATGGAGGCAATGCATCAGATGAAACGCGGAAAGGCAGTCGGCCCGGACAAAATCCCCGCGGAATTTTGGTTGAAAATGGAAAATGTCGGGCTTAGTTGGCTCACAGTTCTCTTCAACAAAATCAAAGGTGGGCAACCGATGCCTGATGCTTTCAGGGAAAGCTTTCTTCTTCCTTTCTATAAGAACAAGGGAGACTCACGCAAACTCAACAACTATAGGGCTATAAAGTTAACACCTCATACCCTGAAGATCTACGAGCGAGTTGTCTGCAACCGATTGAGAAAGATTGTGCGGTTGAATGACAATCAGTGCGGCTTTGTTGAAGGTCGATCTACAGTCGATGCGATTCAGTGCATTCGTATTGCGATGGAAAAGTATAGAGCAGCACGAAAGGACTTGTACTTTGTGTTCATCGATTTGGAGAAGGCATTCGATAGAGTACCTCGTGATCTGATATGGTTGGCCTTGAGAGCACTTAATGTCCCCGAGGCATACGTTCAGGATGATACGAGACATGTATGATGGAGCTACGACTAAGGTTAGATGCACAGCCGGTGAATCAGAAGAATTTCCGGTGAATGTCGGAGTACACCAGGGCAGTGTATTGAGTCCGTTGCTCTTCAACATCATCATGTGCTACTTATTAACACGTGTCTCCGACGGCCTAGAAATATCTCTTCTTTTTGCTGATGATATAGTCCTCAGTAGCCCAAACATCGTTGCCTTGCAAGCTGCGCTTACAAAATGGTGTGACATTCTGGAGGAGCATGGACTGAGGGTAAGTATAACAAAGACTGAGTTCTTATGCTGCCAATTCTCAGACCCAAATGCACCGATACCAGAAATGTACGTCAAAGGAGAGCAGCTTAAGTCTTGTACCAAGTTCAAGTACCTTGGCTCGATGGTGAACAGCGGAGCTACATGCCATGATGACATCAAACATCGCACAAAGGTTGGGTGGATGAGGTGGCGAGAAAACTCTGGAGTTTTCTGCGATAAGAAAATGCCACTGAAGCTAAAGGGCAAGTTGTACAAAACGGTTGTACGTCCCGCACTCATGTATGGATCAGAATGCTGGACCATGTATGAAGGTTACGCGAAAGAAATGACAGCGACTGAAATGAAAATGTTACGCATGTCAGTTGGTGTAACCAAAAGGGACCACATCAAGAGTAGCTACATCCGAGGCAGCTTGTCTATAGACCAACCAATCACCGAAAAGCTCGAAGACCGACGAATGGATTGGTATTGCCATGTTCAAAGGCGTCCGCCTGAGAACCCCGCAAAGAGAGCGATATCAATGGAAGTTCCACTTGATGGACCCAAGGCCAGAGGCAGACCGAAGAACACCTGGATGTGTCAAATGAAAAAGCAACAACAACGCATTGGTCTCGGCGATGACACGATCCAAGATAGAGCTGCCTGTAGAAATATGCTGAGAAATTATCGCCAAAACGGGCGATGTGCCTACACCGCAGGTCGAGCAAGGCGGAACCATGGAGCGGTATAAAGAACGAGGCAAGGAAGAAGAAGAAGATACATATACGCTGAGAGGAATAAAACGAAAGATTCTAGTCAGTAACCCAGTTGCCAGTTTTATAAAAAAAAACTAGTTTCAATTGTTATAAAGCCGCGTTTCAGGTGGAGTCTTATCCAGATCGCAATATTTGCAATATTAAGCGTTCTATGTTCAATATTCAGAAAGTATTAAAGGGCAGAACAGAACGATTACGTTACGTTACGTGCCGAACACCTGTCAAAGATGATTCAATGGAGTTTTGTATACAACTGCACAGAACGCACGTAATGGCACGGAAGCTTTCGGAAAACAATTCGAAATGTTAAATTCCACGAAAATCCAAGTCAGTTTGTTTGTCAAACTTACGATAATGTCATTGCTAACCAATTTATTTCCTTATTATATCCTTCTTATAGCTCATAAAGTGCATAAAATACTAAAAACACTTAAAAAAAACTCAATTCGTTCCATTTTGCTTTTCCTTTTCGAACTTTTAAATTTAACATTTGACGTTTCGGAACGGAACGTATGTGACCATCTAATCATTGCCTCGACACGGAAAGGAACGGCAAGTTACGTAAACGTTCTGGTTTGCGCTTAAGTATTGAAACATGTTCATAATTCACAATGAGAACAAATTTAAAATTATTCGTTACTTAGCCACATTTCATAAACCGAATAGACCCCTCCCAACGTATTGGTTTACCTTGGAATACCTAAAAAAAAACAACTGGAACATGCAGACAAAAAAATCTCCAAAATTTGCCAAACGTTTTTTGTTGCTTTTGTCTGTATCCCTTGAACGGGTTTTCAGATTTCAGTAATATCCTCCCCTTCTCCCCGAATTGAAGACGATTCAGAAAAAAATGATAGCTCATGAAACATCTAGAAAAAATAGAATATAAGAATATAGGAAGGTTTTTTTCTCCTGCGTTTCCCTGTATTTCATGATCGGATTACTGTATTTCAGTAAATTTACACAGAATCCACGGTCCAGTTTTCCTGGAACGGATTAGCCGGTTCCAGAAACTCCTCTCCAAGAATTTTAACAGAAAGCTAACCTGAGAAATTATATGGATAGATAGATAGATAGATAGATAACGTTTTATTTCATTTCAACTTAAATTACAATGTAGTTTAGGTACATAAAACTAGTGAGAAGCGGCATGGCCTAGTGGCCGTCTGCCTAACTTGATTGAATTTTATACTACATATTACAATTAAATATAGTGATCTGCTATGTATTATAGTATTTTTGTTATTAATATTATAAATATTTTATTCTTTAGAATTTTTCTTTTTTATTCAGGTATGTTATCATTGTTACATTGTTTAGAAACTTTCATCAATGATTCGTTGTCTATAATTTAGGGCTATACCGCAGAATTCATATAATTTGTCCCAATCTCGACCATTTAAGACTGCTTCCACCTCCATGTGGCTCATCGAGTCCTTTCCAAAACACGCTCTCCTAGTCTCTCGAAGTATTGGGCATTTGCCTAGAAAATGTCGCGTGTCTTCCCTGGCCCTTAAATTACATAGACTGCATAATATTGGAAGATCTTGTCGATGCGGAATATAGTTCAGCGGCAACAATTCTCCTCGAGCTCTAAATATCAGGGAAATTTTGTTGGCTGCGAATTCATTTCGGAAGTAGTTAAGGCTATCCAGATTGTGGTTTAAGCGTGCATATATTTCGCGGTGCTGCGACGCTGATGCCCTTTCTGCTGTTCTCCTGACTGATATCTGCTCGTAGTCGTTTATCAACCTCTTAAGAATATGGCTTGTTTCCGCTGCGCCATCCCAATTAATATTCGTTCCGCACTCATTTGCCAACTCCTGTAGATTAGCGTAGATTCCTTTCCTTGTTACCACTTCCTGAATTAGCACTCTTTTGGGAAATCTTTCATTGCCCATGGCTGCAACCTTTATAATATAGTTGATGTGTGTTCGCAGCGTGTCCATAAACAGTGGTCTGAGTCCCGTTTCTTGCAGCAGCATGTAATTCGGCGTTGCTCTTGGGAGATAAAACATCCGCTTTAGATAATAGCGCAACAGTTTTTCAACCTCCTCATATTCTCTGCCACCCCATACCTGTGAACCATATAATAGCACTGATTTTGATACTGCTTGAAATATTTTGTATTTCGCACTATGGGATAGGTCACGATTATTGAAGCAGTTTCCCCAGACTGTGTTCATAGCCCACTTCGCCTCTTTAGTCTTTTGTTCCAAATGCGGTCTCATCGAAAGATTACTAGATATTGTGATTCCAAGGTACTTGTACTCTTTCACCACTACAATTTCTTGTCCATTAAACGTCAATTTTTCATCCTGTGCTATGCTGTATCGTTTCTTAAATATCATAATTTTTGACTTTTCTAAGTTAATGGTTAGCGCCCATTGTTTACAGTACCATTCAATATGATGTATCATTTGTTGTAGTTCATCTGGTGTTTGTGCAAGGAATATCATGTCGTCTGCGTATAGTAACCCTTTCAAGACGAAACCAAATGCTTCGGCACCCCCCGGGATGTCATCCAAGATATCATTAACAAATACGGCGAAAGCCTCCGGACTCAGCTTGCATCCTTGGCGTACTCCGACATTCGTAGTAAACGGTTCAGACAGCTGTTCCCCATTCCAGATCATAGCGCTTGTATTCTCATACAGTTTTTCTAGCACATTTCCGAATTTCGAGGACATTCCATTATTATATAGCTTATACATTAGCGCAAGGCGATCAACGGTGTCAAAGGCTGCTTTGATGTCCACATAAAATGCGTAGAGTTTTCTGCTTGTGCTTATAAAGTGTTGAGCGAAACTATGTAGAACAAAAATATTATCATTTGTGGAGTATCCTGTCCGGAATCCTGCCTGATTCTCTTTTATATTATATGGTACCTCATTTTATCCAATTCGTCTCTATCCTTTCAGCGGATTAGCGGATCTCAGTAATTCTGTTCCCCTTCGAAAATTGACCAGTGCAGATCGTACTTCAGTAAACTTCCTCTATTCCCCTTCCAATCATTGACTGACTACCGCAATATCGCAACTGCTAATGCCGCTTCTGGAAAACTTGCCAGGAGAGAAAATAAGTGAGCGAGCATAGGTATAATCATTTCTCCAGTTTTTGTCTATATTTCTTGAATTGCTTGACGGGTTTCCGGAAACACATGCAGTTTTTGGCTATATATCTCCTGATTATCTGACTTCAATAAATTCAATCTCCTCCTCTGGCTGAAATTTTCGTCCTCAATAGTAGAAGCTGTTGAACAATCTGGAAAATAGGTCAAAATATAAAATGAAAACAGTTCATTTGTTCATACTTTTGTATATGCCTCCTGAACAAATTGGCGGTTTTCAATAGTCTTACTCCACGATTTTTGATAACATTTAAAAAGTAGAGCGATACGAACTTCGCCAGGCCAGATTCTAAACAAAAATATTTTGATTGTTGGTGATGAGCCAAGTGATAATAGAGAACGCTCAATTAGCGTGAACTGCCTTGCAGGAAAACGTAGAGCCTCATAATCTGCTTGTTCGGGCTTTCTCTAAGAAGTGTCCATACCAAGTCAGCAGAAAAAAAATCTGCTTCTATATTTTGTCAATTTTATCACTTCTTGTTCGGTTGTTTAGAGTCTCCTACTGGAATGGCAAAATATACATATAGAAAATGGTAGCACTCATCGATCTTATTCGAAATTCGTCCAACACGTAAGTGTTAACATATTAATTTTTTTGGTCAGTTTTTTTATTGATTGCCAAATAAACTCACTGTTTGCGAAAGAAAAATGTCTTTTGATATTTTTTATGAAACCCTAAATTGACGCATTTTCCAGGCATATTCAATTGCCTAACTCTTTTTAGTCATGACTATATGGTCACCCAAAACAACGGCCACACTCGCTGCAGGATCTTTAGTGTTTTGAACACTGGCCGAATCGCGAAAAATAATAAAATATTCGCAAATTGCTTGGTTAATTCATCCTATCAATTGAAGAAGGTTTTCTGATCATAAAAGCAATTCGTAAGGCTCTCAATGCTACTTGAACTGAGAAAACACTTTAACTCATGACAGGATATTTGAGAGTAAAATTAAAACCGACATGAGTAACCATAGGCTGACGAATGCCATGTCATTTGCTTATTCATCATACTCATGTGAGAGCCGTCATTAAACTAACCGACCCAACTTCTGTTGACCATTCATGAAAAATTATAAAAATTAATTCTTAATGAATACCATTAGTCCATCGATAAGGCAGAGATTTGACTGCTCGCGGGCCTTTACTCTCATTTTGCGATCGAGATCGAAACTTATGCAAACGCACTTCGCATAAATCGCCTGTGGGCTCAGACCACTAAGAGGCTGCCTACACTTACAGTTTATTTTGCAGCCTGCGCAGATTCGCCCGGCAGCGTTTGAAAGGAATATAATCTGAATATATTATAATAAATGTAAAATATAATTTTTCACGTTCTCCGGTAATTACCCTGTACTTGGCCTCCTGTTGTGCCCTGCCCTATTGTACATACGCGAATACTCGTACTCAACGAGTGCGTATTGTGTCCAATTTTACTTTCAATCCCACGATATAAAAATAAAATCGTAACCGGTGTGGCATGTTCTCGCACACGGCTCACACAATGCGTTCGTCATATATGTATGCAAAGACAAATCCGAAAAAATCTCTTTGCCAAATTTGTCCATAACAACTTTCACTTTACCGCCATAAGCAAAATTGGATGTGCTCGGGCTGCGCAATTTGGTAGTTTTACTCTATGCAAACAAACACTCCCGAAAAAAAACCTTTTGCTGAATAAATTATATTGTGAAGATACTACACCATACAACAAGTACTTGAAGTAGAAAGATACTACTCTATAAAAATATGGTCAACATACATATCTTTTTTTCTGTAGCAATACACAATGGTATCCATCCATATTTGGATAGGGCATTTTTCTTAAGAAATTGAAAGCTGCTAAGTGAGTCTTCGCGCAATGGAGTAATAATAAATTGTATATGACCGTAGGTTGGTCGAAATTAAAAATATCGTGTGTGTAGGTCGACGAACACTGCACGACACTCATCATCATGAACGGTAATGTGTAATAATTTATTATTCATCTAGGTGACATCAATTTTTTTTTTGTCTTGCAAAGATTACGAAAGATTATACCTTGTCATGCGGCAGTTGTGAATCGTGATCGACTCAAACTACCCACTTCCAATTCGCAACGTACTGAATGTATACAAAACAATTAAAAATCCTAATTGTATTTGTTTGCAAAAAAAATTGTCGCAAAACTTCTAAAGTACGGCCCTGAAAAGATCTTCTTTATTTAGAACCGACCAAACTTTATAGATATTTTGCAAATACGAGGGTATCTTCTCTTGAGCATTTAGCCAAAGAGCTAACATCAAGCAATCTGCTGTTGTTGAGTTGGTCTGCTCTGATTTGTCATAGCTTCCATGGCCATTTTATTTTTTTTTTTCAGTTTTTTAATCAATTTTTTTTCTACAAAACACCTACATATGAAATTCAGATTGATAATTATTATTACTGATGGCCATTAATGGTAATACAAGGTACAAGAGTGCTGCAACAACATTCCACCGGAGAGACCAGTTCCCAATCAATGTACTGATCATAAATGAAATTAGCGTGTAGGACGAAATGTCATTGATTTAATTCTTTAACTATGGAAAAGTGAAACTGATTTCGTATAGTATAAAGATTATAGTCACAAATAACTTTTTTTTTGTTGTTCACTGCATGAATCATTTTGGTATTTTTTCCGGTTGGACTGGGGCTGTAAAGTCTTCGGACGAAGTAAGCAGGTCCATTTCATGCGGTTGCTTCCAATTCGCCCAACTTGGACACCGCTACGTACTAAAACATAGCCTAAGGCCACACCGGAACTAGTGGGCGGACCCCGCGGTACGGGCACTCAAGCCACTAACTCGACCCATTGTACCTCTCCGTTGCGCTTAGGCGCTGTTTTGTCTGCGATTGATGCAGGATTTCGCGAAGCGTAGCACATTCCTAAGAGATAGTGAGAACGCCTCGCTCTCGTCGATGAAATAATCGCCAAGATCCTTGACATTGAAAAGGCAAGACAGCTGCATATGAAATGCAATGCTGTTTCTTCCTCTTCCTCACACTGGCCACACTTAGCCGATAGTAACACCTTAATTTTGCCTAGGTGATAATTTAGAGAGCAATGACCTGTCACTGTGAGGGTATTTATTTTTAGGATTGAGCAGGAAGAACGCCTCGTATCACGTGGATGTAGCGAAGAAGGCTTTAGTCTGTCGGCAGGAATCTATGTTCTCCCAGATTCCGGCATGGATTGCAGCCGACTACCTTTTTAGAATAAGCTTGATCACGGATGATGGTATGCCTCCGGACCTAGCATGTGTGAGCTAGAACCTTGTCGGGCGTTCCATCTGCCATCTCGTTCCCAGTGATACTTAAGTGTCCAGGCACCCACACCAGCTGTAGCCCGTTTAGTCTCCCTAGCCTTAGAGGCGCTTGATGACAAATCCATACCCACTGGCTTGATATTTCTGTAGAGTCCAGCGCCTTTAACGCAGCTTGGATGTCAGAGCAGATTCGAATGTTGCGGCCGCGCCAGTTGTACCGCATACATTCATGATTTGCCACTATAATGGCGTAAATTTCTGCTTGAAAAATCGATCTGGTGGACCCAAGAGACTGGTACATCTCAATTCTTAGTTGAGCCGAGAAGATCCCTGAACCAGCCCTGCCATCCGCCACTGATCCATCAGTGTAGATAATTATGTCATCTGCAGCGAAGTCAGAGTGGCCTTCAAAGGACCATTCTTCTCTATGTCAGTGGAGTTTACTTGGTAGGTCTTATCGAAGACGTATTTTGAAATTCGCCTGTCCGAAGGCATCAGCGCCTGAGGATGTTTTTGAAGTGATTTCATTATTGACGCATGACCGTGAAATTTTGTTATCCTCCAGGTGCCCATGTTTACAAGACGATAAGCGTCGACCATTGCCCTCCTCTTCACTTCCACATCAAGTGGTGGTATGTTTTAGGACGGTCTCCAGTGCCGCGGACGCGGTTATCATTGTCCCAATGATTTTTAGGCAGCCCAATCTCTGCACATGCGCCAGCAGCTTCTTGCTGACGCCAACGTTGACTCTAGGCCACCAAAGAATGTAAGCGTATAGCAGAATGGGTAATATGATGAAAGTATACTTCCAGTGTACCCGTTGTGGTGAAAGCCTCCAAGACTTGCCTATTGCACTTCTGCAGCACCAGAGCAGCCTGCATTCTTTATGGCATTGTTCTTGAATATGGAGTTTCCACGTATGTTTGGGGTCCAAGTGCACCCCAAGATTAAGGTGACCAGACTCCCGAAGGCCCAATGCTGTACACATATTTGCGGAATTCGGTTCTCAAGCAAATCCTTATGGTTGAATTAGATATCCCGCGTCAGCATCAGCATCGGCAGAGGCATCGGCATCAGCAGAAAAATTTCAATTTAGAACACACGCATTTGCCTTTGATGACCCACAATGACAGCAGCGGCAGAAGCATAAAAATGCCTCTGCCGATGCTTCTGCCGCTGCTGTCAATGTGGGTCATCAAAGGCAAATGCGTGTGTTCTAAATTGAAATTTTTCTGCTGATGCCGATGCCTCTGCCGATGCTGATGCTGACGCATCCAATCTATTTCAACTATCAGCCATACTTCCAGGTCCGAGCTCTATGTCGCAAAAATTTTGGCTTTTTCTCTAATGCACAACAGACAGAGAGAGTTCTGAGCGTTGCGAAGGGCGAACTACAGGATCTAAGTAATTATAAGGCCGAGTCATAGGTCCTAATTTCACTAATTGCCATCCATTGGCTCACCGATCGCTTCGCTCGCACTCCGCCTTATCATTCTTCGCACCAGCACTGCGTCGCAAAACTGTTGGCGAATTCTGAAGGACGAGGCACAGGATTTAAGTAAATTTAAGGACGAGCCAGAGAATTAAATCTTACCAATTGCCTTCCATCGGCTCACCGCTAGCTGGACTCGCACCTCGCCTTATCCTATTCCGCAACAGCACTACATGATCTGAATGGACGTATGGACTATGGACGAGCCAGATGTCTAAAACCGACGAATTGCCTTCCCTTGGCTCTCAGCTCTCTGCGCTCGCCTCATCCTATTTCCCAACAGCGCTACGTATAAAAAATGCAGGCGAAAAAAAGTGAAAAAGACAGCGACGTCTAAGCGGAGCCAAAGGCCAGGTATAGGATCTGAGTAATCCTATGGACAAGCCAAGGGCCTCAATCTTGCCAATTGCCTTCACTCATTGGTTCACCGCTTACAGCGATCGCACCTTGTCTTTTCTACTTGATGAATGATGTTTGAGAATTATGAAAAGCGCGATAGACAGCGTGAGTTCTGAGGGAACCCAAGGACGAGCCACACTATCTGAGCACATAAATGTATGGACGAGCCAGAGATTTACATCTTACGTATTGCCTTCCATTGGCTTGCCGCTGCGCTTGCACTTCGCCTTATCCTATTTCGGAACAGCACTGCGTCGCAAAAATGTTTGCGAATTCTCTAATGCGCGAAAGACAGTGCGAGGTCTTAGCGGAGCAAAGGGCGAGCCACAGAAGTACAAGGCAGGATAATGCAGAGATCTTACCTAAACCTGGTTGCAATATTTCTGGAGGAGAGTATGCATTTCACCATGGTTACATTACTGATGCCATGCCGATCCCCTGGGTTCTATAAATGGATTCTAAGGAAATATGGAAAAACTTAATGTAAAACCCATGCCGAGTCCTTTCTTTAGTATGCATTTTCCTATAGATATTGATAAAGGACAGATACAGTGGCTGATTTTCCATCGTTTTGTCATAAGGAAAATAAATGAAAATCTCATCTTTTGACGGCGTTAACTTCTGAACCTTGGCAGCTAGAGCCTTTAAGTGTTCACCAAATATGGGCTTCAAGTTTGCCAAATTTCAAAATTCCGCTCAAGGACTTCCAGGTTATTGACAATTTTCGATTAGACAACACAGAAGTACGATTTGGGCAACTGTTGCTTCCGAATGCGGATAGGTGGACCGTGGAATTTGGAGGAAACATGAGCGCCAAGTAGCTCTACAAGTATCCAAATTTCATAGAGATCGGCAAAGGGTCCCAATTTATCGAAAATGGACGATTGTAAAACATAAAAGTGCGATTATCTCGCTATATGTATATCGACCGCATACAGGGATCAAAATTTACATCTTAGAAGCAGACATGACTGATCACAGGAATTATCGAGGAGCTTATTAGGTAGTGAATTAGGTTTCATTGTGTGGCCTGGAGAATGCTGTACATTTTGCTGTACATTTCCCAATACTGTACGACAAGTGAAAACGCTGTACTGTACAGCAAAATGCTGTACGTCTGGTCAGCTTACCCTAGATATTTGACTGTAGATGAAGTTCGACACCGTGTAGCCGGGGTAAGGTGAAGTGTCCCCTATTTCGGTTTCTGGTAAAGATAACCAAGACAGTCTTCTCGGCATTTTGCCTATTTAAGCCGATTTTTCCGTCTGTCCATTAGCCGTAGTGTTGATTGCATTCAGTCACAGATTGTCTTCACAAATTTGCCTTTGACTATTACAGCAATGTCTGCATAAGCTTCTGCAAACACTCTGTTATTATCTAAATTCCGGAGCAGAGTGTCCATCACAAGGAGCCACATCAGAGGAGAGAGAACTCCGCCCTGAACGCACCCTCTGGTACATCCTGCTTCGATGGTTTTTGATCCAACTGTTATAAGGATATTCCTTGAAGTGAGCATGTTACCCATCTACCCTATCAGCAAAGGGTTCCATTCCATGCTCGTTTGCCGCATGACAGATGCGGGTAAATCGCCCCTTGGATGTCGATGAATGCACCCAGTGCAAACTATTTCTGAGATAAACTCTTCACGAGTTCACTGACGAGTTCATGAACGGCAGTTTCTGCCGATTTGCTCTTCAGCGGCCATCTGGTAAGGCATACATCCCTAATATACCTGTCTATCAGTCTTTCGATCCCCTTTAGGAGGAATGATGTCAGACTGATAGGCCGAAAACTCTTAGCTTCAGCATAGGAGGGCTTACCTGGCTTAGGGATAAACGCCACACAAACTCGTTCTAACGTAACTATTCTGCAGACCAGAGACCAGTCTCTTGGGTGGGGATGGTTTAGGGTCTCCCTTAGGGTTTCGCCCTGTCTGCTTCCTGGAAAGTGCACGGCAAGTAGAAGATTGATAGTTTCCTCTTCATTCTCCAACGTTCCGTCCGGTAGCCTTAGATTGCCCAGCATTTGGCTACTATGTTTAACGAGGATTCGCTTAAGTTTGGCAGTAGCCTGTGTGGAGTTGGTTTCTTCGCAAAAGCGTCTCCACGATGATCCTTTTCCTTTTGCGGATCTTATGTCCTTTTTTAGGATTCTTTGGTCCTGTTGGTAATTAGTCCAGTCCGCGGACAAATTTGTCCTCAGAGCCCTCCCTACTAAAGAGTTTCATTGTAGCCCTTCTCTTTTGCGCTAAGTCCGGATTCCACCAAGGTGTACTTTCCTTCTTTGGCAGGCGCATTGGGAAGCTTTGCTCGTAGGCGCCTACTATCTGATAGGTTAGTGTCGCCTTCTCAGCCGCCTCAGAAGATTTGATTCGGCGGCTTGGTGACAGTAAGGTAGTCTGTCAAATTTCTTTATATTGGTTCTGCGGGTATTTCGAAAGGTTTCTTAGGTGTGTGACCATGTTTCAGTTCGAAATCAATGCGACGATGATCGAATAGCGTGATGTCTCTCGAGACCTCCAATTTGTGAACCAGGTTTGTCAGGCCTTTAGAAGCTAATGTGATATCAATCACTTCTCTCCTTGCAGTTGTGACAAATGTAGGCTCATTGCCCTTTGTTGAGAATCTCGAAATCAGTCGTAACTAGATACTCGGCGAGTTCGGATCCTCTTGAATTGATGATGCGCGTTGGCATCGAACCCGGTGATTATACCTATGCCCCTCCATTTGGCGTAGTCCACCGCTTTGATGAAGCTCGCTTTTGGAACTTTAGTTCTGTCATATGGAAAGTAGGCCGAAGTCAAAAAAATTTCTTTCACAGCTCCCTGACCCTGTACGACTACTTTAATCACAGTGGTGTTACCATCACTTTGATCGTTCATCAGTGTTGCTTTTAGGTCACGGTTGACCACAATGGAAGAGCGAGGTTTATCGTCCCCTGCAGCAAAGAATAATTCCGCATGCATATTTTTTTGCCAGGAGCATCAGTATAAGGTTCTTGGTTTAGGCAAAGTAATGTCTTGCAAGCATTGATCCGATTACTGATGAGTGCAGTGGCAGTTATACAATGTTACAAATTTAATTGAGAGAGGGAACATGAATAATTGGACAGTATTATGCTTCCTTGTACGCGCCTCCCTGCAGATTATGTGGATCTGAGACCTTCTCGATCACTGATCAGAATCACCTCTGATTCAGGAACTCCGATTTATCAGGAACATACCTGGCAAGTCGGCGCGCATTTTGGAATAATTGGCAATGAAATTCGCTGTTCTTTGAAAAATCATTTTCATTGACCTCATCATATTTTTCGCAATTTTTCCCGAACACGATCCTTTTTCCAATATTCGCAATTCATAAGCAATTTTTCTAAGTTAATGAGACGTGTATTTTTCTATCATCATCTTATACGTTCAATATGATGGCAATCTTAAACCCAATACCGGAAGTAAAAGAATCAATTCAGCATGTACATATGTTCAATAAACTTCTTGACTTTGACTTTATATAAGCTTGTGCACTATAAGCCAATTTTCAAGCATGATTTGCCTCTTCTAGTTCACTTTACGTAATCACGCAAGCGGCCCAGCACGGCGAGGAGAAGAGCCCTCAAACACAACATTCGTAGTACTTGATTTAGTATTAGGTATCTTAGCACGAAATTCTTCTATTCCTCTTTAAATCTTCTGCCTCTGGTCTTCATATTCCATTCTTCTTCTCCAGCATTTTTTCCAATGTACTCGTATACATATTTCTAGCCTGCAAAGCCCTCCGCTGAAATAGAGTAGTCATAGTCTGCAGAAAACACCAAAAGTCCACTATACGTTTCAAGTGCCACTTTACTAGTTCTATACCTTTATGTGAATCTGACCGAGAAGATGATGAGGCAAAAGTCGGTGGATAACGTGTGTGGTGAAAAAATATCAGAAGAGTACTTCTTCGACTTTGGCAGACCATCCTCGACCGAGCGAACCAAGAAGTGCACAAAACTCTGGAATGATAAAAACCCAACATGAGCTTCATCATTTTGTGAACGAGCGCGAATACGGGATGGAATAAGACATGCTTCTGCAGAGCTGAGTTGAACTGACTCTATCCGTACTTTAAAGTGAAAAAGATCATTGCCCTGCTATGTGCTTTGTCCACATCATATTCGGTCGGCAAAGAACACGAGTATGGATCTCTGGTACTGAACTGGTAGATTTACTATACGGACTTACTCTTTAGTGTTCGACCTTCTTCTAGGCTATATTCGCACGAATGCATTGAACAGCCGTTTTTGAACCTTTTTCGTTTTAAAATGAATGTAGAGAAGAGTGTACGTTACGTACGTTTGTTGCTCGCGCTTCTTTTTGCGCGAGTGCTTAAAAGCGATAAATCGACCATGTATAAGATAGTTTGTGGTCATAGTACTAAAGTTACGAAGAGTTATGGAACTATCTGAGTTTGGTATGAGAGCGGCAAACGTGTACTTGAAAAGTTGAAGAGTTAGGGCTTATTATAAGCCATAATGAAGATACTACTTGTCCGACAAACAAACATACACACATCTGTTACACGTATGAAGTGTTCACCCATAACTTTTAATCTAAATTCCTCTAATGTTTTTTTCCATACACGTTGTGGTTGTGTGTTATCGTCTCATGTGGTTTTGTTGTACAAGAGATCAATTAAAAAGGTGACCAGATAGGCGAAAATTCTAAGGACCATATGGTGTGTCCTAACACGCAAACATTTTTTTTTTTCGCCTCAAGACGTGTAAGAACGCCGCTATATGTAATTGGCAGTGATCGAAGATCAGCGTATTTTACATTTCTCTTTTTCTTATAATTAATTTAATTAGATTTCACTGATTGTGACATGTCTTCCACACATTCTGTTGCCCTTGTCACGATAAATTTAAGTTTGTGTGGTTGTTGTTATATGGTTTAATGCTGTGGGAAAGTGTATAGAGTTGAAAAGGAATGATGAAAATGGCAGATTCCTTTGGATGTGGTAAGAATCTTGTTCATATCGATGGTTGGTACTAAGAGGGAATTTTTGCATTTCTATACTTTTTACATGTTCTTGTAGGGA
This sequence comes from Microchrysa polita, assembly GCA_949715475.1. Taxonomy (NCBI): domain Eukaryota; kingdom Metazoa; phylum Arthropoda; class Insecta; order Diptera; family Stratiomyidae; genus Microchrysa; species Microchrysa polita. Next base: position 46,589,467 of record OX454415.1, on the reverse strand, counting down.
CATGTCAATTTAGAGAGAATTTATAGATATTGTATGTATGTATGTAATTGGACATCCAACTAGGGTTTGGTTGGAGCGAGATTAATTTGGCGATTATGTTCATGGTGCACCTTCCTACGATTATTTGAGTTGGACAGCCATATAGATTCTTCTTAGCTTATTCCTTAGCATATGCTGTCATCCTACACTACACACATTCAAAACTGACTGTCGTTGATGAGAAAACTCCAGGGAAATACTTTAGGCTTATAGGTTAGGTTAGGTTAAGAGGCTGCTGACGTCATTCTCTGTGCAATTAGATTAACCTGACCATACGTACAGTATTTTGACCTGTCGACCATAACCATGCAACACAATGAAACCCAAGTCATAATAATAAGTTCATTTTGGTAGCTCGGGAAACCTTCTCGAACTTTCTGAAATTTGCCACACTTGCAGAGCTACTTGGCGCTCACATTACCTCCAAATTACATGGTCTCATTACCTCCAAATTGCATGGTCCTAAACTATCTGCGTTCGGAAGTTACGGTTGCGGAAATTGCCTTTTTGAGTTTCCTAATTGAAATAATTGTCCATCACTTGGAAACTCGTGAGCGAAAATTTTTTAAATTGAAACTACTTGTAGAACACTGTACTGGCCACATTTGGTGAAAATTTCAAGACTCTAGCTATCGCAAGGTTCAGAAGTTGCGCTTTAAGGTGCAAAGTTTGACCCATGGACTTATATTCATATATTATTCATCAGAGAGATAATAACAGTTTGATGTTTGCCAGTCGCTCATTTTCGATAACGCGGAATCCGAGAGAAATTTTTTAAATTTGGGAAACATGTAGACCTCTCTGCGTTCTGATGATATAGCTGCCCAAATCGCTTTTCTGGTTTTTAGTCCAAAATTATCCATAACTTGGAAATTCTTGAGCGAAATTTTGAAATTTGGCAGACTTGTATAGTATTGCACTGTCCATATTTGGGGAAAATTTTAAGACTCTAGCTTTCAAAGTTTCCAAAGTTACAGTCGTCGAAAGATGCATTTTTGTTTATTTTTCCTATCACAAAACGATGGGAAATCAGCCACTGTACTTAATATAATTCCGTCTGCAAGGCTTTTTAAAGTTCAAGTCCGTTAAAATTGGGTTAAAAGCTCAGGAGACCGGCATGCATGACATCCCTTACATTAGTGATGAATACTCTCCTCCAGAAATATCGCAATCAGGATAAGCCACCCTTCCACCACTCTGGAGATTCTCCTCGGACTCCATGCCATAGCTACATTGAAACTGTGCCTAAAAAGCCACCACCCGTTTTAGCTTTTTGGGAGCCCGGCTAAAATAATATCAATTGGGCCCCAACAATTTTAAGTCTGCTTAGCTTTGATTATGTCTATCTCCTGAAACAAAAGTCGCCGTTCTTTGACACCTTTCTATACTTTACATTTTGTCATAGTAAAGGTAGTTGTCAAGAGCTATCTTTTTGGTATTATACCTTACAGCTTACATGCCTCTAAACTTACTTCGATTAACGTTCAATTGGTGCAGAGGTTCATTGAAATTTTCTTGGTCCTCACCATTACCAATAATTTAATTAAAAATAATCATCCGGAATGAAAGTAACTTCGCATTTCCGAAATAGTGCTGGGAAATTGATTAGGAAAAGGTTTCAAAATACGGCTAAATGCGGTTTCAAAATACTGTCCAAGAAGTCATATCTGAGTAGATCATCAAACTTTCTCTAGAAACTTAGTTTAGTTGTAAGTTGAGAGTTAATGAGTAGGCTGCACAACATACATAGATTTTCACCTTAAGCTCCTTTTGTATGGAAACTAAAGTGCCACTATCAAGTGTAAATCATGAAAATACCGTACCAAGGTAGTATGGCTGAGGATTTGCCTGAAAGCCGAATTCTGCAAGTATGTGTACAGTAGGTATTGGGCCTTCGGGAGTCTGGTCATCTTAAATTAGACCAGGGTTAAGTACCGACAAAAAATTGTAACCGTAAATTATACATTTGTTCGGAAGCATCTTGAACTGGCAATATATTTATTAAGCTGTATTGAGCTCACATTTCAAAAGTTCATCCAGATCATAAAAGTACCTATAGAGCCAAGGAATTCATAAGGTTTGCTCCCCATAGCGCTGAACATTGTCATAGAAAATAATTTACACATTCTCTACGTCTTCGTCCTCACAGCGCTTCTGCAGTAGTCATTGCAAAGAAGTCTAAGTTTCCCGACAAGTTCCCCACTCTGCGAATATGTTCCCTGTTCAGTGACAGTAATGCTGGAGCGGAGTAGCTAGCAGAAGTTCAATTTTGGCCAGCCAACAATACGAATCGTGCGCCATCTAATAAAGAGGCTGGTTTTGGCTGGATTAAATCCAACACCGCTGAGACCTAATTTGGTAAAATAAATAGGGCGTAATATAATAAAGATTCAGGAAACTTACATTTAACGGCAATAGCAACATCACCAGCAAAGTCAGTGACTTTTGCATCCAATGCCTTCTAAATACTACAGATGATAAACACCCGACAGATAATTTAGCGAATGTGCATCTCATCAGAGGTCTTCCCACTTACATCTTGCATCATCAGGAAAAACACGGCCGGACAGTGGCGGATCGAGGCTGAGTAGTCTGAAGACTACGGTGGCAGATTTCGATCTGAAGATAGGGAGCCGCACATTTGAGGTGGATTCTTCTTCTGAAGAAGACGTACACATTTCTAATGCAAGGGAAGGACTAAGAATACATATTTTTAAATATCAGAGCTAAAAGCCTATTTGGAGCAGTTTAGATACAGAACAGAAAAAGCATATTGTTCTCCTTGTCATTATTTAAGAGCTTCAAATATTTACAAATAATATAAGTGCAGCCGACATGTCTGGTATAGTGGCTTAAAGACTAAAATGCGAACCCAAGTATTTTCTTTATTTATTTTTTTTTTTTGCCTTGATCTGTCCACTAGAGGGACAACAGCAGCTGTTAAATCATCTATAAAAGCTTGTTCCTTCAAGGAATTTTCGGTGTTCTGTCAGTTCGATACTCAGTCCGAGCAAAAATAAAACTTTGGAATTCGAAAAGGGAAAAACTCTAAAAATTACAGTTGTAATTTTGAAACATTGATCATCTAAAAATCATGCAGGTTTCAGCAGCAGTTCAAAGTACCGTTAGAAATTATTTATGAATTTTCAATAAAACGCCATTTCTTGACATTTTTCCTTAAAAGTTGTATGGCTGACAACCGTATAACACTCCACATTTTGATGTCGTTGAAATATTCAGGACTACATACGATATTCAACGCACCAATGCTCCTCTAGGAGTTAGGACAAAACAAGAATTGCACTATTTACCCTTCCAGGATTTCCCAACCAATGCAAGTCACCTCTTGTTAGCAGTGTGCACATAGTTTAGACAAATCTGGTTGTTGGTCGTCATTTTGTTTTCAATCACTTCAATAAATAAAAAAGATTCGAGAACACTCAGGACCCACGAAACGGAAAGCTCCAATCTCATGCGTACGTATTAATGTGTGAAGGTAATATGTATTTAAAATTATTGGAGAAAAATTAAGAGAATTGTTCTGAGGATGTATTTATTTTCGAAACACAATATTAAAAGTATTCTGCAAATATTTCACAACTTGATTTAACGATATGTATGATAATACAGAAATCGAAATAATTTTTCTGCGAGTTCGCGGTATTTTATGTCGTTTCCCTATGGCTGCATATGACGCTAGTATATGTTAGATGAAAGTGTATAAGGGGCGATTCAGACTATCGACAAGACTTACTAAATCCTAGATTTAGTTGACAATTGTACCATATTGTACTGCAATTTCAATAATGCAAGTACATTCAATGATACATTTTGAATTTAATGACATATGATTTAATTTAGTAGGCGGGTTTCGACTCGATGAATTTAGTGGATTTAGTAAATTCTGTCCATTGTGTGAATCCCCTTTAAGAGCAGCTTCTTAAATGAATTGTTTGTCTGTGGCTGGCCTTGCCTTAATATCGACCCGCTCAACTCAGTCTATTTCTATACAGGCAGCTCAACCCTGGATATTGTCAGAAGAGAATGCTTTAATGCAGTGGACAACCCTTCACGCGTTAGAAATCTGCTCAATGGTCGTACTGGTAAAGGAAGGGTCCGTAAAAAATCAAAGCTTACTCTTGAATGGAAGAGGATTCCTTTCCGGAGGAACGTCGTGCTGGAATCTCTATTTGATTTTTGTGTGCATGCGTACAATGTTCTCGTCCTTGTGGGTGAAAACGCGGGTAAATGATCTAGAGAAACTTAAAAATGTATTTTTATAGCTCTTTTCTTGGTGTCCTAGAGCTTCAATTCTGGCACTGGAAGCTGCAATGATTTGTCAAGGCAAGAAGATTCCCCGTCCATGGGTTGTTTTCTGACTTTAATGAAAATTTCCAAAAGCGTGCTTCAAATATTTTTGTCCCACTGAAGAACTGAACTGAACTGAATTTAGAAGACATTCCTGTACCAAATATATATAATGGCAAAGAAAAGTACTCATTTTTATCACTTTGGGAGTTGTTTGCGGTAGCTTCAATATTCGATAGACTTTTTCACGAATGGACTCCTTCAGTTGTTTCAAAGTTCGTATTTTATTTTTGTAAGTGCGTAAGAACCCCTAAGGTAAAATATTAGAGTTAGTCAAGCCTAGAGCCGGCTAGGACGCCATCAATCGGAATATGGCACTGCGGGAATTTTTTTTTTTGGAAAAAGGCATTATGTACTCTGGCCTCATCTTGATTTCGATTTTTTGTAATATGCTGTTCTGCAGAGGAACAGATGCATTTCGATCAATACTTAAGAGATATCGACATTCTCCTTTTACGAATAAGAAAAAGGACTTAAATCAGATTCTGAAAACTGCTCAAAAGGTTTGTCAACTAGCTTAATAGTCCTGATACACTAGGGCATAAACTCGTTCCGTAATTAATAAACTACAAAGACTCTTACATGGCTGGGTAGTACTACTTCAACCCTAAACCCTAGCCCTGGATATCAGCTGGAGTATTACGCCACTGCTTCTTTTCATACGCAAAACAATATCCTTTAGTGGTCTTAAAATTCGTCTATCGTCGTACGATACTCGTAACAGCGAACAGAGTCATATGCGCATTCTGCAACAGAATCTTGACCTTACGATCTTTCGCCATTTACAACCCGGATTGGTTGGAATGGGCAAATGGTAACCTATATATATATCCCCGAAGTATCATTCGGCATTCGGTGGCTCAGTAGTAGAGATGTCACTTTATCTATGAGTTAACGAAGCGTGTTGTATCCCTTTCCATCCCTTACCCTTACCCTAATTTCCCTTCCGCCAAAGCTATGCTTGTATTAAAGGGTTATCCCCTAAAGCCTTGACATCGACATAAAAAAATCATGTGGTTCACGGAAAGCTTTAAGACAGATCACAGTCTGGGTGCTGGAATCTTCGGACCTTATACCAGGATTTCGATTGCAATGGGGGTATGGCCTATGTCTTCCAAGCCGCGATTCACGCTATTGAGGCAATATGCCATTGGTCTTCTAGTCTAAGGTTGAGCTCCTTGAGGGAACACTTTAGCTACACCTTGCAAAGGAGCTGGTCTGTTGCTTCAGTTATTCCAATTTTAAGTTTCTGCGCAGCACAGCTATAAAACCACTTGTTGGATTTTCTTATTAAACATTTAGCTTCGATACCATCTTCATAAAATTGACTTGACAACGGTGACCGTGTACAGGCTTTGCCTGGAGGACGATGGCACATCCGTTCACTTGCTGTGTAAACGGCGAACTATCGCTGGGCTCCACTTTGGCCAGTAGCTCCCCTTCCTCCTGGCCTTCATCAGACTAGATGTATGTAGACCTTCTAAATTAGTGAACTCTGACAAAATAGCTTTTGTCTTGAAAATTCATATAATCATTTGTTGCTAATACGTATGTCATTATTTTCTATAATATACAAATTTAAATTCACTCCTCATTTATTCTTATTGCAGATATCAATGAATGTGAAGATCCTGCGATAGCGGCCCGTTGCGTAGAAAATGCTGAATGCTGTAATTTGCCAGCACATTTCTTATGCAAATGTAAAGAGGGCTACGAAGGCGATGGCGAACAATTATGTACAGGTAAGTGGCGAAAAACTATCCAAAACAAACAATTCGTACAGGTTACCCGCTTAACTCTTTCGTTTCATTCTCACTCTTTTCTCCTTCCAGACATCGATGAATGCCAAAAACCCAATGCCTGTGGCGTGAATACAAATTGTATCAATGTTCCCGGCAATTATTCGTGTGAATGTCGTGAAGGATTCTACGGAAATCCATACGATGGATGTGCCGATGTCGACGAATGTGCTGATCCCAAAGCGTGCGGACCAGGAGCCAATTGTGTGAACTTTGAGGGCGGTTATCGCTGCGACTGTCCTCCCGGTTTTCATGGTGATGCCCGTTCGGCATTGGGATGTGTCGACTACGATGAATGTGGACGATCGCCATGCGGTCGTAATGCACTGTGCACGAATATGGAGGGAAGTTTCAAGTGTACGTGTCCGGAGGGATTTGCTGGAGATCCGATGGATGGGTGTGACGGTAAGTATTGTGTGCGGAGATGGCTAACATTCGCAAATTGATCATAATTGTCAAAAAAATATTAATCAATTCATTAATTTATATTTTTGCACACACAACAAACACACATTTATTTGATTTGTCTGCAAACTAAAAACAAACAAAAATCAAATCAAATCCAACACATTTTCGCACGGTGAACGATCACAATCATCATTTTCATTAAATCAAAAAAATGATCACAAATCCACCACACAAACCACCAATAAAAAAAACAACCCCACTCCATTAATATAACATGGAACGCGGGTGCGCCAAAACTAATGCATATAAACCAATTTAAACATATAATAATGCTGCAAAATCACAATTAAACCACCACTACCATACCACAACAAAAGACATGGATGAGTGCTCCCATAACCCGTGCCCGGTTGGATCCGAGTGCGTTAACAAAAAAGGCGGCTACGAGTGCAGTTGTGAGACAGGCTTTGAATCCAACGGCGCCGAATGCGTAGACATGAACGAATGTAACCGACCAAACGCTTGTGGTACTAATGCCAAATGCATAAATTTTCCGGGCTCATTTAAATGTATTTGTCCGCCTGGTTTTCACGGCCAAGGCGACTTGTATTGCCAAAGTTAGTAAGACCCAATATTTTTCATTAATTTGCTAAAAACACTAACTCATACACACTTAATGTAGTTGAAGTAGATGTAGTTTTACCTAACCTAAAAAAAACGCCTTATTTAGCATGCATGCACCTAGAGCAAACTCATCAACTTTTCCCTCTCATATAAAACTGTTTGACTAACGCTTTTTTCTTCCCCTGTCCCAAATCAGACATCAACGAATGTCAGGACAACCCATGCGGAGAGAATGCCATTTGTACCGATACAATTGGTAGCTTCATCTGTAGCTGTAAGCCCGACTACACCGGCGATCCATTCCGTGGATGTATCGATATCGATGAATGCCAAGCGCTGGAGAAGCCCTGTGGCGATTATGCCGTTTGCGAAAACACAGTACCCGGATATAACTGTCTCTGTCCACAAGGCTTTGAAGGTCGTCCAGACCCTAAGGTGGCTTGCGAACAAGTCGATGTCAATATTCTGTGCAAGACCAATTTTGATTGTACGAACAATGCTGAATGTATCGAAGGACAATGTTTCTGTCAAGATGGTTTTGAACCAGTTGGGTCGATTTGTGTGGACATCGATGAGTGTAGGACACATGGCGATGCATGTGGAACTCATGCCACGTGTATAAACACGCCTGGATCGTACAGGTGTGAATGCGAAGCCGGATATATTGGAACTCCACCAAGGATTGCTTGCAAGCAACCATGTGAAGATGTCAAGTGTGGAGAACATGCCTACTGTAAGCCCGATGGCAATGAAGCCTACTGCATCTGCGAGGATGGATGGACTTTCAATCCACAAGACATTTCAGCAGGATGCGTGGACATCAACGAGTGCGATAAGAGTCACGGACCTTTCGGCCGATGCGGTATTAACGCCACATGTACCAACAATCCAGGAGGATACTTCTGTAGGTGCCCGCCAGGCTACACCGGAGATGCAACTGTCAAATGTACCGATCTGGATGAATGTTCAAAACCAAACAAATGTGGCCAAGGAGCCATTTGCATCAATACTGATGGCGGATACACTTGCGAATGTCCACCAAACAGTATTCCAGATCCAGACCCCAAAGTCCGATGTGTCGCTATTGTGACATGCACTCAGGATAATGACTGCCCTGGAAACGCTATCTGCGACGACAAACGACGTTGCTTATGTCCCGAACCGAATGTTGGAAACGACTGCCGACATCCTTGCGAAGCTATCACTTGCGGCCCGAACGCTCATTGTATGCTTGTCAACGGTCAGGCTCAGTGCTTGTGCGGAGAAGGTTACACTGGAAGCGCCGGCACGCTTGGCGGATGCAACGACATCAACGAATGTGTTGGCAATCCTTGCCCTGAAGGAGCCATCTGCACCAACACACTTGGAGGATATCTTTGTCAATGTCCAGGAGGTTCCTCGGGTGACCCATATCATGGAGGATGCCTGCGCGTAGAAACACCATTCAGATGTAGTGAGAAGAACCCATGCCCGACTGGAGAGCACTGTGTCACAGACACCTTCTCCGACGTTAGTGTATGCATTTGCCGACAAGGATACGAACGAGATTTGGCCACAGGAAAATGTCGAGACGTTGATGAATGTTCGACCAATCGCGAAAAGCCTGCTTGTGGTCTCAACGCTTTATGCAAGAACTTGCCAGGAAGCTATGAATGTCAGTGTCCGCCAGGATTCAACGGCAACCCGTACAACCAATGCGAAGAATGCAACTCACCCGAATGCCAATGTCAGGCACCGTACAAGCTTGTCGGAAACACCTGCATGCTGGCTGGATGCTCCAATGGCGAAAAGTGCGGAAAGGGAGCTGAATGTATTTCCATCGCTGGCGGAGTCAGCTATTGCGCTTGCCCCAAAGGATTCCGTGCCGAAACTGACGGATCGTGCTCCGATGTTGATGAATGTGCCGAAGGACTATCATCGTGCGGCTACGGAGCTCAATGTATCAACACCGAAGGAGGATATACTTGCGTTTGTCCACATGGCTACGGAGGTGATCCGTATAACGGTCACTGCGCTCCGGCTCAACGCAGATGTTCGGCCGACAAAGAATGCGGATCAAATGAAAAGTGTGTTCAACCAGGTGAATGCGTATGCCCGCCACCTTTCTTCTTGGACCCAACCGACGGTAACAAGTGTAAAAATCCTTGCGAGCGGTATCCTTGCGGTATCAACGCTAAATGTACACCAAGCGATCCACCACAATGTATGTGTGAAGTAGGTTTCAAGGGAGATCCGTTGTTAGGCTGTGTCGATGAGGACGAATGCTCCCATTCGCCATGTGCCTACGGTGCTGACTGTATCAATCAGAAGGGAGGATACTTGTGCGTCTGTCCGAAGGGAATGACGGGAGATGCCTACAAGAGTGGATGTATCCTTGAAGATGGCGCAGCACGAAGTGAATGTAAATCGAATGATGATTGCGCTAGTAATTTAGCGTGTATGCATGGATCGTGCACGAGTCCGTGTGCCAGTTTGTTGTGTGGACCAAATGCCTATTGTGAACCGGAGAATCATGCTGGATGGTGTCGATGCCGTGTGGGATTCTCGGAAGGACTTAACGGAGAGTGTGTTTCACGTAAGTATTTGTAATTAGACTCTCACCGAACAAATCTCCTCATTTTCGTTTCATATTTTTTCCCTACAGAATGCCAAGACTTCCTTTGCGGAGACGGTGCCTTATGCATCCCAACCGCCGAAGGCCCAACTTGCAAATGCCCACAAGGTCAATTGGGAAATCCATTCCCCGGAGGTTCCTGTACAACCGATCAATGCTCGTCAACACGTCCTTGCACTGAGCCACAAGTTTGTATCAGCGGACGTTGTAAGGAACGTTGCGAAGGAGTTGTGTGCGGTATAGGTGCCACATGTGACAAGAAATCCGGAGGTTGTGTCTGCGAGCCTCATTTCATCGGAAACCCCGATCTTCTGTGTATGCCACGTAAGTACTCTCAACACCGTTAGTTTTTCAGATAAAACCTAACCATCCAACTTCTTTTATAGCAATCACATTCGCCACTTGCAACCCTGGATGCGGTGAAAACGCCCATTGTGAATACGGCATCTTGTCGAGTAAGTGCGTCTGCAACCCAGGCACCACTGGCAACCCGTATGAAGGATGCGGAGCACAGAAGAAAGTCACTTGCGCCCCGGACAGCTGCGGAGCCAATGCCGAATGTCATGCCGATCATAACGGAATTGGTTGTGAATGTCCACCAGGATTTTTCGGAAATCCCTACGTACACTGTAACGATATTGACGAATGTTCGAACAAACCTTGTGGCGAACATGCTGTCTGTATTAACACGCCTGGAAGTTATGACTGCAAATGTAAACTCGGCTATGCTGGAAATCCATTCATTTCCTGTCAACCCATTCAAAAGGACTACTGTAGTGATCCACGTAATTGTGAATGCACATCATCTATCCAATGCCCAGTGGGTTTTGCATGCGAACGCAACAAGTGCAAAGATCTTTGCGCCCGCGTTTCATGCGGACCACGTGCCGCTTGTGATGCTGGAAAATGTATTTGCCCGCCAGGATATAGTGGCGATCCAAATGACCCGCATAAAGGATGTTCCGTGCTTGGACACTGCAACAGCGACTCGGATTGTAGGAACTCGGAAATTTGCTTCCAGATTGGCAAAGGAATGCGCAAATGCGTTGATGCTTGCAGCAAAATTCAATGCGGACCAAATGCTCTGTGCGTCTCGAACGATCATCGATCCACCTGCATTTGCGCCGATGGTTACTTTGGCAATCCCAGCAACTTGCAAGTAGGCTGCCAACCAGAAGAGAAGCCTTCAGTTCGTCAAGATGCCTGCAAGACCGATGGTGACTGTAGCAAAGGATACGTCTGCAGTTCCGATGTCGATGGAGTCAAACTGTGCACAGACCTTTGCTCGACTGTTCTGTGCGGCAAGAACGAACGTTGCCGAATTGATGGAAACGGTCATCCAGTTTGCGTTTGTCACGACAGTTTTGTCTGGAATCCAGTGTCATCGGCCTGCGAAAAGCCCTCGATTCCGGACTGTACGACAAATGACGATTGTCCACAACATGCTGCCTGTAAGCCCGATATCCTTGGTGTCCTGAAATGCTCACCAATCTGCTCGGAATTCACCTGTCCGGCCAATGCAGCTTGTATCGCTGCCGATCATGTTGGAAGCTGTGACTGTTTGCCAGGATTCACTGGAAATCCAAATGACCGAAGCGGATGTCAGCCGGCTTCGACGAATCAATGCCGAACGAATGCTGAATGTCCTGAATCGGAGGCTTGTGTCAAATTTGGACCTCACGAACAGCTCATGTGCCGACCAGCCTGCGACAATGTCAAGTGTGGACCACATGCCGTTTGTATTACCAACAACCATTTGGCTCAGTGTCAATGTCCGCCAGGACCTTTTGCCGGAGATCCATACGATTTGACCAACGGCTGCAAGAGTGTACCATGCGTGTACAATGTCGACTGTCCGCCAAGCCAATTGTGCAACAGACTCACCCACACGTGTTATGATGTCTGTCAGGAACAACAGTGCGGCGATAATGCCGTCTGTATTGCTGAAGATCACCGAGCTGTTTGCCAATGTCCTGCCGGATATAAGGCCAATCCATTGCCTGAAGTTGAGTGTGTTCCAGTCGGAGGATGCGCTCCGGGAACATGTCATCCAAGCGCTATTTGTGAGCTCACAACTGCCGGCCCTACTTGCAGATGCCCAACCAACTATTTGGGCGACCCAATGAGAACAGGATGTCGACCAGAAGGACGTTGCCCCAACGGTGATCAAGACTGCCCAAGTAATGCTGCCTGCTTGAATGGACACTGCGTGGATCCTTGCGAAAATGCTTGTGGAGCCAATGCTCTCTGCAAGGTGGTCGACAGAAAACCAGTGTGCTCATGCCCACTCAGATTCGCTCCAGGACCAAATGGACCGCAAGATGGATGTGTTCGACTCATTTCCAAGTGTACCAGTGATACCGACTGCGGCGGACAAGTTTGCCACTATGGACAATGTAAGGTCGTCTGCCGCAGCAGCAATGATTGCTCTTTCGGTGAAAAGTGTCTCGAAAATATGTGCGTTGTCCCGTGCTTGGATCACAGCCAGTGCCCTAGCGGTTTGGCCTGTCTGTCAGGCGTCTGCAGCATCGGTTGCCGTAGCAACAAAGACTGCAGTGTTGACGAAGCTTGCGTTGATAGCAAATGTCAAAATCCATGCAAAACTGACGGAGTGTGCGGTCCCAATTCGCTCTGTAGCTTCAGCTCACACAAAACTACGTGTCATTGCCCGCCAGGATTCGAAGGAAACCCAACGCCCGAACAAGGATGCGTCCGAGTGCCGTCAAATTGTCAAGCCACAAATCAATGCCCGGCCGGTCACATGTGCATTGGCAATCAATGCAACTTGCCGTGTACGAAAACAACTTCGTGTGCTGTCGGAGAACGGTGTTACAACAGCGTTTGCCGTAAGGTCTGCTACACGAACAACAACTGTTTGCCTGGAGAAATTTGTAACAACGACGGAACCTGCGAGCCCGGATGTGAATCAGACGCTGATTGTCCGGCTACAGAGCTTTGTTTGAATGGAAAGTGTAAGTGCGCCACTGGATTTATTGGAACGCCTTTCGGTTGCACTGATATTGATGAGTGCTCTGAGGCACCATGTCATCCGTCAGCCGTATGCGACAACACGCCAGGATCCTACAAGTGTATTTGCCCTGAAGGAACTGTCGGAGATGGCTACTCAAATATCGGCTGTGCCAAGTCAAAGGAGTGCTACCAGCATGACGATTGCGCCGACAACTTGGCCTGTACCGACGGAAAATGTACGAACCCTTGCTCGTTGGCCCAATGTGGACCGAACGCTCTTTGTCAAGCGTCAACTCATAGAGCTCTGTGCATCTGCCCGGCTGGACACTTGGGAGATCCATCTGACACGTCGGTTGGATGCTTCCGAGTCGAATGCGTCAACAATGAGGACTGTGCTCATGACAAACAATGCCACACCGAAACCAATAGGTGTATCAGTAAGTATTTTTGTTCCTAAAGGTTTTCTGCACGGTTTTAACTAATGCCAATGCTACTTTACAGATCCCTGTGACATTCTCAACTGCGGAAAGGGCTCCTGCTCAGTTCGCGACCACAATGCTGTTTGCACCTGCGCTCAAGGATACTATTCCGTTGATGGAGTCTGCGAGGATATCGACGAATGTCTCAACCATCCATGCCACAACACTGCCATCTGTCAGAATATTCCCGGCAATTTCTTGTGTACCTGCCCCGAAGGACTTATCGGCGATCCAATGTCAACGGGATGCCGCAATCCTGGTGAATGTCTGACGGACTCTGATTGTCCAACCACTGCCCTCTGCGAGAACTCACGATGCAAAAACCCTTGCGAGTCTCCCAATGCTTGCGGTGCCAACGCCGAATGTATTCCCAACGCTCATGCTGCCGTATGCAAGTGTCCACCAAATTCAAGAGGTGATCCTCACGTACAGTGCGTGCATATTGAGTGCTCTGATAACAACGACTGCCCGAATGCCAGGACTTGTGTTGACTCAAAATGTATTGATCCTTGTTCGATGTCCAACTCGTGTGGACAAAATGCCGATTGTGTCTCACAAAATCATATCGGCGTGTGCTCTTGCCGACCCGGCACGACTGGAAACCCCCTGTTGGGATGCACGCCACTGCAATACTGTAACAGCGATCAACAATGTCCGTCGGGCAACATTTGCAACGGAGGCGTTTGCGGATCGTTGTGTTCCAGCAATCGGGATTGTATCTCAGACCAACTCTGTATCAAGGGAATCTGTCAGCCGACCTGCAAATCGAACACCACCTGCCCCGACTTCCAGTATTGCTTGAATAACATCTGCACCCGGGAGATCCTGTGCCACAGCGATGACGATTGTGAGTTCAATGAAAACTGCGTTGTCGACAACTACGGACGAGCTACGTGCCAGGACTCGTGCGTCGGACGAGTTTTGTGTGGCCGCAATGCCAATTGTAACGCACGCCAACACAGCGCCGATTGCGAGTGTAAGGAAGGCTTCTTCGGCGATCCAAAGACCGGATGTCAGAAGATCGAATGCAACTCGGACAACGAGTGCCACAATGACCAGACGTGTGATAATCACATTTGCAAGATTGCTTGTTTGATTGGCCAGCCTTGCGGTGAAAACGCACTCTGTACGGCTGAAAACCACCGACAAGTGTGCTACTGTCAACCAGGCTATACCGGAGATCCAAAATACGGCTGCACAGTGATCGACTTCTGCAAAGACGCCCCTTGTGGACCAGGAGCTGAATGCCGAAACTATCGAGGAACCTTCAAGTGTACTTGCCCACCAGGATTGGTAGGAGATCCAAACAACGAAGGATGCAGAACTGCCGTGGAATGTTTAACAAATGACGATTGTCCAGCGGCTGCTGAATGCGGTCAAGTTAACGGCGAACCCAAGTGTGTCGATGTTTGTGAACACCGAGTCTGCGGACCGAATGCTGAATGTTTGCCGAAGGGACACGTTGCCTATTGCGCCTGTCAGCCAGGTTATGATGGTGATGCCAACGATGTCCGACGTGGATGCCAACCGTTGCCAGTTCCATGCCAGGTAAGCTCTGACTGCCCACCTAGCACCTACTGCTCGGAGGACACATGCAAACCAACATGTCTTCTCGACGCTGAATGTGGTGCCTTGGAAGTTTGTCGCAGCGGACAATGTGTCAACCCATGTCTGCAACCACAAGCCTGCGGAATGAATGCAGAATGTCTGATTGGAGGACACCGTAAACAGTGCTCATGCCCAGCTGGCTTCACTGGAAATCCTGATGTAGAATGCGTGCGAATTCCAATTTCATGCTCGTCAGATCACGACTGCAGTTCTGGACACTCATGCCATGAATTTATGTGCTCGCCACAGTGCGCTGCTGATCAAGAATGCGCTCTGAATGAGAAATGCTTGCGTGGAAACTGTATGCTGACGTGTCGTGTTGATAACGACTGTTTCCTTGGTCACATCTGCTTGCGAAACAAATGCGTTTTCGGATGTCATTCTGATGATGATTGCAGTGCCTCCGAGTCGTGCCGAAACAACAAATGTACCAACCCATGTGCCGATAGTCCGTGCGGGCCAAATGCTGTTTGCTCAGTCTCCAACCACCGTGCTTCTTGCTCGTGTATCACCGGAATGGTCCCGAACCCAACAGCTATTGTCGGATGCGTACGCTCTCCACCATTGCCATGCACAGAGAACCGAAACTGCCCACAAGGATTGGCTTGCTTCGAAACACAGTGTCGTCCATTGTGCGCCAGCGATAGTGGTTGTCTCAGTAACGAACGCTGCGAGAGTGGAACATGCAAGCCGCTTTGTCGGCGAGACGATGATTGCCGAAGCAATGAAGTTTGTCGCGGATTAACATGTGTGCTGGGATGCCGATCGGATCAAGGATGTCCCGACAGCCTGTCGTGTATCAATCATAGATGTGAGGATCCATGTGCCACGCCTACTGCTTGCGGTACGAATGCTCGTTGTAGCGTGGTGAACCACCAAAAACTGTGCAGTTGCCCAGAACCTCTGGTCGGAAACGCTGAAATTGCTTGCAAATATCAACCAACTATTTGTACGTCACGTGCCGATTGTCCTGCCAATCATGCTTGCTATGGAAATGTATGTCAGGCCACGTGCCGAAATGACAAGAATTGTCTAAATGACGAACGATGTGTTCAGGGAGTGTGCCGAAGCATTTGCAACACAGACAATGCATGCGGTCAAGGACAAATTTGCGAAGGACGTATTTGCCAGGTGGGTTGCAGAAACGACTTTGTCTGCAACGGCGATCAGGCTTGTATCGGCAACAAGTGTCAAAGTAAGTACTCAAATTTTTAGGTTATCTGATCAGCGAGCCTAAAGAATTTTTTTCCGAATTTTCAGACCCATGTGAGCACTCCGGACAATGCGGAACCTGCTCTGAATGTCAAGTCATCAATCATGGCGTCCAGTGTAGCTGTCCAAAGGGCTTCCTTGGAAACGGCCTCACCGGCTGCTCACTGCCATTAGAACGCTGCAATTCATACTGCCAATGTGACGAACAAGGTGTCTTCTGCGCGCCGAAATGCTCAAGGACCAGTGACTGTGCTTGCGGACAAATCTGTTCCAAGGGTAAATGCCGACATGCTTGCGATGGTGGTCTCTGCCCACAAGGTCAGTTGTGCCAAAACGGAGCATGCGTTGCCGGATGCCGTACCAACAGCGATTGCGCCGGTGAACACTCTTGCATCCAGGGTCAATGTCTCGATCCATGCTCACGCGAAGGAGCTTGCGGTACCAATGCCCTGTGTCGTGTCTCCGATCACCGAGTTTTGTGCTTCTGCCCCGACGGTTACCAAGGTGAGCCGACCAAAGAATGTAGCCAGTTCGAGTGCCAACAGGACGAAGATTGTGATGCCAGCAAACGTTGTGTTAGCGGCACGTGCCGTAATCCTTGTTTGGAAGTTGGAGCCTGTGGTATCAATGCTCAATGTAGGGTGCACAACAAGCATGCTAAGTGCTCGTGTCCACCCGACTTCTTTGGAAACCCTGAGGTTGAGTGTCAACCACTTACGGTGTCAGGATGTGCCAAGAATCCGTGCGGAGCCAATACGAAATGTCGCGATGTTTTGGGCGGATTTGAGTGTAGCTGCATGGATGGATGTGTCGGTGATCCGAGCAAGGGATGTATTTGTGGCGATACTCAAATCAATGTATGTCACGATCAGCCTTGCGGTATCAATGCCGGATGTCGCGTATTGAATCATAATGAACCTCAGTGTTATTGTCCCGAACGGTATCCATACGGTGATCCGTACACGGAATGTGAGTATTGCGCAGGATTCAACGAAGTCAGAATGAGTTTCTAACGAATATCCCCTCCCCCTTTCAGGTTTATCATATCAGCCAACGGGCGATTGTCGATCAACTGGTTGCGCTGCGGGTGATTGTGTTCGTCAAGGTAGCGACTATGTCTGCAAACAAGGTAAGTACTTTGAACCGTTTTCCTGTTTCCCCCTTGATGTTATACTATTTTTAATCGTCTGTTTGAAAATCAACTTAATGATATAGTTCCTAGCATAAAAATGAGATTTTTTTATTGTTTAAATAATTTAAATCCAAGCACGTTGTGTTATTAAATTGTTGAATTGAAATATAATTATCATCGTAAAACCCCTCTGAAGGGAAATTAATTTTGTACATCTATTTGTTGTTATTTAATTACTAAAAACTCAAATAATAAAAGCGTATCGTGATGTTAGATTTAAATAAGTTTAGAGTAGAACATAAACAACACAAGAAAACAGTTAGTTAGATAGATTTACAGTTAGGAGTTGTCTAAAACCTCCCCAGAAAAAAATAATGACCGTTGTATGTAACACAACATTTCTAACGTACACGTACATTATGACGTAGAAGTAGGAAAGAATTTTACCAAAACAAATCCAACCTAGATCGCATTGCTTAACCTTAAAGTCAGGAAATTAAATTTTCCTTCCATTCATCATTAAAGTTATTTATTAGCTCATATTTATATTAGTTTAACAGATAGTCAATTTTTGGATTTAATATTTTTTTACGTATTTTTCGAAATTATATATTGTTGAGTCCTTTCCATATTAATTTTATATTGTGTATTTTTAATAATAATTTCCTCGAGAAAAAGGAACTAATTGAGAAAACGGAACTTGTTTCTATGGTAATAGATAAATTTTTAAGTGTTATCTTGAAAAATCTATTACGATGGAAAAATCCCTAACCTCAAAATGTAAATTTTTTTTTCGTGTTGTTTTTTTCTTATTATTCTTAACATAATGAGTTTAAATAGATTTGTTGTCCTTTTTTATATATTGGAGTAAATGACCCTACTTTTTTTGTACTAAACAATTTCCCTGAAATTCGATAAAAAATATCCCCGAAAAGACAGAGGATACCAAAAATATTGTACTGTAAGCGTGTGTATATACGATAGAAAAAAAAGTTTTTCGAACACTGTTCAATAGTTTTTCCACCACAAGAAATTTTTGGAAGTTTTCTTTCATGTTAGTCAAATCTATTGCTTTATAGTACCTACTTTTGTATATCGTGTACAAATTTTTCTCTACGAAACTCTGTAAATTAATATTGAATTATACACAAAATTGAAAAGAAACACCAATACATACACACACACATACACACATGAACAAAGGTTATGATAGATTTGGTAGATTTCACCACAATTGTTTTTTTCTTCGATTTTTGAGGATATTCACAACCTTTGTTTGCACAAATCAGTATCTATGAATGATCTCTCGAAATATGAGAAGTTAAAAGTCCTTGAGTCTTCCGGAAGAAAGTTTTTGTTTTAAATACATTTTTAATCTAAATCGCGCCAAATATCCATAGTTTAAGATATTTTTAAGTGTTATATACTTCATACGAGTATTTCTTTACAATATTTTTATCTATTCGCCTATTTATACTTCGATTAAAAAAAATCCTAAACAGAAAATCTTATGCGCAGAAACCGTGGAATGTCGCTGTCGCTATCGCGGTCTCCCAATCTGTGCCTTTTAAAGTATATTTTTGCCTATTATTTTAATATGAATATTTGTATTTTCATCTTACTCTCTTTATATTTTTTTTTCTCAAACTCATTTTATATACATTCCCGTATTTCACGCAAATTTTTCCATTTTTGGGAATACATATTTACATATGCACATGCTTTTGGCGGAATTTTCAAATATAGATAAATATCAAAATATCAGAAACATTGCATTAATAAATTGATGTCTTACCATTGAAATTTTAGCATAAATCGATCATTATACTTATTCAATAATTTTAGGAGGATTTTTTTTTTACATATAATATAAAGCTCGGTTATACTGGTATCTTACCCTCATTGCAGGAAATATTGTATTTCCGTGTCATATTCGCTTTTATTTTATATTTTTCCAAAAATTACGCACCACATGACTTTCGGAAAGTCAAATGTTTTTTTTCCTCAATATTCTTTCCATTGTCCAACACAACCATTTCGTTCCATTGTCTCATTCCTCATGTACATTCCATTCAATTCCAAAAAGAAATTTATCTTTCACTGTCCGTCCTTCCTTTCCAAATATTCAATAAACTTGTGATGGTTTATTCTGGAAAACATCTTTTACCCAGTCCTTTTCATGAATTCCATATCCCATATCCCGAATTAAACGATTTGTTCCTTCCCAATACGGATAAATAAGAAATTAGGTTACAAATGTTATCTTTTTTGTTTAAAAAATAATTGAAATCTAAAAGATGAAGTGTCTACTCATCCGGTTTACTAATGATTTTTTGTTATTTAATATCAATATTTTTAATATATTAATATTGATTTTATGTTTTTTTTAGTTAAATAGTAGTTAACCAAAAATGCAAGTTTTTACTGTAAAATAACCAATAAAAACTCTATTTTACATTTTCAATTGAATTATCTAACAAAATGTTCAAGAATTCTGAGATCTCCGCAATAATAAATCACAAAAAAATAATAAACGGCACGATTTAAGGGTGCTCATCTCTCTCTCTGGTTCCTGTTGACCCCTCGTGGGGCATAGAGCATCAACTACGCCTACTTTCCACCTCGTTCTGTTCTGTGCCATCGTCTTTCGGTCTGACCACTGATTGTTTAATGAAGTAGCCTCGCTATTAACCGATCTTCTCCACGTGTTTCTTGGTCGTCCAACACGGCGTCTAGCATTGGCTCCTTAAGGGTTCCAATCTAGGACCTGCTTTACAATATTTGTTGGCCCTCTTCGGAGAGTATTACCTATTCATTGCCACTTTCACCTTTTGACAGAAGTGCCTATCCAATCCAGGCCTGTGATACTCAGGAGATCATCATTGGAAATAATCTCCGGCCAGCGGATGTGTTGAATACGCCGTAGGCACTGGTTTACGAAAGTTTGCAGCTTAGTTGTTATCTCATTGGTCGTCTTCCAAGTTGAACAGCCATAAAGAAGCACAGATATTACAATAGAATTGAAGATTCGGATTTTGGTGCGCCTGGAAATGTTGTTGCCAGACAGCAGTCAAAGTGAAGAAGGCTGCCCTAGCCTTATTGATACGCGATTCTCCATCAGCGTCCGTGCCGCCATCTGCTGTGACTATGCTTCCGAGGTAGCGGAATTCGTCAACTTTTTCGACTGCCTGGCCCGCTTTGTCGCCCAGGATCGGAGCTCAAGTACTTGGTCTTAGCAGCCTTTATCTTGAGCCCAGCATTACGACTTTCACAATGCAGAGCATTGGCCATTTGAGCTACATCCTCCTCTTTATTTGAAAGCAGACAAATATCGTCAGCATAGTCCAGGTGTTGCAGGTATTGAAGCATTTTCCATCTAATACCTTTCCTATGGTTTTGAAGCGCGCTCACTAGGCAGTCAATGGCAGTTAATGGCTATGAGGAAAAGAAGAGGTGACAAAATGCAACCTTGTCACACTTCACTGTGCACCTCAAAAGGATCTGAAAGCTTACCCTTGTGCAAAACGTGACATTGGGCTCCCTGATAAGATTCCTTGATGATGGAAATTATTCTATCTGGTATGCCCCTCCTACGAAGAGCTCTCCAGATATACTCCCGATCAACACTATCGAACGCCTTCTCGAAATCAATGAATATGAGGTGTAATGGGGATATCAATTCGGCGGATTGCTCAATAATAATTCGGAGAGTGTTTATATTGTCGCTACATGAAAAACCCTCACGAAAGCCAGCCTGTTCATTGCTTAAAATGCGATAAACTTCATCCTTGATCCGGTTCAAAATAATTGTAGCCATCAACTTGGATACAGCTGGAACTTAGAGAAAACATAGCAACTCATGCCATGCCGTAGTCCAGAGTGGCTATGTGATCACACAACCCATATGTGTTTGACTCCAAATTTATTACACTACACTCCACGAAATAATGCAAATGTCAAAATATTGTCGATGCAATTATTAACCCTTCTGACGCCGCCTACGAGCTATTATGCCTAAGGTGTAGCTGAATCTTCTGTGAAATCAATCTTTTTTTTGAAGAGGTCTAATTTTGGTTCTAGGAACAGTTTACATACTGTGTCTTACGATGATGCGCCGTTTTTTTTCGATTCTTTAGACATAGTTTACATTTCGCCGAACGTTTAATCGCATTTTTGACCGTTCCTTTGAAATTTATATGGAAAGGGGTGGAAAATATTATTGAACGATATTTTCCATCAAGATATAGTACCAATGATCTGTCTGGATCTATACGCCAACAGAAGGGTTAAATATCACGTCGGCATTTTAAGAGAGTAATGAATATTACGCGGATTTTATATTCTCAATTGTAAACAAAAAATTGACATTTGAATAATATTTTCACGCATACTATGAACTGCAATAGTGTGAGAACGGTGCCATTTTTATTTTCTGATGCCCACTCTGGACTAACGCATGCTTTTTCTAAGAGCTGGAAGTAGACAGGTACCGCCCCAATTATTACAATCCTTAAGGTTACCCTTCTTCGGAATTTTAATAATTACGCCCTTTTTCTATTCTACTAGAAGAGTTTCGGTCTCCCAACACTCTCTGATGAGGGGAAGCAGAATATCCGCTGTAGCATTCGAATCCACTTTAAATAGTTCAACCGGAATTGCATCTATCCCCGGGGCCTTACCGGCGTCCATAGATTCGATAACCCGCTTTAATTCCGTCTTACATAGATAGTGGTCTGGAATTAATACTGGCTACTGGAGGGACGTCTTCTTCTGCCGATGAAGATGCACTTGCAGGCGCAAAACGGTTGTTAAGGACCTCAAAAAAGTGCTCTTTCCATCTCTGAAGTTGCTGTTCTTCGGTAAAAAGCAGTAACCCTTCTTTATCTTTCACAGGATGGTCCGTTGTGAACGATTTACCAATTAGTGGTTTAATTAGCTTCAATAAGGTACCGCTTTCACCACGGTAAGCCGCATCATTTACCTCCTTCGCTAAAGCTTTGATGTAAGTACGCTTATAACGCCTCACACTTCTTTGCACGCCTTTTTGTAGTGAGCGGTATCCAGCTCGAAGTTGATTTGATACTCGTAGTATACAATGAATAATCATTATATTTAATTAAAAACGAGACCGAGGCTAATTTCGGGCGCGGCCGAAATTTGGATACCCTTCGCTCCCCTCGGGCTAAAAGTTTTTTCGGGCGTACCTATGACTTGTGTTCAGTCCTCGCCGCTTCCATGCTTTTCCTTGAATTTTGACATAAGTGCCGGGGCGACGATTTATTGGGGGAAGCGGGGGACGTGGGTTTCTTAGATTAAGCAAAGGGGGGAGGGGGGGGTTGTACGGCAACCCAATGAACGCATGGCCTTTCCATCAATTTTTACGTATGTTTGAGGCATTAATTATAAGATTTGGTTGAAATTGGTGGACAAATAAAAAAGTTTTTTCCGAAGAACCTAATTTGGGGGTTGGGTTTATATGCCAGCCCCATTACCCCATGGTCCGATTTAATTCATTTTTGCATTGTTTTGTAACATCAATAAAAATACATTTCCATGAGGTTTGATTGAGATTGGTGTGCAAATAAAAATGTTTTTTCTTAGAAAAAATTGATTTGGGGAGCTAGGTTTGTATGGTGGCCCCATGACCACATGGTCCGACTCCATCTAATCATACATATGTTTTGTGTCATGAATAGTCATGAATAGAAACAGATTTGTGTGAAGTTTGGTTGAAATTAGGGTATAAATAACAAAAATCTTAGAAGAACTTATAATTTGGGGAGCTAGGTTTGTATGACAGCCCCATGACCACATGGTCTGATTTGGTCCATTTTTACATATCTTTTGTGATATCACTAGAAACACATTTGTGCAAAACTTGATTGAAATCGATGAGAAAATAAAAAAGTTTTTCTTAGAAGAACCTAATTCGGGGGACTTAGTTTGTATGGCAGCCCCACGACCCCATTGTTCGATTTGATCGATTTTTACATATGTTATGTGTCAGCAATAAAAACACATTTGTGTGAAATTTTATTGAAATTGGTGCATAAATAAAAAAGTTTTTCTAAGAAGAACCTAATTTTGGGGGGTAGGTTTGTATGGCAGCCCCACGACCCCCTTGTCGGATTTTAGCGATTCAAACATACAAACTGCCTGCAACAAAAAGAAGCATGTGTACAAAATTTCAGCTCCATAGCTTTTAAATTGGCCGAGTAAAACGCGTAGCAACAGACGGACAGACGGACAGACGGACAGACAGACAGACGGACATCGCCCAATCGACTCCCCATGTTATGCTGATCATATATGTATACTTATTATATGGTCGGAGATGCCTCCTTCAATGCGTTACAAACTTCATGACAAAGTTAATATACCCTTTTCGCTTAATAAGCGCAGGGTATAATGATCGTACCTGTATACAATTTGTTTTACAACGATTCTTTAAACTTGAGTTTTTACGCCATAACCTCTGTGTGGGGTCGAAAGCGCACTTCGGGGTAGTTTTTAAGGGTGTAAAGAGGCGCGGAAAATTTGTTCAAAATTCAGCACTCATAAGTGCCCCCTGCGGCAAATTATTGGACTAATTTGGTTTGAAGGTAATTCTTAAACTCGTCGCTACTAGGGTGGTAGTGCTAAATTTACAGGGGTTGTTTTTAAGGGAAGCAGGAGCGCGTAAAATTTTTTGAAGGTGCCGATATTTTAAGTTACCCTTAAAGCATTCAACTAAATACACTTTCTTTTATGATGATACTTAAAATTGAGTGTTTACGCTATAAACTCTATATTGGGCCATAATAAACGCATTTAGGGGTAGTTTTTATGGATTTAGAGGGGCGCTGGAAATCTTTTGAAAGTGCTGCTTACGCTATAAACTCTGCATGGGGTCAAAAACGCACTTAGGGGTAGTTTTTAAGGGTGGAGAGGGGCGCGGCAAATGTTTTTAAAGTGCAGGTGTCATATGTGGCCACTGCGGCAGATTCTTGGACACATTTGATTTTAATTAAATTCTTGAATTCGGAACTACTAGGCTGGTAATGCGAACTTGATAGGGGTTGCTTTTAAGGGAAGGCGGGGCGCGGCAAATTTTTTGAGGGTACAGATATCTTAAGTTACCCCTATAGCATTCAACTGAATAAATTTGGTTTTATGACGATATTTAAAAGTTTAAGAGTTTTTACGCTATAAACTCTGTATGGGGTGAAAAGCGCACTTGTGGTAGTTTTTGGGGGTGTAGAGGGGCGCGCCAAATTTGTAAAAGTGCGGATATCGTAGGTGCTCCTGCAGCATGCAAGTGGATACAATCTGTTTAATTGTAATGCTTAAAACTTGTGTTTCAATACCATAAACGCTCTGTGAGGCTAGAAAAACACTTAGTGGGTGTTTTTAAGGGAAGGAGGGGTGCGGCAAATTTTTTGCTTTTGCCATTGAAACACTGCTTATTTGCGGTATTTAATGCATTATAGCGATCATCGAAATTGGAAAGTGGTAAACCTAACTTGACACACAACCCTGGTTTTGTGATTAAGCAACATTTTTCTTTTTGGAAAAAACTGTGACAGCCTTCTTCTCTAAAAAAAAAGGTTTCACCCGTTCATAAATTTAGGGTTGAACAAACCTTCTGAATAAGGTATTTTCTTCGAATTCCAGTTTCAAGAAATGAATAATAATGGAAAAGTATTTACATTTCGATACTTTGATTGCTAAAATTGATTGATTGACAAAATAAGTCATTGACTAAACAAATTAGTCACCTAAATTGCGCAATGAAGAAATTACAATTCGAACGATTTTTTGCGTGATCTAACATCCTTAAATTTGACCTTAAAAAATTAAATAATGAATAAAAATCAATATTTGAGATGTACTTCACGAATAATATCCGGAAAAGCCGTTTGGATTTATTAAGAAAAAACGAGACCGAGGCTAATTTCGGGCGCGGCCGAAATTTGAATACCCTTCACTCTCCTCGGGCTAAAAGTTTTTTGGGGCAAACCTATGACTTGTATTTAATCCTTCCCCATTCTTTTCCTTCTGTTTTCGCATAATATTTGATATTGACAAATTCTATGGCGTCGATAAAACAATATTTGTGTGAGGTTTGGTTGGAATAAGTGGTAAAATAAAAAAAAATATCTCAGAAAACATTATTGGGGGGATTCAGGAGCATGGCCCCATAGTACGATTCCATTTGTTTTACTTTTTTTTTGTTTTGATAAAGACGCATTGAGGTTTTTTTTAAATTGGTGTAGAAAAAATGTTTCTTAGAAGATCCAAAATGGGGAGGTTGGGCTTGTATGGTAGCCCCATGACTCCATAGTCCGATTATTTATGGCATCAATTGAAGTGCACTTTTACGAGTTTTGGTTGAAAGTGGTGCACAAATAAAAAAGTTGTTCGTAGAAGAACTCAATTTAGGGGGTTGGCTTTGTATGATAGCCCCATGACCCCATCGTCCGATTCCATTCATTTTTACACATGTTTTGTGGCATCAAATGAAATGCACTTTTATGAGGTTTGATTGAAATTGGTGGACAAATAAAAAAGTTTTTCTTAGAAAAACTCAATTTGGGGGCTGGGTTTGTATGACAGCCCCATGACCCCACAGTCTGATTCCATTTATTCTTACATATATTTTGTGGCATCAATAGAAACACATTTGTGTGAAATTTGGTTCAAATTGGTGCACAAATGAAAAAGTTTTTCTTAGAAGAACCTAATTTGGGGGGTTAGGTTTGTATGGCAGCCCCATGACCCCATGGTCCGATTTGATCCATTCTTACATATGTTTTGTGTTATCAATAGAAACACATTTGTGTGAAATTTCGTTAAAATTAGTAAACACATGAAAAAGTTTTTCTTAGAAAAACCAAATTGGGGGGGTTAGGTTTGTATGGCAGCCCCATGACCCCACGGTCCGATTTTAGCGATTCAAACATACAAACTGCCTGCAATAAAAAGAAACATGTGTGCAAAATTTCAGCTCGATAGCTTTTAAACTGGCCGAGTAAAACGCGTACCAACTGACGGACAGACGGACAGACGGACAGACGGACAGACGGACAGACGGACAGACGGACAGACAGACAGACGGACATCGCCCAATCGACTCAGCTCGTCATGCTGATCATATATATACATATGGTCGGAGATGCTTCCTTCAATGCGTTACAAACTTCATGACAAAGTTAATATACCCTTTACTCTACGAGTGAAGGGTATAAAAAACTAGGGGGCTTCGCCCTCTGCTCGCTATGCTCGCCAACCCCCGGGGCCGAGTCTAATTTCGGGCGCGGCCGAAATTCGGATACCCTTCGCTTGGGCTAAAAGTTTTTTCGGGCGTGCCTATGACTTGTATTTAATCCCCCTCCTCATTCTTTTTCTTCCGTCTTGACATAAGTTTTGGGATTGGTTGAAATAAGTGGGCAAATAAAAATATTTACTCGGAAAATTTTATTGCGGTTGCCGGAGCATGACCCCACAGTACTATTCCATTCGTTTTGAACTTTTTAGTTGCTTTGATAAAGACACATTAATTCAAGGTTTTGTGAAATTGGTGTAAAAAAATGTTTCTTAGAAGAACCAATATGGGGGGTTTGGTTTGTATGGCAGCCCCATGACCCCATGGTCCGATTTGATTCAATCTTCCATATGTTTTGTGTCATCAATAGAAATACATTTGTGTGAAATTTGGTTGATTTTGGTGCACAAATGAAAAACTTTTTCTTAGAAGAACCTAATTTGGGGGGTTGGATTTGTATGGCAGCCCCATGACCCCACGGTCCGATTTAATCCGTTCTTACATATGTTTTATGTCAACAATAGAAATGCATTCGTGTGAAATTTGGTTGAAATTGGTGCACAAATAAAAAAGTTTTTCTTAGAAGAACCTAATTTGGGGGGTTATGACGCCATTGTCGGATTTGATCCAGGTTTACATATGTTGTGTGTCATTAATAGAAACACATTTGAGCGAAGTTAGGTTGAAATTGGTACAGAAATAAAAAAGTTTTTCTCAGAAGAACCTAAATTGGGGTGTTAAGTTTGTATGGCAGCCCCATGACCCCCTTGTCCGATTTAAGCGATTCAAACATACAAACAGCCTGCAACAATAATAAGCATGTGTTCAAAATTTCAGCTCTCTAGCTCTTATAGCGGCCGAGAAAAACGCACTGCAACAGACGGACAGACGGACAGACAGGCGGACATCGCCCAATCGACTCCCCAAGTCATGCTGATCATATATGTATACTTTTTATATGGTCGGAGATGCCTCCTTCAATGCGTTACAAACTTCATGACAAAGTTAATATACCCTTTCACTCTATGAGCGAAGGGTATAACAAGGGCACGACATTTGAATGATGACCACCGTGTGTAGTCGTCAACGTTTCAACGACAACTAAATTGGGAGTGTCATACGGTTGTCAGCCATACCATTTCCTAGTCGCATTTTTTGTGTTCATTGTTCTATATTATAAGTAAATAAATAAATAAGAAAATTACTTATCTTCTGAATAATAAACCTGCGATGAGCCATGTCGGGTACTGAAAATTAATTTCTCAATGAATCTCTACAACAACAACAAAGGTGCGTCAGGGAAGGTTAGTGGAGATGTTTATAAATTTACGCCTTAATGTTGTCAAGTTAATAAGTGAAACATAAATACAATTTTAATTAGTTTTAGTAGAAGGATTGACCAGTTTTAGTAGAAGGATTACCACTATATGCTTGCCAAATCTGAGAGATAATACACTCACCTCAATATTTCTTCGCAGATCGAATTGGAGTTAAATCAATTAACAACTTAAGATTTTTTTGCGAAGCTAGAAGGGTCACCTTCGGAACTGCCGAAAACATCTGGATAGCACGATTTTTTTTGGGAGTTTCCTTTTAGATATTAAGATACAAAAACTCGAATATGGTAGTTTTGGGAGGGGCAAAATTTTCTATGGAGTCGACTGAATGGTGTGAAATTTGTTTACGCTGTCTTGAGCTAGGAAGCGAATCGCACTGAATTTTGAGATATAATAAAGTGCTGAGCTATTTAATTTTGCTTTCAATCGTAAAACATAATCTCTTTACTAATATGAATTACCAATACACATTTAGCAAACCTGCCTAGTACCTATATGTCAACAAAATTACAGTCCTTGCATTTTTGAAAAAAAAAAAAAAATTGTGATTTTTCGTAATTTATAGTAAATAAATAAGAGGGTTAGATACTAGATTTATCTCACATAATTATGTAGTTTATTTTCCCTGAAATCCGCGATAGCGAGCAACGTTATTTTCATTTTCTACAAGTTTTTATTTTTTTTATGATTTTCTATCTACCTTTCGCATTTTTAATTATATTGAGTAGACACTTTTTACCTACACTTAAATATATTTTTTTCTGTTGATTTTAAGAATGCACATAAAATGGGTTTGTGAAACCAGAACTTTTTTTTTATATTTTTTTTCCCTGTTGAATATGAATTGTATATATTTAAGATTTATCGAATGATCAAGATTTCAGATACTTATACCCAATCTTACACCATTGTGTCTTGATTGTTTCTTTTATATTAGAAAGGATTTATAGACTAGGACAATTGCATACGATACAATTGTGACAATTTTGCAACATACTATTCTAAGGAATAGAATTAATTTTATATTCAAAATAAAAATACAGATATTTTATTTGTTTTACTATGTTTATATTTTATAGTTAATTTTTTTTTGTTTATTTATTTCTGATGTGAGGAAATAAGGTATGTCAGATTGGGAACTGTGGACGGGACAATTCTCACATGGTTCATGTTTGCACGTAAAAAAAAACTACAAATTTAAACAACTAAAAAGATATTTAATAGTCCTAGTAAAAAAAAATATGGAAATATCCCAAAAAAATAATTTAAAAGAAAACACACCACTGCATCCTTAAACAATTCAAAAAAAACTTTCAGAAAGTTTTATGATATGTTTCGGGATGTGTGTACAGAATATTGTAGTTACGGTGTCTTTATTTTTGTTGTTCTTTAAGAAAATTTATGTTTTTGAATACATCTTTATGAAAAAGTCTTGTTTTATATAAATTTTTATTGTACTTCCGTAATTTCTCCGGGATATAGTGTTATGATTATTATTACTATTTTAGCTATTTCTCTTGCATATACATGGTATTATATAGCGCACCAATTACTTATATTTTTTATTGCATATTTTCAGTTTTGTTAGTATATTTATTTTCCATCGTAAATTTAAGATGTACATACATTATATTTATTTGTGTTTCATATCTTAGCATTTTTTTGTATGTTATTGCAACATTCTAAATTTGATTTTTTATACTGATTTTATGAGAAAACTGTCATTTATATATGTTAGAATGTATAGGGAGCATTATATCTAACAGCAACAACGATCAGCAACAATAATATCAGTTAAATTCGAATAACTGAAATCAAAACAATGAGAAGTAGTAGCCGCACTTCACTATATGATATTTTTACATTTATTCATAATTTTTCGGTCCAATTAAATTATCATCATGCAGACCATAAGCTATATAAATTACAGAATGAAAACTTGTAAATTGCAGTCGGTTTACATTCATTTGAAAATAGTAATTGTATCCATTTCATTTCATCTGTATTTTGAACTTTTTGTCCCTTTCGTATATCTTACCTCCATTTTATCATTAGATTTTATTTATTTTTAATTTAAGTTTTATCTTCTATTTCTACTAACTCATTTTACATTTTTCCCCCATATTTCGTCTATTTTCGATTTTCTTTTCTCCAATTTTCTCTTCATATGTATTACTTTCTCGAAAAGGAATCAATTTCCCTGCCATATGATTTTGCATAAATACAGAAGTATCTTTACGTCCTACTTCTTCATCAGCACTTTGTTATGTTCTTATATAGTATGCGTATATTTCTATATATGAGGCAAGAGCGCATGTGTGGGTACATCATAATTATATTTAATTTCACCCCCGATTTTTTTTGGAAAATTAATAAATATCAATTATACAGAAATTTTATATAAAAAGAGCAAATATTATTTTTTAAGTCAATTTTAAGAATAACAAAAAAAAAATACGACAAAAACTAAAGACGAATAGAATCGTAACACATGAAAATAGTTAATAAGGCAAAACGTTGTGAGAAAACAGTTTACCTTCCACAGTTCTCTTCTGTTTTATTTTAATTTTTATTTATTTATATAACAAATAATTTTTATTTTTATCAGTTTTATGAAACAGTATACATACTACTAAAACATATTTTTTTTATATAATTTTAAGATAGATGTAATGATAGCCAAGAGGGCACGTTTCATAGCATTGGTACGTAAGAAATTATTTTTCTTTGTTAAACTGCAGCGACCATGAGCGCCATCTGACGTTAAACATTTCGACAGATTTACATTTGTCGAAATTAATTAATTGTTTTTTTGAATTTTTCAATCCTGTTGTATCTTTCCTCTTCTTCCTTGCCTCGCTCGGCTTGCGGTGTAGGCACATCGCCCGTTCTGGCGATAATGTCTCAGCCTGTTACTTATATAAATATTATCGTCTTTTCGTGATACTTAATTTGAGGCCAGATTGCGAGCGAGACGTCGAGGCACATGCGATATTTCCCCGCTTTAAACTCCCCATGTCCTACCTTTTTATGCTTTTATTATAGCTAGCGTTTCGATCACATTAGATCATCTTTCGTACAAAGTGCACTTTGCTGGCAGACATCTTCTATTTTAATTAATTGAAAAAAAAACTGATTAAAAATATCCACATCTTTAAATATCATTAATCGGAATTCGAATCCTTTTCCAAGCATAATTTATAAATTTATTTGTCCTGTTTATGAGACAGACATTAGTTTCCAAAAAATTATTTACCTAGTTTTCAAGGATAGACATTTCAATTTCACAATTAAGTCGGTTTGTTTTTAGAAAGAATGTCCCTTTAAAGAAAAAAACGACTTAATTTGCGACAGCGAAATCATTTTAACTGTGCAAAATATTATTTGTGTAGAATGAATTCCGACTGAGATTCAACTCGGCAAAACAATTCCAGAAAAACTCAATAACGTAATCAGCTATGAAACTGCCCCTCCAAATTGTGGACATGGGAAGCGAAAAGATTCAAAATTTGAAACTGTCAAAATAAATACCGAATAAAAATTTGATTAATTTGATAAACATGAATAATTGAATAAAATTGTTTAAATAATACTTTCCATGTCCACAGTGTTCAGTTCCTTCAAATTGCAGTTTAGATAAAAAAAATTATTATAAGCGCCAATAAATATGCTAGGCTAATAATAATGTGCAAACCCTACCCTGTCTCTATCGCATTGCAATTAATTTATTTTGCCCCTGAAACCCGTTTGAATTAGTTAAAATATAAATTGTCAAAGAATTTTTTTCCAACAAAAAATCCTCACCAATCCAATCAATATTATCTCGGAATTTAGACAGAGAATGCATCTCGGACGTGGATTGTCCCAGCGAAAAAGCCTGCCTTCAAGGACATTGCCAGGATCCGTGTGCAATGCGCGGCGCTTGTGGTGCAAACGCCCTTTGCAAAACTGTCTTGCACCGACCGCGTTGCTCATGTCCCAACTGCTATATTGGACGGCCCAATGTTGAATGTAGACCCGATCCGAAATGCGACTATTCCACAACACAGCGACCCACCACCGATCGCACTGTTCAAATAACATGTCGTCGCGATAGCGACTGTCCCGAAACGCTGCGATGCGATCGCTACGGCCAATGTATGGATCCGTGTCAAAACCCCACCTACGTATGTGAGGGCAACAAGAAATGCGAGACGCATCGTCACAAGCCCGTTTGCGTGTGCAAGTCCGGCTTCGTGGTAAACGAGTACGGCGAACTAACTTGCGCCCCCGATAAGCGTGAATGCTCGCGCGACGATGATTGTGCCTCGAATATGGCCTGTATTGATAGTAAATGTCGCAATCCATGCATTCAGTTGTCGCATCATCAACCGATTTGTACGAAGAATAAGACATGTCAAGTGCAAGATCACAAGCCCGTTTGTATATGCTACAAGGATTGTCAGCCGTCACTTTCGATCTGTTTGCGCGATAATGGCTGTCCGGCCGGTCTGGCTTGCAGGAACTATCAATGTGTGAATCCTTGCGATTACGCCGAATGTGCCCCGAACTCACCGTGTATTGTCGAAGATCATAAGCCCATCTGTAAATTCTGTCCGCCTGGCTTTATAGCGGACTCACGTAATGGATGTCAAAAAGGTAAAGTCGGCTCGTTGATTTCGAGCTTACAAATTCTCAACTATAGTCCTTAAGTCTGCCACAATCCAAAGATTATAAATAATTGCATTAAAAAACAGCTGAATTGTGTGATGTATAAATAACTCTTCAAATTATTTTTAATTGCAAAAAAAAGCTTAAATAATTAATTAAATTGCTAAAACTCTTATTTTCGTGTAAATTCTGGAAAGTCTCTTTTTTTCAAAACAAAAAATTAATCAACAAATTTAATTATTATAATTTTCTCTAATCTTAAGAGTGCACAATAATACAGCCAGGGGTTAATTTATTACCATAGTTTTTACGAAGTCAAACTGAGCCTTTATTTTTCGGTTAAAAATAGAAATAATTCGAAAATATTTTTTTTTAAAGCGAACCCTTCAACACCTGAACTGCTTTTCACCTCCCAACAAAAATATTGTACAAAAATTAGCTTACACATTTTAAATGTTTTTTTCGTCCCGCCTCAAAAAAAAGAAATGCTATACAAAATCCCCACACCATTTCAAGAATCTTCAATACTTTATTTTGATTTTGTTTTTGTTGCTTTCAATCACCTTGTCCTTATATATGTTTCTTTTGTGTCTTTCTTACGTGATCAAATTTAAATTTCTCCAACCTTAAATTGTACAAAGAAAAAATCAGGCAATTCACACACGCTCATGCTCACTGATTTGTTTTGATTTCACTCTCTCTCTCTCTCTCACGCTATCTCTTCGCACATGTATCAAAATCAAAATGAGATAAAATTCTAAGCAAGTATCTGTCATCTGTCTATAAAAAATATATTATCCTGATATCCTCTTTCTAAACACAAAATCTACCACAATGTAAAAAAAATCCTTCCTTTTCTATGCTATCCTTGTACAGTTCTCTTCTCTATAAAAAAAACTACTCACTATCTCCTTCTCCTTGGATGCATTTAATGTTACTAAGGACTGCATATAAATTTATTAAAAGTCAATTACGAATCGACATAATTATTTTTTAACAGATAATAATCAACTGTAACTACCCTAAAACAACCCCTGATTCATGAGCAATTGCATCTTGCTTTCCTTGTTGTAATCCTAACCCGAATTATTACCGTCCATATCCTATTCCCCATGTGACTCTATCGATCCTAACCTAAAATGCGATCCATAACCTCAATGAAACCAACGCGACAAATAACTGTGATCAATTCCTAACCCACAAGAGATGCAATTGTACATTACTGTCAGCGATAATTTTTGTTTAATTCTGTGCACCTAATACGCCAAAATAGCTGTAACTGTGATAACCCGTCAAATACGAAAGTAACTCGGATGAATAACCATACAATCTCCAAGATTGTCAAATCGATCTTTTTATTGCCAGAGCTAAAAATTTAATAATTAAAACTTAATCAAGCCAACAAATAAAACTTTTGCATTTTTTAGATTCTTAGTTGTTGCTGTTAATTGTATATATATATTACTTATATTTTACTTGTACTGATATACATATAATATTAATGCCATTTTAATTTATTTTTAATTTAATTTTACCAACCAAAACTTAACGCCTTTCATTATTTTCATATTTTTTTTCTCTCTCTCCAATGATGTGTGGTTCTTAATAAACAATTTTGTAAATATGTAAACTACTCCAAATTCAACCTAAAAACAATACCCATCTAAAAAAAATTAAAACCAAAAAAACACATAAACAACCTAACCTCAAAATCAGAAGACGGAAAAGTAGCACAGATGAACGCCACGTGTATGATAAACGACGATTGCAGTGCGACGCTCCAGTGTATGGGAGGAAAATGTATAGATCCATGTACAGATGGATGTGGAGTGTTGGCTGTGTGTAAGGTTAAAGCACACGTGAAAATTTGTGAATGTCCCGTTAATTATCGCGGTGATCCGCATGTTGAATGTTTTGAAATAGTCGTAAGCACAACAGTTATGTCGGAACATGAGGAAACAACAACAACAACGACGGACGAGACAACAACTATACGACCGACAACAGACAGACTGGACGTACTAAGCGACATTGAACACTCAACGGTACTGACAACAGCCGTTTTTCCCGAACCAAGACATACTATGTTCCCAGATATTGAATCAACTCAAACTACGCTAGAAACTGCTATTACTTTCGATATAGACGTTAGGTTTCCCCAACATGAAGCTACTACTCCTTATAGTTCAAAAACACCCAAACATTCCACAGAATATCCGAGGACTAGTACTGATAGCTTGAGCCCTTCCCTAACAACTTATAAGTCAGTAACAGAACATGAACAGGAAACAACACCTGAACCAACTTACCTACCGGATGAGACCACTATCACAACAACCTCTAGCCCTGCAGAACCCGGTACCACAAAAATGTTTAGCTCTACTGACGCTCCCTCGCGAACCACTCCTGGATCGACAGAGAGCGGAACGAAGACCGAAGGACCTACTCTCAGCAGAGACAGGACCACAAGCGGCTTCTTTGAACATACTATGGGTTCACAGTCACCCACAATTTACCCAGGTCAAACAACAACACCCTCAGGCAGAGAAGGTACTACTGCCTCCTCCACTGAGTATGAAACTGCGTACACTACTGGTAAACCAGCCATTCATGGTGGTGAGTTTGAGACCTCTTTCCCTGAAACTAGCACAGCTTTTGCCGCTACTCTGCCTTCTTCCATCGAAGGTGTAACATCTCCCACAACCGCTGGCTCTGGAGAACCCGGTACGACCAAAATATTTGGCTCTACTGAGGCACCATCGCGAACCACTCCTGGATCGACAGAGAGCGGAAATGAGACCGAAAGAACTACTTTCGGCAGAGACAGGACCACAACCGGCTACTTTGCCCCAACTGAACATACTACAGGGTCGCAGCCATCCACAATTTACCCAGGCCAAACAACAACACCCTCAGGCAGAGAAGGTACAACTGCATCCTCCACTGAATATGAATCTGCGTATACTACTGACAGACCACACATTCCTGTGGGTGACTTTGTCACCAGCTACAATGAATCCAGCACTGCCTTTGCTACTACTCTGCCTTCTGCCACTGAAGGTATAACTTCTCCCACAATCGCTGGCTCGGGAGAACCCGGTTCGACCAAAATGTTTGGCTCTACTGAGTTACCCTCGCGAACTACTCCTGGATCGACAGAGAGCGCAACTGAGACCGAGCGAACTACTCTCGGCAGAGACAGCACCACAACCGGCTACTTTGCCCCAACTGAACATACTACAGGGTCACAGCCATCCACAATTTACCCAGGTCAAACAGCAACACCCTCAGGAAGAGAAGGTACTACTGCCTCCTCCACTGAGTATGACACTGCCTACACTACTGGCAAACCAGCCATCCGTGGTGGTGAGTTTGAGACCGCTTTCCCTGAAACTAGCACTGCTTTTCCCACTACTCTGCTTTCTTCCACTGAAGGTGTAACATCTCCCACAACCGCTGGCTCTGGTGAACCCGGTACGACCAAAATGTTTGGCTCTACTGAGGCACCCTCACGAACCATTCCTGGATCGACAGAGAGCGGAACTGAGACCGACGGAACTACTCTCAGCAGAGACAGCACCACAACCGGCTTCTTTGCCCCAACTGAACATACTACAGGGTCCCAGCCATCCACAATTTACCCAGGCCAAACAACAACACCCTCAGGCAGAGAAGGTACAACTGCATCCTCCACTGAATATGAATCTGCGTATACTACTGACAGACCACACATTCCTGTGGGTGACTTTGTCACCAGCTACAATGAATCCAGCATTGCCTTTGCTACTACTCTGCCTTCTGCCACTGAAGGTATAACTTCTCCCACAATCGCTGGCTCGGGAGAACCCGGTTCGACCAAAATGTTTGGCTCTACTGAGGCACCCTCACGAACCACTCCTGGATCGACAGAGAGGGGAACTGAGACCGACGGAACTACTCTCAGCAGAGACAGAACCACAACCGGCTACTTTGCCCCAACTGAACATACTACAGGGTTCCAGCCACCCACAATTTACCCAGGCCAAACAACAACACCCTCAGGCAGAGAAGGTACAACTGCACCCTCCACTGAATATGAATCTGCGTATACTACTGGCAGACCACACATTCCTGTGGGTGACTTTGTCACCAGCTACAATGAATCCAGCACTGCCTTTGCTACTACTCTGCCTTCTGCCACTGAAGGTATAAAGTCTCCCACAATCGCTGGCTCGGGAGAACCCGGTTCGACCAAAATGTTTGGCTCTACTGAGGCACCCTCACGAACCACTCCTGGATCGACAGAGAGGGGAACTGAGACCGACGGAACTACTCTCAGCAGAGACAGCACCACAACCGGCTACTTTCCCCCAACTGATCATACTACAGGGTCACAGCCATCCACAATTTACCCAGGCCAAACAACACCCTCAGGCAGAGAAGGTACAACTGCCTCCCCCACTGAGTATGACACTGCCTACACTACTGGCAAACCAGCCATCCGTGGTGGTGAGTTTGAGACCGCTTTCCCTGAAACTAGCACTGCTTTTCCCACTACTCTGCCTTCTTCCACTGAAGGTGAAACATCTCCCACAACCGCTGGCTCTGGTGAACCCGGTACGACCAAAATGTTTGGCTCTACTGAGGCACCCTCACGAACCACTCCTGGATCGACAGAGAGCGGAACTGAGACCGACGGAACTACTCTCAGCAGAGACAGAACCACAACCGGCTACTTTGCCCCAACTGAACATACTACAGGGTCCCAGCCATCCACAATTTACCCAGGCCAAACAACAACACCCTCAGGCAGAGAAGGTACAACTGCATCCTCCACTGAATATGAATCTGCGTATACTACTGACAGACCACACATTCCTGTGGGTGACTTTGTCACCAGCTACAATGAATCCAGCACTGCCTTTGCTACTACTCTGCCTTCTGCCACTGAAGGTATAACTTCTCCCACAATCGCTGGCTCGGGAGAACCCGGTTCGACCAAAATGTTTGGCTCTACTGAGTTACCCTCGCGAACTACTCCTGGATCGACAGAGAACGGAACTGAGACCGAGCGAACTACTCTCGGCAGAGACAGCACCACAACCGGCTACTTTGCCCCAACTGAACATACTACAGGGTCACAGCCATCCACAATTTACCCAGGTCAAACAGCAACACCCTCAGGAAGAGAAGGTACTACTGCCTCCTCCACTGAGTATGACACTGCCTACACTACTGGCAAACCAGCCATCCGTGGTGGTGAGTTTGAGACCGCTTTCCCTGAAACTAGCACTGCTTTTCCCACTACTCTGCTTTCTTCCACTGAAGGTGCAACATCTCCCACAACCGCTGGCTCTGGTGAACCCGGTACGACCAAAATGTTTGGCTCTACTGAGGCACCCTCACGAACCACTCCTGGATCGACAGAGAGCGGAACTGAGACCGACGGAACTACTCTCAGCAGAGACAGCACCACAACCGGCTACTTTGCCCCAACTGAACATACTACAGGGTCCCAGCCATCCACAATTTACCCAGGCCAAACAACAACACCCTCAGGCAGAGAAGGTACAACTGCATCCTCCACTGAATATGAATCTGCGTATACTACTGACAGACCACACATTCCTGTGGGTGACTTTGTCACCAGCTACAATGAATCCAGCACTGCCTTTGCTACTACTCTGCCTTCTGCCACTGAAGGTATAACTTCTCCCACAATCGCTGGCTCGGGAGAACCCGGTTCGACCAAAATGTTTGGCTCTACTGAGGCACCCTCACGAACCACTCCTGGATCGACAGAGAGGGGAACTGAGACCGACGGAACTACTCTCAGCAGAGACAGAACCACAACCGGCTACTTTGCCCCAACTGAACATACTACAGGGTTCCAGCCATCCACAATTTACCCAGGCCAAACAACAACACCCTCAGGCAGAGAAGGTACAACTGCACCCTCCACTGAATATGAATCTGCGTATACTACTGGCAGACCACACATTCCTGTGGGTGACTTTGTCACCAGCTACAATGAATCCAGCACTGCCTTTGCTACTACTCTGCCTTCTGCCACTGAAGGTATAAAGTCTCCCACAATCGCTGGCTCAGGAGAACCCGGTTCGACCAAAATGTTTGGCTCTACTGAGGCACCCTCACGAACCACTCCTGGATCGACAGAGAGGGGAACTGAGACCGACGGAACTACTCTCAGCAGAGACAGCACCACAACCGGCTACTTTGCCCCAACTGATCATACTACAGGGTCACAGCCATCCACAATTTACCCAGGCCAAACAGCAACACCCTCAGGAAGAGAAGGTACTACTGCCTCCTCCACTGAGTATGACACTGCCTACACTACTGGCAAACCAGCCATCCGTGGTGGTGAGTTTGAGACCGCTTTCCCTGAAACTAGCACTGCTTTTCCCACTACTCTGCCTACTTCCTTTGAAGGTGTAACATCTCCCACAACCGCTGGCTCTGGTGAACCCGGTACGACCAAAATGTTTGGCTCTACTGAGGCACCCTCACGAACCACTCCTGGATCGACAGAGAGCGGAACTGAGACCGACGGAACTACTCTCAGCAGAGACAGAACCACAACCGGCTACTTTGCCCCAACTGAACATACTACAGGGTCCCAGCCATCCACAATTTACCCAGGCCAAACAACAACACCCTCAGGCAGAGAAGGTACAACTGCATCCTCCACTGAATATGAATCTGCGTATACTACTGACAGACCACACATTCCTGTGGGTGACTTTGTCACCAGCTACAATGAATCCAGCACTGCCTTTGCTACTACTCTGCCTTCTGCCACTGAAGGTATAACTTCTCCCACAATCGCTGGCTCGGGAGAACCCGGTTCGACCAAAATGTTTGGCTCTACTGAGTTACCCTCGCGAACTACTCCTGGATCGACAGAGAGCGGAACTGAGACCGAGCGAACTACTCTCGGCAGAGACAGCACCACAACCGGCTACTTTGCCCCAACTGAACATACTACAGGGTCACAGCCATCCACAATTTACCCAGGTCAAACAGCAACACCCTCAGGAAGAGAAGGTACTACTGCCTCCTCCACTGAGTATGACACTGCCTACACTACTGGCAAACCAGCCATCCGTGGTGGTGAGTTTGAGACCGCTTTCCCTGAAACTAGCACTGCTTTTCCCACTACTCTGCTTTCTTCCACTGAAGGTGTAACATCTCCCACAACCGCTGGCTCTGGTGAACCCGGTACGACCAAAATGTTTGGCTCTACTGAGGCACCCTCACGAACCACTCCTGGATCGACAGAGAGCGGAACTGAGACCGACGGAACTACTCTCAGCAGAGACAGCACCACAACCGGCTACTTTGCCCCAACTGAACATACTACAGGGTCCCAGCCATCCACAATTTACCCAGGCCAAACAACAACACCCTCAGGCAGAGAAGGTACATCTGCATCCTCCACTGAATATGAATCTGCGTATACTACTGACAGACCACACATTCCTTTGGGTGACTTTGTCACCAGCTACAATGAATCCAGCACTGCCTTTGCTACTACTCTGCCTTCTGCCACTGAAGGTATAAAGTCTCCCACAATCGCTGGCTCGGGAGAACCCGGTTCGACCAAAATGTTTGGCTCTACTGAGGCACCCTCACGAACCACTCCTGGATCGACAGAGAGGGGAACTGAGACCGATGGAACTACTCTCAGCAGAGACAGCACCACAACCGGCTACTTTGTCCCAACTGATCATACTACAGGGTCACAGCCATCCACAATTTACCCAGGCCAAACAACACCCTCAGGCAGAGAAGGTACAACTGCCTCCTCCACTGAGTATGACACTGCCTATACTACTGGCAAACCAGCCATCCGTGGTGGTGAGTTTGAGACCGCTTTCCCTGAAACTAGCACTGCTTTTCCCACTACTCTGCCTTCTGCCACTGAAGGTATAACTTCTCCCACAATCGCTGGCTCGGGAGAACCCGGTTCGACCAAAATGTTTGGCTCTACTGAGGCACCCTCACGAACCACTCCTGGATCGACAGAGAGGAAAACTGAGACCGACGGAACTACTCTCAGCAGAGACAGAACCACAACCGGCTACTTTGCCCCAACTGAACATCCTACAGGGTTCCAGCCATCCACAATTTACCCAGGCCAAACAACAACACCCTCAGGCAGAGAAGGTACAACTGCACCCTCCACTGAATATGAATCTGCGTATACTACTGGCAGACCACACATTCCTGTGGGTGACTTTGTCACCAGCTACAATGAATCCAGCACTGCCTTTGCTACTACTCTGCCTTCTGCCACTGAAGGTATAAAGTCTCCCACAATCGCTGGCTCGGGAGAACCCGGTTCGACCAAAATGTTTGGCTCTACTGAGGCACCCTCACGAACCACTCCTGGATCGACAGAGAGGGGAACTGAGACCGACGGAACTACTCTCAGCAGAGACAGCACCACAACCGGCTACTTTGTCCCAACTGATCATACTACAGGGTCACAGCCATCCACAATTTACCCAGGCCAAACAACACCCTCAGGCAGAGAAGGTACAACTGCCTCCTCCACTGAGTATGACACTGCCTACACTACTGGCAAACCAGCCATCCGTGGTGGTGAGTTTGAGACCGCTTTCCCTGAAACTAGCACTGCTTTTCCGACTACTCTGCCTTCTTCCACTGAAGGTGTAACATCTCCCACAACCGCTGGCTCTGGTGAACCCGGTACGACCAAAATGTTTGGCTCTACTGAGGCACCCTCACGAACCACTCCTGGATCGACAGAGAGGGGAACTGAGACCGACGGAACTACTCTCAGCAGAGACAGCACCACAACCGGCTACTTTGCCCCAACTGATCATACTACAGGGTCACAGCCATCCACAATTTACCCAGGCCAAACAACACCCTCAGGCAGAGAAGGTACAACTGCCTCCTCCACTGAGTATGACACTGCCTACACTACTGGCAAACCAGCCATCCGTGGTGGTGAGTTTGAGACCGCTTTCCCTGAAACTAGCACTGCTTTTCCCACTACTCTGCCTACTTCCTTTGAAGGTGTAACATCTCCCACAACCGCTGGCTCTAGTGAACCCGGTACGACCAAAATGTTTGGCTCTACTGAGTCACCCTCACGAACCACTCCTGGATCGACAGAGAGCGGAACTGAGACCGACGGAACTACTCTCAGCAGAGACAGAACCACAACCGGCTACTTTGCCCCAACTGAACATACTACAGGGTCCCAACCATCCACAATTTACCCAGGCCAAACAGCAACACCCTCAGGAAGAGAAGGTACTACTGCCTCCTCCACTGAATATGACACTGCCTACACTACTGGCAAACCAGCCATCCGTGGTGGTGAGTTTGAGACCGCTTTCCCTGAAACTAGCACTGCTTTTCCCACTACTCTGCTTTCTTCCACTGAAGGTGTAACATCTCCCACAACCGCTGGCTCTGGTGAACCCGGTACGACCAAAATGTTTGGCTCTACTGAGGCACCCTCACGAACCACTCCTGGATCGACAGAGAGCGGAACTGAGACCGACGGAACTACTCTCAGCAGAGACAGCACCACAACCGGCTACTTTGCCCCAACTGAACATACTACAGGGTCCCAGCCATCCACAATTTACCCAGGCCAAACAACAACACCCTCAGGCAGAGAAGGTACATCTGCATCCTCCACTGAATATGAATCTGCGTATACTACTGACAGACCACACATTCCTTTGGGTGACTTTGTCACCAGCTACAATGAATCCAGCACTGCCTTTGCTACTACTCTGCCTTCTGCCACTGAAGGTATAACTTCTCCCACAATCGCTGGCTCGGGAGAACCCGGTTCGACCAAAATGTTTGGCTCTACTGAGGCACCCTCACGAACCACTCCTGGATCGACAGAGAGGGGAACTGAGACCGACGGAACTACTCTCAGCAGTGACAGAACCACAACCGGCTACTTTGCCCCAACTGAACATACTACAGGGTTCCAGCCATCCACAATTTACCCAAGCCAAACAACAACACCCTCAGGCAGAGAAGGTACAACTGCACCCTCCACTGAATATGAATCTGCGTATACTACTGGCAGACCACACATTCCTGTGGGTGACTTTGTCACCAGCTACAATGAATCCAGCACTGCCTTTGCTACTACTCTGCCTTCTGCCACTGAAGGTATAAAGTCTCCCACAATCGCTGGCTCGGGAGAACCCGGTTCGACCAAAATGTTTGGCTCTACTGAGGCACCCTCACGAACCACTCCTGGATCGACAGAGAGGGGAACTGAGACCGACGGAACTACTCTCAGCAGAGACAGCACCACAACCGGCTACTTTGCCCCAACTGATCATACTACAGGGTCACAGCCATCCACAATTTACGCAGGCCAAACAACACCCTCAGGCAGAGAAGGTACAACTGCCTCCTCCACTGAGTATGACACTGCCTACACTACTGGCAAACCAGCCATCCGTGGTGGTGAGTTTGAGACCGCTTTCCCTGAAACTAGCACTGCTTTTCCCACTACTCTGCCTACTTCCTTTGAAGGTGTAACATCTCCCACAACCGCTGGCTCTAGTGAACCCGGTACGACCAAAATGTTTGGCTCTACTGAGGCACCCTCACGAACCACTCCTGGATCGACAGAGAGCGGAACTGAGACCGACGGAACTACTCTCAGCAGAGACAGAACCACAACCGGCTACTTTGCCCCAACTGAACATACTACAGGGTCCCAGCCATCCACAATTTACCCAGGCCAAACAACAACACCCTCAGGCAGAGAAGGTACAACTGCATCCTCCACTGAATATGAATCTGCGTATACTACTGACAGACCACACATTCATGTGGGTGACTTTGTCACCAGCTACAATGAATCCAGCACTGTCTTTGCTACTACTCTGCCTTCTGCCACTGAAGGTATAACTTCTCCCACAATCGCTGGCTCGGGAGAACCCGGTTCGACCAAAATGTTTGGCTCTACTGAGTTACCCTCGCGGACTACTCCTGGATCGACAGAGAGCGGAACTGAGACCGAGCGAACTACTCTCGGCAGAGACAGCACCACAACCAGCTACTTTGCCCCAACTGAACATACTACAGGGTCACAGCCATCCACAATTTACCCAGGTCAAACAGCAACACCCTCAGGCAGAGAAGGTACAACTGCACCCTCCACTGAATATGAATCTGCGTATACTACTGGCAGACCACACATTCCTGTGGGTGACTTTGTCACCAGCTACAATGAATCCAGCACTGC
Organism: Microchrysa polita; assembly: GCA_949715475.1. Lineage (NCBI taxonomy): Eukaryota > Metazoa > Arthropoda > Insecta > Diptera > Stratiomyidae > Microchrysa > Microchrysa polita. The sequence goes on along the minus strand of OX454415.1, from coordinate 46,545,660 downwards.
CTTTGCTACTACTCTGCCTTCTGCCACTGAAGGTATAAAGTCTCCCACAATCGCTGGCTCGGGAGAACCCGGTTCGACCAAAATGTTTGGCTCTACTGAGTTACCCTCGCGGACTACTCCTGGATCGACAGAGAGCGGAACTGAGACCGAGCGAACTACTCTCAGCAGAGACAGCACCACAACCGGCTACTTTGCCCCAACTGAACATACTACAGGGTCACAGCCATCCACAATTTACCCAGGTCAAACAGCAACACCCTCAGGCAGAGAAGGTACAACTGCCTCCTCCACTGAGTATGACACTGCCTACACTACTGGCAAACCAGCCATCCGTGGTGGTGAGTTTGAGACCGCTTTCCATGAAACTAGCACTGCTTTTCCCACTACTCTGCCTTCTTCCACTGAAGGTGTAACATCTCCCACAACCGCTGGCTCTGGTGAACCCGGTACGACCAAAATGTTTGGCTCTACTGAGGCACCCTCACGAACCACTCCTGGATCGACAGAGAGCGGAACTGAGACCGACGGAACTACTCTCAGCAGTGACAGAACCACAACCGGCTACTTTGCCCCAACTGAACATACTACAGGGTTCCAGCCATCCACAATTTACCCAGGCCAAACAACAACACCCTCAGGCAGAGAAGGTACAACTGCACCCTCCACTGAATATGAATCTGCGTATACTACTGGCAGACCACACATTCCTGTGGGTGACTTTGTCACCAGCTACAATGAATCCAGCACTGCCTTTGCTACTACTCTGCCTTCTGCCACTGAAGGTATAAAGTCTCCCACAATCGCTGGCTCGGGAGAACCCGGTTCGACCAAAATGTTTGGCTCTACTGAGTTACCCTCGCGGACTACTCCTGGATCGACAGAGAGCGGAACTGAGACCGAGCGAACTACTCTCGGCAGAGACAGCACCACAACCGGCTACTTTGCCCCAACTGAACATACTACAGGGTCACAGCCATCCACAATTTACCCAGGTCAAACAGCAACACCCTCAGGCAGAGAAGGTACAACTGCCTCCTCCACTGAGTATGACACTGCCTACACTACTGGCAAACCAGCCATCCGTGGTGGTGAGTTTGAGACCGCTTTCCCTGAAACTAGCACTGCTTTTCCCACTACTCTGCCTTCTTCCACTGAAGGTGTAACATCTCCCACAACCGCTGGCTCTGGTGAACCCGGTACGACCAAAATGTTTGGCTCTACTGAGGCACCCTCACGAACCACTCCTGGATCGACAGAGAGCGGAACTGAGACCGACGGAACTACTCTCAGCAGAGACAGAACCACAACCGGCTACTTTGCCCCAACTGAACATACTACAGGGTCCCAGCCATCCACAATTTACCCAGGCCAAACAACAACACCCTCAGGCAGAGAAGGTACAACTGCATCCTCCACTGAATATGAATCTGCGTATACTACTGACAGACCACACATTCCTGTGGGTGACTTTGTCACCAGCTACAATGAATCCAGCACTGCCTTTGCTACTACTCTGCCTTCTGCCACTGAAGGTATAACTTCTCCCACAATTGCTGGCTCGGGAGAACCCGGTTCGACCAAAATGTTTGGCTCTACTGAGTTACCCTCGCGAACTACTCCTGGATCGACAGAGAGCGGAACTGAGACCGAGCGAACTACTCTCGGCAGAGACAGCACCACAACCGGCTACTTTGCCCCAACTGAACATACTACAGGGTCACAGCCATCCACAATTTACCCAGGTCAAACAGCAACACCCTCAGGAAGAGAAGGTACTACTGCCTCCTCCACTGAGTATGACACTGCCTACACTACTGGCAAACCAGCCATCCGTGGTGGTGAGTTTGAGACCGCTTTCCCTGAAACTAGCACTGCTTTTCCCACTACTCTGCTTTCTTCCACTGAAGGTGCAACATCTCCCACAACCGCTGGCTCTGGTGAACCCGGTACGACCAAAATGTTTGGCTCTACTGAGGCACCCTCACGAACCACTCCTGGATCGACAGAGAGCGGAACTGAGACCGACGGAACTACTCTCAGCAGAGACAGCACCACAACCGGCTACTTTGCCCCAACTGAACATACTACAGGGTCCCAGCCATCCACAATTTACCCAGGCCAAACAACAACACCCTCAGGCAGAGAAGGTACAACTGCATCCTCCACTGAATATGAATCTGCGTATACTACTGACAGACCACACATTCCTGTGGGTGACTTTGTCACCAGCTACAATGAATCCAGCACTGCCTTTGCTACTACTCTGCCTTCTGCCACTGAAGGTATAACTTCTCCCACAATCGCTGGCTCGGGAGAACCCGGTTCGACCAAAATGTTTGGCTCTACTGAGGCACCCTCACGAACCACTCCTGGATCGACAGAGAGGGGAACTGAGACCGACGGAACTACTCTCAGCAGAGACAGAACCACAACCGGCTACTTTGCCCCAACTGAACATACTACAGGGTTCCAGGCATCCACAATTTACCCAAGCCAAACAACAACACCCTCAGGCAGAGAAGGTACAACTGCACCCTCCACTGAATATGAATCTGCGTATACTACTGGCAGACCACACATTCCTGTGGGTGACTTTGTCACCAGCTACAATGAATCCAGCACTGCCTTTGCTACTACTCTGCCTTCTGCCACTGAAGGTATAAAGTCTCCCACAATGGCTGGCTCGGGAGAACCCGGTTCGACCAAAATGTTTGGCTCTACTGAGGCACCCTCACGAACCACTCCTGGATCGACAGAGAGGGGAACTGAGACCGACGGAACTACTCTCAGCAGAGACAGCACCACAACCGGCTACTTTGCCCCAACTGATCATACTACAGGGTCACAGCCATCCACAATTTACCCAGGCCAAACAACACCCTCAGGCAGAGAAGCTACAACTGCCTCCTCCACTGAGTATGACACTGCCTACACTACTGGCAAACCAGCCATCCGTGGTGGTGAGTTTGAGACCGCTTTCCCTGAAACTAGCACTGCTTTTCCGACTACTCTGCCTTCTTCCACTGAAGGTGTAACATCTCCCACAACCGCTGGCTCTGGTGAACCCGGTACGACCAAAATGTTTGGCTCTACTGAGGCACCCTCACGAACCACTCCTGGATCGACAGAGAGGGGAACTGAGACCGACGGAACTACTCTCAGCAGAGACAGAACCACAACCGGCTACTTTGCCCCAACTGAACATACTACAGGGTTCCAGCCATCCACAATTTACCCAGGCCAAACAACAACACCCTCAGGCAGAGAAGGTACAACTGCACCCTCCACTGAATATGAATCTGCGTATACTACTGGCAGACCACATATTCCTGTGGGTGACTTTGTCACCAGCTACAATGAATCCAGCACTGCCTTTGCTACTACTCTGCCTTCTGCCACTGCAGGTATAACTTCTCCCACAATCGCTGGCTCGGGAGAACCCGGTTCGACCAAAATGTTTGGCTCTACTGAGGCACCCTCGCGAACTACTCCTGGATCGACAGAGAGCGGAACTGAGACCGAGGGAACTACTCTCGGCAGAGACAGCACTACAACCGGCTACTTTGCCCAAACTGAACATACTACAGGGTCACAGCCATCCACAATTTACCCAGGTCAAACGACAACATCCTCAGGCAGAGAAGGTACTACCGCCTCCTCCACTGAGTATGACACTGCGTACACTACTGGCAAACCAGCCATCCGTGGTGGTGAGTTTGAGACCGCTTTCCCTGAAACTAGCACTGCTTTTGCCACTACTCTGCCTTCTTCCACAGAAGGTGTAACATCTCCCACAACCCCTGGCTCTGGAGAACCCGGTTCGACCAAAGTGTTTGGCTCTACTGAGGCACCCTCACGAACCACTCTTGGATCGACAGAGAGCGGAACTCAGATCGACGGAACTACTCTCAGCAGAGACAGAACCACAACCGGCTACTTTGCCCCAACTGATTATACTACAGGGTCCCAGCCATCCACAATTTACCCAGGCCAAACGACAACATCCTCAGGCAGAGAAGGTACTACCGACTCCTCAACTGAGTATGACACTGCGTACACTACTGGCAAACCAGCCATCCGTGGTGGTGAGTTTGAGAGCGCTTTCCCTGAAAGTAGCACTGCTTTTCCCACTACTCTGCTTTCTTCCACTGAAGGTGTAACATCTCCCACAACTGCTGGCTCTGGTGAACCCGGTACGACCAAAATGTTTGGCTCTACTGATGCACCATCACGAACCACTCTTGGATCGACAGAGAGCGGACCTGAGACCGACGGAACTACTCTCAGCAGAGACAGAACCACAACCGGCTACTTTGCCCCAACTGAACATACTACAGGGTCCCAGCCATACACAATTTACCCAGGTCAAACAGCAACTCCCTCAGGAAGAGAAGGTACTACTGCCTCCTCCACTGAGTATGACACTGCGTACACTACTGGCAAACCAGCCATCCGTGGTGGTGAGTTTGAGAGCGCTTTCCCTGAAACTAGCACTGCTTTTCCCACTACTCTGCCTTCTTCCACTGAAGGTGTAACATCTCCCACAACCGCTGGCTCTGGTGAACCCGGTACGACCAAAATGTTTGGCTCTACTGAGGCACCATCACGAACCACTCCTGGATCGACAGAGAGCGGAACTGAGACCGACGGAACTACTCTCAGCAGAGACAGAACCACAACCGGCTACTTTGCCCCAACTGAACATACTACAGGGTCCCAGCCATCCACAATTTACCCAGGCCAAACGACAACATCCTCAGGCAGAGAAGGTACTACCGACTCCTCAACTGAGTATGACACTGCGTACACTACTGGCAAACCAGCCATCCGTGGTGGTGAGTTTGAGACCGCTTTCCCTGAAACTAGCACTGCTTTTCCCACTACTCTGCTTTCTTCCACTGAAGGTGTAACATCTCCCACAACCGCTGGCTCTGGTGAACCCGGTACGACCAAAATGTTTGGCTCTACTGAGGCACCCTCACGAACCACTCCTGGATCGACAGAGAGCGGAACTGAGACCGACGGAACTACTCTCAGCAGAGACAGAACCACAACTAGCTACTTTGCCCCAACTGAACATACTACAGGGTCCCAGCCATCCACAATTTACCCAGGCCAAACAACAACACCCTCAGGCAGAGAAGGTACAACTGCATCCTCCACTGAATATGAATCTGCGTATACTACTGACAGACCACACATTCCTGTGGGTGACTTTGTCACCAGCTACAATGAATCTAGCACTGCCTTTGCTACTACTCTGCCTTCTGCCACTGAAGGTATAACTTCTCCCACAATCGCTGACTCGGGAGAACCCGGTTCGACCAAAATATTTGGCTCTACTGAGTTACCCTCGCGAACTACTCCTGGATCGACAGAGAGCGGAACTGAGACCGAGCGAACTACTCTCGGCAGAGACAGCACCACAACCGGCTACTTTCCCCCACCTGAACATACTACAGGGTCACAGCCATCCACAATTTACCCAGGTCAAACAGCAACACCCTCAGGAAGAGAAGGTACTACTGCCTCCTCCACTGAGTATGACACTGACTACACTACTGGCAAACCAGCCATCCGTGGTGGTGAGTTTGAGACCGCTTTCCCTGAAACTAGCACTGCTTTTCCCAATACTCTGCCTTCTTCCACCGAAGGTGTAACATCTCCCACAACCGATGGCTCTGGTGAACCCGGTACGACCAAAATGTTTGGCTCTACTGAGGCACCCTCACGAACCACTCCTGGATCGACAGAGAGGGGAACTGAGACCGACGGAACTACTCTCAGCAGAGACAGAACCACAACCGGCTACTTTGCCCCAACTGAACATACTACAGGGTTCCAGCCATCCACAATTTACCCAGGCCAAACAACAACACCCTCAGGCAGAGAAGGTACAACTGCACCCTCCACTGAATATGAATCTGCGTATACTACAGGCAGACCACACATTCCTGTGGGTGACTTTGTCACCAGCTACAATGAATCCAGCACTGCCTTTGCTACTACTCTGCCTTCTGCCACTGAAGGTATAACTTCTCCCACAATCGCTGGCTCGGGAGAACCTGGTTCGACCAAAATGTTTGGCTCTACTGAGGCACCCTCGCGAACTACTCCTGGATCGACAGAGAGCGGAACTGAGACCGAGGGAACTACTCTCGGCAGAGACAGCACTACAACCGGCTCCTTTGCCCCAACTGAACATACTACAGGGTCACAGCCATCCACAATTTACCCAGGTCAAACGACAACATCCTCAGGCAGAGAAGGTACTACCGACTCCTCAACTGAGTATGACACTGCGTACACTACTGGCAAACCAGCCATCCGTGGTGGTGAGTTTGACACCGCTTTCCCTGAAACTAGCACTGCTTTTCCCACTACTCTGCTTTCTTCCACTGAAGGTGTAACATCTCCCACAACCGCTGGCTCTGGTGAACCCGGTACGACCAAAATGTTTGGCTCTACTGAGGCACCCTCACGAACCACTCCTGGATCGACAGAGAGCGGAACTGAGACCGACGGAACTACTCTCAGCAGAGACAGAACCACAACTAGCTACTTTGCCCCAACTGAACATACTACAGGGTCCCAGCCATCCACAATTTACCCAGGCCAAACAACAACACCCTCAGGCAGAGAAGGTACAACTGCATCCTCCACTGAATATGAATCTGCGTATACTACTGACAGACCACACATTCCTGTGGGTGACTTTGTCACCAGCTACAATGAATCTAGCACTGCCTTTGCTACTACTCTGCCTTCTGCCACTGAAGGTATAACTTCTCCCACAATCGCTGACTCGGGAGAACCCGGTTCGACCAAAATATTTGGCTCTACTGAGTTACCTTCGCGAACTACTCCTGGATCGACAGAGAGCGGAACTGAGACCGAGCGAACTACTCTCGGCAGAGACAGCACCACAACCGGCTACTTTCCCCCACCTGAACATACTACAGGGTCACAGCCATCCACAATTTACCCAGGTCAAACAGCAACACCCTCAGGAAGAGAAGGTACTACTCCTGGATCGACAGAGAGCGGAACTGAGACCGAGCGAACTACTCTCGGCAGAGACAGCACCACAACCGGCTACTTTGCCCCAACTGAACATACTACAGGGTCCCAGCCATCCACAATTTACCCAGGCCAAACGACAACATCCTCAGGCAGAGAAGGTACTACCGACTCCTCAACTGAGTATGACACTGCGTCAACTACTGGCAAACCAGCCATCCGTGGTGGTGAGTTTGAGACCGCTTTCCCTGAAACTAGCACTGCTTTTCCCACTACTCTGCTTTCTTCCACTGAAGGTGTAACATCTCCCACAACCGCTGGCTCTGGTGAACCCGGTACGACCAAAATGTTTGGCTCTACTGAGGCACCCTCACGAACCACTCCTGGATCGACAGAGAGCGGAACTGAGTCCGACGGAACTACTCTCAGCAGAGACAGAACCACAACCGGCTACTTTGCCCCAACTGAACATACTACAGGGTCCCAGCCATCCACAATTTACCCAGGTCAAACAGCAACACCCTCAGGAAGAGAAGGTACTACTGCCTCCTCCACTGAGTATGACACTGCGTACACTACTGGCAAACCAGCCATCCGTGGTGGTGAGTTTGGGACCGTTTTCCCTGAAACCAGCACTGCTTTTGCCACTACCCTGCCTTCTTCCACCGAAGATGTAACGGCTCCCACAACCGCTGGCCTTGGAGAACCCGGTACGACCAAAATGTTTGCTTCTACTGAGGCACCCTCGCGAACCACTCCTGGATCGACAGAGAGCGGAACTGACACCGAGGGAACTACTCTCAGCAGAGACAGGACCACAACCGGCTACTTTGCCGCGACTGAACATACTACAGGGTCACAGCCATCCACAATTTACCCAGGTCAAACAGCAACACCCTCAGGAAGAGAAGGTACTACTGCCTCTTCCACTGAGTATGACACTGCCTACACTACTGGCAAACCAACCATCCGTGGTGGTGAGTTTAAGACCGCTTTCCCTGAAACTAGCACTATTCTTCCCACTACTCTGCCTTCTTCCACTGAAGGTGTAACATCTCCCGCAACTGAACATACTACAGGGTCACAGAAATCCACAATTTACCCAGTTCAAACAAAAACATCCTCAGGCAGAGAAGGTACTACCGACTCCTCAACTGAGTATGACACTGCGTACACTACTGGCAAACCAGCCATCCGTGGTGGTGAGTTTGAGACCTCTTTCCCTGGAACTAGCACTGATTTTGCCACTACTCTGCTGTCTTCCACTGAAGGGGTCACATCTCCCACAACCACTAGCTTTGTCGAACTCGGGACGACCAAGTTGTTCGGCTCTAGTGAGGCACCCTCACGAACCACTCCTGGAACGACAGAGAGCGGAACTGAGACCGAGGGAACTACTCTCAGCAGAGACAGGACCTCAACCGGCTACTTTGCCCCAACTGAACATACTACAGGGTCCCAGCCATCCACAATTTACCCAAGTCAAACAATAACACCCTCAGGCAGGGAAGGCACTACTGCCTCCTCCACCGAATATGAAACTGCGTACACTACTGGTAAACCAGCCATTCGTGGTGGTGAGTTTGAGACCTCTTTCCCTGAAACTAGCACTGCTTCTTCCACCGAAGGTGTAACATCTCCCACAACTGCTGGCTCTGGAGAACCCGGTTCGACCAAAATGTTTGGCTCTACTGAGACACCCTCGCGAACCACTCCTGGATCGACAGAGAGCGGAACTGAGACCGAGGGAACTACTCTCAGCAGAGACAGCACCACAATCGGCTACTTTGCCCCAACTGAACATACTACAGGGTCCCAGCCATCCACAATTTACCCAGGCCAAACAACAACTCCCTCAGGCAGAGAAGGTACAACTGCCTCCTCTACTGAATATGAATCTGCGTATACTACTGGCAGACCACACATTCCTGTGGGTGACTTTGTCACCAGCTACAATGAATCCAGCACTGCCTTTGCTACTTCTCTGCCTTCTGCAACTGAAGGTATAACTTCTCCCACATTCGCTGCCTCGGGAGAACCCGGTACGACCAAGTTGTTCGGCTCTACTGAGGCACCCTCGCGAACCACTCCTGGATCGACAGAGAGCGGAACTGAGACCGAGGGAACTACTCTCAGCAGAGACAGGACCTCAACCGGCTACTTTGCCCCAACTGAACATACTACAGGGTCCCAGCCATCCACAATTTACCCAAGTCTAACAACAACACCCTCAGGCAGAGAAGGTACAACTGCCTCCTCCACTGAGTATGAATCTGCGTACACTACTGGCAAACCAGCCATTCGTGGTGGAGTATTTGATACCTCTTTCCCTGGAACTAGCACTGATTTTGCTACTACTCTGCTGTCTTCAACTGAACGTGTAACATCTCCCACAAGCACTAGCTCTGTCGAACCCTGGACGACCAACTTGTTTGCCTCTACTGAGGCACCCTCGCGAACCACTCCTGGATCGACAGAGAGCGGAACTGAAACCGAGGGAAGTACTCTCAGCAGAGAAAGGACCACAATCGGCTACTTTGCCCCTACGGAAGATTCTTCAGCGTCTCCAGATTCCACAAATGCCCCTGCAGAATCTACAACTTTTTCGACTGCTGATCAAACGGTCAGCAGACGTCCAATATCCCTTAATTCAATTTTGCACAGTTCTACTAAAGCCAGTTCTGTTACTTATACTACTGCGGCTCCTTCAGGTTATTCTGCTGAGGATGGAACAACTGAAGCAGTTAGAGCTACTACGGTGCCTTCACTGGAAACTGCAGGCTTTACTTCCAATGGGTCAAATTATTTTACTACTGAATTCTCAACACTTTCTACTAATGAAACATTTACTACGCTCTCTCTACTGCAGGATAACAGTACCAAACCTGCTGAAACTGCTACGACCACTAAAACAGATACTAGATTTGATATAGTCCAGGAAATCAGTGAGAAGGATCATATAACTTTGCCTGATATTTTCACAATTAGTCCTGTAGGCTTATCTCACTCCGGTGTTGGCGGTTTAGTCACAGTGTTTCCTGAATCTGTAACCACTCTTTCGTCTACTGAAAAGCCAGTACTTAATGCCTCTACAACGGAGTCTTCTGATATAATTAATTTTACCACCAATAATCTTACTGCCATTTACCCCTCAACCGAGGGTATTTCTAGTCCAAATGAAACTGTTACTAGTCCTCCGGCAAGCCTGGAGCCCGATTATTTTACTCGCGAACCTACGGAAGAGACCGAATCTACCGTTACGTCGTCTGTCGATTCAACCGAATCGCGTAGCATCGAGTTGACCGACGCTGAACTGAACTTTACACTGGGACCAATAACAACCCTTACGACTCCCATCCCACTTAACATATCGTTATCCTGTACACGCGACCTTGACTGTCACGACTCGCAGACTTGCGTTCAGAACTATTGTGTGAATCCGTGTCAATTTTACGCGCCGTGTCCTGCGACTAAAATTTGTCGCTCGCTCAATCATACAGCCGTGTGCTTTTGCAATACTACAGCCGATATGACCACGCCCGATTGCTATAATGTCGCAGGTAAAAATCTAATTTTGGACGACTAGTGGCACTAGGATACAATTCTATAAGCAAAAGGATGAAATGCGGGCTATCGGGCATTTCACATTGAGTCAAGACAATTGTGTACTTGGACTGCAACTTGTCTCAATTGTGCTACACCAAAAACTTTCCTCTTCCTTCTTCGGGCCGTTCGACGAATTGGTTGAACCCGATGACGTGGCGCCAGTTCTCGAGGCGGCCCAATAGCAAGTAAAAAAAAAAAAAAACAGAAAAACAGCGAAAATACTCGAGAATGCTTGTCGAACTGGACAACATCGCCGTACCTATACCTCAATGCAGTGTACTTGCACTTCAGATTCTGTACTGGTCTCGTCTTGAGCCAGGTTTCAAAGAGGCCACAAAACAGACATGTGGTTCCAATCGATTTTTACTATTTTAGGTTCACTGTAGAAGATCTACAGGTGCATGTCCCTTCGGTCGGATTGTTGTGACGAGAACAACGCCGATATTACTATTTCTTCAGGTTGACTGTATTTCTTAGAACATTCGTAAAAAAAAAGTTCACTTTGGAATTCGACATCGACAGAGTCCTTTACTGGATCTGTGCACATCCTTCGATCTCATCATTTTACGAACTCTTTCATTTGACATAGAGGCGAATTTGGTCATAGCTAGGAGCATGGACGCTTGAAAGCGCAGCGATAGATTATAGTAGTTTTAGTAGAGCAGGCTTAAAACAGTCTGCCATTTGCCAGGATAATGGTCGCTTATTTTGTAATTTAGCTTCAGCTTTGTATATAGTCGTATAGTTATAAATGCATGCTCGTATAGTACTCACAAAAGTATCTCTCATCGCACTAATCACAATGTTTGCCTCATTAATTGCACCTCATCATCAAAATGTACAAAATCTAAGCACTTACTGTATAAACGTAGTTTGTCCTTACTTACCTAAACCTGTTTTTGGTAACTTGGGTTTTGACTAACCGAATGCGCTAGATGTTAAACCAACACAAAAGCAAAAAGCTTGCCGAATGCGGAAATGAATGTTATAGTAACGGAATGTCGTAAAATTCAGTTGGAATATTGTGTTTAGTGTTTAAGGATTAAGTTCTAAGGCCTTGTACGATGGGTACAGTTGCAAATCGCAATAACAAATGTTTTGCAATCCGCTACCCTATACGCTATACTTCACGAAATTTTGAGCAAATACCATTATGGCGGTACTAATCGTTTGTGATGTTACAGAAATCGGGTGTCGATCAAGTACGGATTGTCCGTCACAACGCGCTTGTATCAATCAAATTTGTGTTGATCCTTGCGCCTATGCTAATCCATGTTCGGGCGAACAAGAGTGTCAAGTGCAAAATCATCAAGCTGTTTGTGTAAAAGGTTTGCTATTTTGTTTGTATTATGCTTTGTAGATTATTTTTTGTAATAGAGGCGTTAGGCCGCATTGAGGCGAGACAATTCGAATCGATATTTCGGAAAGCTTTTATAGAATGAACGCTTTTATACGGATCTATAGGAGCCATGGCTTCATGTGAATACTTCTGTGCGTTATATATTTTGCGACTATGTCATACTTATCGTATCGAATTGTGTCGTCTGAGCCCAGCTTACGTCTCATCCAATCTTTGAAAAAGAGAAAAGGTTAAACGATTCTAATCTGTCTTTTCGTTTTCTATTTAGTTTGCCAATGCCAGAAACATTCCGATTGTCGTGGAAATATGCAATGCGATGGATGCAATTGTCTTCAACGTAAGTATCGAATATTTTTGCTTCAAACTTTATGAATGTATTATAAGGTACAAAATACTAAATACAAAAAAATACCTAATTGTATGTTCGGGAAAGTACCTCATGTGAGGGTAAGCCAAAAGGAAACTTTCACTCAAAATTGAATAATTTCCAGCTCCGCAAATTTATAGAGATAATAGGAATATGCATTGACGTTCAGCCAAAATTTACCAACAACTTCCCTAACTTTGTTGCGAAATCGCAAAACTTCAAAAGCCCAAAAAAAAAATCGCGAGCACGGGGGGTTGGCTCACGTAGTGAGCAGGGGGCGAAGCCCTCTAGTACCTTTAATAATAATAATTTTCAATTTACCCTTCGTGCATTAATTCGTGTTAGCTTCGAGCTTCCTGGGCCCTAACCCTGAGCGTTCTTCAACTTTGATTAGAGAGCAAAATGCTTTATAATAATATCTTAGTCGGAGCCCCTCGCGCTTTATAGAAGTATATTCTGTTGAAACGGATTGATTGATTTACCTTATACATAGTGATGGGCATGCTTCTTTTTTTCGGGCAGCTCTACTAGGATTAATAATACAATTTCTATCTAATTAAGAAAGCTATCAATTGAAAACCTTTACGACTATCATCCTAGCGGTTCTTTGTAGAGATCATCAAGATGTTGCAAAAAATGTCGATTTCCAAATTCCTTACAATTACAAATTTAATCTTAGTTTCTGCAACTATTTTATTAAATTTCATATAAACTATGTACTTTTGTTTTCCAGTTTCAAATATGAAACTTACTTTCAAGATACAGACATTACGGGTTTTTCCTTTGAATACTCTGCCAATTTTTTCATAACAGTAAATTTAAAACTAAAATTGTCAAAAGCTTCTTTATTGTTAAGGTATCTAACTTGAGAAAGTCTTAACTCAAGCCGACTTTACGACAAGAAGACCTTCCCAAAAAAAGGGATTCCAAAACGGTGGGGTTCCAAAACGGAACAGTTGCGTATGTTCCGCAAACATGTTTGCCATTCTGATCCCCTAAATGCCACTTTGCGGATCAGGAATAATCTCCGGTTCTTTTCCTTTGTCTGTCTTTGTGAAGTATGTTAACGAAAAGAAGTGGAGATGATTTCTGATCGGCTAAATGGCAGTTAGGGGATCAGAATGGCAAACATGTTTGTGGAACATACGCATTAACGCGTTATTGAAATGGTGGGATTTTGATTAGACGAGATTTCTATTAAGCGGGGTTTTAAACTGGCGGGATTTTAAAATGTTGGAATAATGAATGCCGGGATTTAAAAAAACCGGAATATGATGGGCGGAATATCGTCTCCAACCCGACGAATCCACTTGACATAGATTAAAGTCCAAATACGCCTGTGGATGGACTGATTTGACAGAACGAAAATCCATTAAAATCCAAAAAATATGAATCCATTGAATATCCGTTTTATCTGGGTTTTGCTCATAAGCATTTTGGAGAGAATAAAGGGTTAATTTGCTATGATCCAGTTAAATGAGTATTTGAATCTTGACTGACTGCAACATAACCACGGGTACTTAATTCGTTCAATAAGGGCCTAGTCAGAAAATATTTTTTCAAATTATGAAATAAAAACTAGATGCCTGCCGATAAAGTCACATGTCCAAATAATATGGATCTCCCAATCAGTAGATTTAATTCGTCTTGGACATGTACACGCCTACGGTAGTTTAATTTGGTCGTCAAAACTCTACACGTGAGCTTGCTTAAGGTGATCCTCATATCTAGGAAAATCACTTGTGTTCTCGGACCAACAACTGTTACTAGTACGTGTACTCCTGAAGATGGTGTTATTTTGCCATTTCTCTTGAATGTTTTGATAAATAGTTTAATTCTACCGAATATCATTTCTTTGTCTCAAAAAATTCAAATAACTTTGGAGCATGTTGCGAAAACAGAATTTGATGCTCTCTTATTTGTGAACTACTTTAAATGTGTAGGTTCTGTCCATATTTCCTGGAGTAGAGTTAGAGTTTTGGAAAACGTTAAGCCACTGATGATTCACTATAATTTTCGTTTACCGACCTCATAATATTTGGGATAAGGGTGCTGGGGCTATCATTTCAAGTTCCACTTCCCAAGGTTCGATGATGACTCTTCAGTAAAAGCAGCGTAGCATTGGTCTAAAAATTCAGAACCGATTTGCCATACCAAAATTGGAATGTTTTGTAATTCAAACTTGAGTGAAAATTCTAATCGAATAGAGAAAGATTCTTCGTAGTCTGGTGGGTGTTGTGGTTAGTGCGCACACCTTCGGTGCACAGGGTTGTGGGTTCAAGTCTCACCGTGAACCAATTCAGTTTATGGTGTTTTTCGAACTCATAACCCATATGATCTCACCCAGATATTAAAAAAGTGCCCATTTATGGGGATAAGTAACACCGCAGAGCGTGCTGTTGATCTCAACACCTCAACAAAAAAGCAGTTAAGAGCTTGTAAATTGGATGTCACTAACACATATGCATGCGGCCTTAGTCCAATGTTGGACTGTCGCGCCAGTTAATTATTTGGGTAGTCTCATGTTAATCATTTTGGAACATTTGTTTGCAGGGCCGGATTTCCCATATGGGCAAACTGGGCAACTGCCCAGGGCGGCAAATTTTTAAGGGCGGCATTTTTCTGAAACTTTAATCCTTCCATTGAATTAATGTTCTGTGCAAAATACACATTTCGATATTTCAGGAGGCCGTTTAAATAAATTAAAAAAATAAATAAAGGATACTCTAAAGTCGTTCCTTTGGTCAGTGGCGGACTTACATATCTGACGACGTTTCGACTTTTGCCGCCCTACCGATACCCCTTATTATTACAACCAACGGTTAATCGATTGATCCTTTGACTCCCAAATTGTTTCCTAATGGCTGGGTAACGAATTAACACTTCTAAAATTGGAATAAAGTCTTATCACTGAACTATTATTTTTTTATCTGTGCACAAGACGTTTAAAATGCCGCTTTAGGCTTCAGCCTGCCTGTTCACTACTATAGCTTTGGGAATCGCGCGTGGGAGAAGTAACAAACACTCGGAACCAAGAAAACCAGACACTTTTTTACTTCTACCCTATTATAACGAAAGGTCTTGACCACCAATGAACGGATATGTTCCCTATTGTACAATTTCTGTCTTCACCTCCTCCTGCCGTAAACTGCAATTTTGGACTGGTTTTATTACGACCATTTCGTGGGGCTGCAGCTTGAGAATAGTTGTTACTAAAGGGCGCCACAAACCTGACGATTTCTGGGCCAATCGATTGGGCAATCGATCTGCCGCCCGTACAGCACATACATTAGGCAATTTATCGGGCAAATCTGAAATTGTCAGTCTTACGGTCCACAAGAAACAACACAAATTAGCGAAAATTAAACCATTTTTGGCGATGAAAGATGGATGAAGATCCATGGCTACTTTTGATGGATAATGACCGCCACAACCATAGCATGAAGAACCACCACAGGCTTATGTCAAAAAATCAGCAACTGAGAACACATAATTGTCCTGACAGCTTATACGGAAAATTGCATTGGCAATACGTTCCACACGTAAAATAAAAAAATTGAATCCGATGGTCCGATTTATCTCGCAATCAAAAAATCTGGCGGATCGATCGGAGGGTCTGTGGCGGAAGGCGATAGGAATTAATATCCATTGTTTTCGAAACCTTTCGATTGACTTCAATTTCACTAAATGTTACGGAACTCATCTGCGAACTGAAAAAAATATATTTAGTGGACTGTAAGCGGGAGAACGGGAGTCACCCCGGGGAAAAAGAGTTCAGATGCGCTCCCAGGGCATCAATACCTTTCGCGATAATAAAATAATAAATATCGAGTTAAAAAGTGGCAGTTTTTAGCACCGAGTGTATGTATTAGGCTTTATATTGCCCTCTAAAGAATCGAATTATTTAATAACGAGATATGCGTGTTGGAACGCAGCCTCCGCATCTCACGAAACAGCCATGGGGCCCTCCGCTGCCGTCCCGGTTCCCATTCAGTGCGGGTACACAATCATACACAAATACGACATTGTTGAGAATGTTGATCTCCGATCGATTTCCCGACTAATGTCAATTTTTTGCACTCTCCGAGTCGATATACCCGTAAATCGGGAAATCGCTTGGAGATCACCATTCTCAAAAATGTCGTATCGCATTACTTCCCATCATGTGACAGTCTTAGGAGTTGCTTATGCTGCTACTTCAGAAAACGTGGTTTCCGGCGTTATGTTAAACAAATTGTGACGGAGGGCGGCAACTCGACTACTGCCCAGGGGCGCTACAGAGGGTAAATCCGGCCCTGTTTGTTTGTCAGAACTGGTACTAAGAAAAAACTGAAAATCCGGAAAACAAAAAACCGAAAAAAAGTGACCCATAAAACAGCCCTAGCGCTATGTCTTCTTCGTCCTATGCTAGGGATAATTTTTTTTTCTTAGGTCTCTATAAAGACGAATTTGCACGAAAAGCTATAAGTTGTGCAATTCCAACTTTTTCTTGTTTTGTTGCCGATGCTATCTATAGTCAAAGATTTTTATATAACGGAAAAAGGTTTCAAAAATGCCATAATAAATTTCAGGCATCGCCAGTTTGGAGGCCGATGAAATGCCCAAAAACTGTAACCTTAGCAATAATACATCGAAATTAAACCTTTTTCTCGTTTCTGGCTTCATTTATCCTTGCTATACCTTCAATGAATTCGTGTCCTTCCTTATTTAAAAATATCCATTAGACGGTGTGTACCGTAACAACTTTAATTCTCCGTTCGTTGGCAATCATAAATCTCATTTATTGGCCATTTTCATCGACTTGTTTATTCGGTGGCAGTCCGGAGATTTATTATCGAAATATGTAAGAATTGCCAACCGTTCCATGTCTGCTGAGATTTAATTTTAGAGCCACGCATTGTTTCTGAAACTTTGTCTCTGGACCTCTTGCCGGTGGTTGATGCCTCGATTTGCTTATTTAACTTACCACAGCCTCGTATCGTTTACTCAGAGAAGACATGGTAGGACTCTTGCATTCTCGAATCGGTCCATGATATTTCCACGGTTATGCTGTTAGTATTTAAGTTTTTAGAGTCTTTAGTCGAACTGTATTATCCTCGATCTTCGCTGGTACACTCTCTATTAATCACTGCGATCGTTTTATTTTGCATTTGAAGGCCTTGAGAGTCAAAGAGCAAACCACAAAAAATTGAGCCCACATTTCTCAGTAGCTTGATTTTTCTTTTGAATTCTAGAATAAAAGTTTCAAAACAATTTTTAATTTTAATTTTTTTTTCTCTTTTTGCAGAACGTGATCCCGTCATAACAACCGGTTGTGAACATTGTCCACCAGGAGTATCCTGCAATCCAACAACCGGAGCTTGCGTTAAAGGTATTACTTTGCACAAAAATGATCTTATGTATATAAATTGTAGCATTTGGTCCACTCAAGTCGGCCATAATAGAATTTCTTAAATAACTAAATTAATTAAAATTAAAAAAAAAAACAATAATTTTGCACAAAAAAATATTAAAAAAATTGCACTTTCACAAAATAATTTTTAACACTCTTAGTCTATAGTAATCGTAGTTCCACTTTTAATTTTCTAAACTTTTATTAGAATTTTATTTAATGTACAAACAAAGCAACAACACAACCAAAGAAAATTTTGTAAATATCACGTAATATGGTGCCATTTTAGTCTATTCGTATGTTTTTTGCGAATTAGATTAATTTTAATAGTTTTTAATAAGACTTATTTTATTACATTAATTTATTAATTCACTATAAACAAAAATCATACATAAAATTTTGTAAATAATCCCTTAGACACAGTTACAACTACCAAGCCCACCACCATTATTGGTGTCACTAGCGATATCACTTCTACCATAGCTTTAACAACCGATTTAACCGATACAACTACTAACATTGAAACAACAACAACAAAAATCACGCCCATAACAACGACACAAACACCATCATCATCGTCGTCGTCATCGACAACGGTAAAATCACCCGACGAAAGTACAGTTACAAGTGAAAGTGATATTACAACAACGATGAAGGGAAGTACTCTGAATAAGGGATATCGTGATGGTGATAATAATATCACTGAAGCTTTCACGTTTGATACAACGGGAGCTACAAGTACAAGTGGTCCGTTCAATTTGGAAACAATGAAGACAACCAGTGGTATGAGTACTACGCCGCAAAGTACTGACAAGGTGGTCACTGACGCGACTGAGTCCACGGCTAGTACGGCTGTCCATGATGAGACACGTATCACGAATTTGACGGAAGGTACTACTGCTTCATCAACCGATGAGATGACTAGTACTGTAAAGACAGTTGGCACAACCAGCAAATCAAGCGAAAGTACAACAAAGCGTCCGTCAAAACCGACGACTCAAACCACTCGTAAAAAGGAAAGCTCCACTACAACCGAGATCAATGAAAGCTCCACTGTTCGTTCAACTCAAAAATATCCTTCAGTAACAATAACGCGAGTTGAAGATGATCATACCGATGTAACAACGGGAACAGAAACAACAACGCCCTCTATAAAAATTACGACGTACAAGGGAACCTATTCGCCTGGCTCCCAGGCCACTACAACAACAGCCGATAGAACCACCTCTGTCTCAGAAGATTCTACAATTAGAACAACCATGACGATCACACAAGGTGGTGAGCGTTCAACAGTTCGCATTTCGGAAGAAACAACTGTTTCAACGCCCAGCAAATCCACTACCCAATCGGGTGTCGATGATGACATGGACGATACAAGTCCTTTTGTCGAGTACACAAAACGTCCATCAACACGCGGCGATACTTCTCTCGAATATGATTACACAAACGCCACGCGTACAACACAAGACCTATCGGGCACTATAATCACTACAACACAAATTTCACCATTAACCACTGAAATAACGGGCATCTTAGATAGTAAGGATACGGAGAGTGAAACGACAACAACCATGCCTACGTTCGGTGTTATTGTTGTTACAACTCCACAACCGGCCGTACTAAAAACATGTAAAACTACTAAGGATTGTGCTTCGGCGCTTAATGAGGTATGCTTTAACGGGCATTGTTTGCCACGTTGCGGCGATAATGAAAACGGGGCCGATACATCGTTACAAACTAACACCAACAACAACAACATCGGTTGCGTAAAAGGTATAAACAAAAAGTCACACACTACTACAAAACATACATGCATAGCTTGAAATATAAGAAAGAACATAAGCTTTTTGCAGCTTAAAACCAATAAGATGAGCTTTTGATTAGCTGATTTTTTCCAAATTTGATTTTTTGCTATATTAGCAAATTTTCTGTAAATATTTAATAACTCTTGTAAATATGCTTGTATATATACACAAATATTTTTATAGTTTATTTTTGCGAAAAAAGCAATTAACATCACATTTCCTATTAAAGCTTTCCGTGCAAAGCTTTTGGTAAATCGATTTATGGGTGATAGCTCTGCAATCTATAACATTGACACGATTAAGCTTTTTCAGTTGAACTTGCCTTATGAAAGAGCTTTTCATAAGTAAAAGCTCTCCTCAAGCATTGCATATCAAAATCAATTTACCAAAAGTTTTGTATCAAAAATATAATCCTAAAAATTTGGCTTTTGATCACTGTATATACGAATTAGCAAACTAAATTCTAATTGAGCTTTTTTCATACTTTACCAACAAAAATATCACCCCCACAACAATCCAAACGAAAATCACTAATCTCACCTCTTTTAATCTCAAACTCAAAAACACCAAATTCACCTTCGACGACGATGACGCGAATTTAACCCATATGTTTAGAACCGCCGGGCACATTCAAAGCACCCGATCCATGCGTCACGGACAACGATTGTATTGAAACGGAAGCTTGCTACATGGGTCAATGTCATGATCCGTGCGAATTTACCAATGTCTGTGCCAAAACGGCCACGTGTAAGGCTAAAATGCATCGTCCAATTTGCTCATGTCCGCGCGGACATGAAGGCAATCCGGCGGTTAAGTGTACACCAAGCGAACCATGTAAGCTAACACACACAATAATAATAATTTGAGCTTAATTTGTTTTTGACAAGTGTTGATTAAAAAAACATTAATGAAATGACTAATCAACAAAATAATCGAATAATCAACAAGTACTTAACTCTTTCGTTCGTTTTTGGAGAATTTAAATTAAATCAGAAGCTTTGAAAGCTCATGAAAGCTCCGAAAGCTATCAATAGAACTTTCAAAGCTCGCAAAATTTTCGCGAATCGTACTATGTAGATACACCTACCTTCCAGTAAGTCACAATTTTCAACAATTTCTTATATATACACCCGTTTTGTCTCTTCCACAAACTTGTGTTTGCCTCTACTTTTTCTCTGTGCACCTGTGAAAAAAACAACCACCAAAAAATCACCTTCACACACGAAACACACACGGATGATGAAACAACAACAGTCAAATGCACCCGTAACGAGGATTGTTCACTTACCGAGGCCTGTATCGGTGGCATGTGCCAACAGCCATGTGATGTACGTAATCCTTGTGCACATAACGCCGTCTGTATAAACACAAATCATGGCTCCGATTGCACATGCCTGGAAGGATATCAAGGCAACGGATATGTTGGATGTCAACCAGGTAAGTTGAGAAGATCGCTTTTTCACAAATCCCGTTATAAGTCAAACTTAACGGTAAATTTCCCCTTGAATAGCGAGCTCGTATCGTCCAATTTGTCAATACAATGAAGACTGCCCGCCCGATAAGCTTTGTGATCGTCTCAATCGGCGCTGTATCAGCCCGTGCCAATTCGACTCGTGTGGCGATAATGCTGAATGCCTCCCCGTCCGTCATGGAATTGAATGTCGCTGCTACAATGGATACACTGGCAATCCGTACATTTCATGCTCGAAATCAGGATGCACTGATGATTCAGAATGCGGCTATACGGAAGTTTGCCGTGACGGTAATTGTATTACACCGTGCCGATGCGGCATCAACGCTATTTGTGACGTCAATAATCGTCATCCGACCTGCATCTGTCCACCAGGATATTCAGGAGATCCAGCCGTTAAATGTCAGCCACCATCCGATCCTTGCGATCCCAATCCATGCGGAGTGCATGCACTTTGTGAATTGGACGGTGGCAATCCAGTTTGCTATTGCCCGAAGGGATCGACCGGAAATCCATTTAAACTTTGCAGTAAGTGGCTGAATTAAGACCTTGATGGATCCAGAGCTTTCATTTTACTTTTTTGTGTGTTTCAGTTCCCGAAGGAGGTGAATGTGCTCCAGATGCATGTGGACCCAACAGCGGTTGTCGTGTTGTCAACGGACGAACCGTTTGCTTCTGTCTGCCTGAATATGAGGGTAAACCACCACACGAGCCATGCCGCCTGCCCAGCAACCCGTGCGACCCGTCACCATGTGGTCCCAACACCCAATGCTCTGTCCTTGGCAATGGCTTCTCGAAATGCACTTGTCTGCCAGGCTACGTCGAAAGCCCGAACACCATTCGAGGATGCATTGAACCCAAGAATCCATGCGAACCGAACCAATGCGGAGCAAATGCCATCTGCGATGCTCACCGTTCACCTAACTGCTATTGTCCAGAACCATTCGTCGGAAACCCGTACAAGCAATGCGTCCAACCCGTCATCCAGGAGGCTCTTTGCCAACCAGGACCGTGTGGCGGTAATGCCGATTGCTACGTCGCCAACAGTCGCGAATTCTGCTACTGCAAACCCGGATTCGTTGGTGACCCGTACTCTGCTTGTCGTGCATCTCAGCCCTCGGCTTGCGATCCAAATCCCTGCGGCCCCGGAGCTAGATGCGTAGTAGGACCTGGTGGACACAGCCTCTGCACATGCCCTGACGGCATGGGAGGTGACCCAACCAGCGTAACCGGCTGCTCAGGCTATGAATGCGAAGTTGACGATGACTGCTCCAGCGACCGCGCTTGTATGGGCTTCAGATGTCGCGATCCATGCCCAGGAGCTTGTGGAATCGGTTCGGAATGTACAGTGGAACGACATCATCCAGTCTGCTCGTGTCAACCAGGATTGACTGGAAACCCGGCGATCCGTTGCTACGCTCTTGACGTTATTCAACCGGACAACGCATGCCTGCCAAGCCCGTGTGGATTGAACACACATTGCCAAGTTTTGAACAATCGCGCCGTATGCTCATGCCTACCAGACTACCACGGCGATCCACAAAGTGGATGCTTGCCAGAATGTACAATCAACTCAGACTGCCCTACGGACAGATCGTGTATGAATCGCCGTTGCGTCAATCCTTGCGAAGGAACAGTTTGTGGTCTCCATGCCGAATGTCACGTACACATGCACACACCCATGTGCGCTTGCGTTCAAGGATTTATCGGAGACGCCTTCATGCAATGTACACCGATTGGAGTGCTGACAAATGTCAGTCGCGATCCATGCACCCCGTCACCGTGTGGACCGAATAATATTTGCTCGGCGTATGGCAATGGAATTGCCTTGTGCGATCCTTGCTTCGGACCGAGTGCTGCTCAGAATCCAGCCTGTCGACCGGAATGTATCTCGAACTCGGACTGTTCGTTCGATCGTGCCTGTTTGGGACAGAAATGTATTGATCCATGCCCGGGATCATGTGGACACAACGCCATGTGCAACGTCTACGCTCACAATCCGATTTGCTCATGTCCGCAAGGACTTTTCGGAAATCCTTATGAATACTGCGCCGTCCCATCAGCAATTAGTCCTCCACGAACCGAAACGTGCGACACTGTCCAATGCGGAGCCAATGCCGAATGCAAAGATCATAACGGTGCCTTGTCGTGCGTATGTATCCACGGATACTTTGGCGATCCTTTGGTCGGCTGTCGACCGGAATGTGTCCTGAACACAGACTGTGTCGCTAATTTGGCTTGTATCAACATGAAGTGCCAGAGCCCGTGTACCGGTGCCTGTGGAAAACGTGCCGTTTGTAACGTAGTCAATCATTCACCAGTCTGCTCATGTCCTGAAGATTACACTGGAGATCCTTTCGTCATTTGCACACCATACTATCTTCCTCCTATTCCGCCAGTACCAGAGAATCCTTGCGACCCATCTCCATGCGGAGCCAACAGCCGATGCATGACATCGCCGGAACGCAATGCCGTCTGCTCGTGCTTGCCAGGATACAAGGGTTCACCGCCAGTTTGTCAGCCTGAATGTATTGTCAACGCCGAATGTCCTCAGAACAACGCCTGTATGAACCACAAATGTGTCGACCCATGCCCGGGAACTTGCGGATCAAACGCTCGCTGTGAAGTTATCAGTCACAACCCGATCTGCAACTGCGAATCAGGATATCAAGGAGATCCATTCACAGGATGTAGTCGCATCCCGGCCGATGAAGTGGAACGCAAACCAGAGAATCCTTGCTTCCCATCACCGTGCGGACCGAACTCTCTCTGTCAAGTACGACAAGGACGTCCAGTCTGCTCGTGTGTCGAGAATTATATCGGAAGCCCGCCATACTGCCGACCGGAATGTACCTTGAACAATGAATGTCCACAGGATAAGGCTTGTATCAATGAGAAGTGCAAGGATCCGTGTGTCAACAGCTGCGGAGTGAATGCCGAGTGCCATGTTGTTGCTCATTCGGCCTACTGTAGCTGTTTGCAAGGCTATCAAGGCGATGCCTTCGTACAATGTACCAAAGCTCCGCCAATCCAACCAGCCGATCGTCACGACCCGTGCAGTCCGAATCCTTGTGCCGAAAATGCCATTTGTACAGAACGAAATGGACAGGCTAAGTGTACATGTATTTCGCCATACATTGGAGATCCTTACTCGGCCGGATGTCGACCAGAGTGTGTGTACAGTGCTGAATGTCCTAGCAATTTGGCATGTATCAAACAACATTGTCGCGACCCGTGTATCGGAACGTGTGGATCGAATTCAGAATGTCTGGTGGTCAACCACGTGCCGACGTGCATTTGCCAACGAGGTTATGAAGGAGATCCGTTCACCGGCTGCAAACGTGAACCCATTCATCGTAAGCATTTTTTAAGATGATTGATTTTCAGAGCTTCTGATTCTAATTCGTTTCTTTGCAGCTATTTCTGTCAGCCCTTGTGAACCGTCACCATGTGGACCGAACAGTATGTGCCGCGTCATTGACGGACGTCCCACGTGCTCGTGTCAAACTGGCTTTAGCGGCTCGCCGCCATCTTGCCGACCGGAATGCGTTGTCAATTCGGAGTGCGGTCAACATTTGGCTTGTATCAACAAAAAGTGTGTGGATCCATGCCCGGGAGCTTGTGGCTTCAACGCCAAGTGTCAAGTTCTCAATCACAATCCGATTTGCACGTGCCCGAACGGCTATATTGGCGATCCATTCGAACAGTGTATTATCAGATGTAAGTTAACCGTTTGGATGATTTAGCTTCGCGGAATTAACCTCACTTTTTTCGGCACAGCTCAAGAACCACCACGCAACGCAAACCCATGCATCCCAAGTCCGTGTGGACCCAACTCTGAGTGTCGCGAGGCTGATGGACGTGCCGTGTGCTCATGCGCTCTTGGCATGTTCGGAGCTCCGCCCAACTGTCGTCCCGAGTGTGTTATTCATCAGGATTGCCCGTCGAATCGTGCCTGTATTCGCAATCGTTGTGAAGATCCTTGCATTGGATCGTGTGGATTCAACGCGCTGTGCACGACTCAAAGCCATAAGCCAGTGTGCTCGTGCCTGGACGGTTACGAAGGCGATCCGTACGCCGGCTGTAATATGCGGCAAGGTAAGTACTTTGCATCCAGCTTGAGTCCTTTCATTCTTACCCTTCTTTGGCCTTATGATATACATAACTGTAATTCTCTTCTAGATTTTAGTATACGCATGAAATATTTTATTGTCCTTTATTGTAAATTTTTCTTTTTTGTGTGTGTCCTTTTTTTCTATGTATTTCTGTATAAATCTGTGTAGTTGTACCAATCGTATCCGATCCATGCAATCCTTCACCATGTGGATCGAACGCTATCTGTAAAGAACGTAACGGAGCCGGGTCTTGTACTTGCATGCAAAACTATTTCGGTGATCCTTATATCAACTGTCGTCCTGAATGTGTACAAAATTCCGATTGCCCGACGACCAAGTCGTGTATCAATATGAAATGTGTTAATCCGTGTACCAATTTGTGCGGCATTAATGCCGAATGTCGCGTGTCAAATCACTTCCCCGTTTGCAATTGCTTCTCAGGATACATCGGCAATCCGATGAGGATATGTCATCAGATTCCACAAAGTAAGGATGTCCTGCAGAAATCGTGTGAAATGTTGTGGAAATTAATGTTGTTTTGAATATTTTTGTTGTTTGTATAGTTGCCCACGAAGAGCCGCCACATCGTGATCCTTGCCGACCTTCGCCTTGTGGTTTGTACAGTCACTGTCACACCGTTCAGGATCGTCCGGTCTGTTCATGCCTGCCCGACTATTTGGGCTCGCCCCCGAACTGTCGACCGGAGTGTATGATCAGTTCGGATTGTCCGTCGGACAGGGCTTGTGTAAATCAGAAGTGCAAAGATCCGTGCCCGGGTACGTGTGGTTTCAATGCCCGATGTCGTGTGACCAATCATTCGCCGATCTGTAGTTGTATTGAAGGTTTCGTCGGAGATCCATTCACTCAATGTGCTCCGGAGAGAAGTAAGCCCAAACTCAAAATCCTCTCTCTCGTCTAGGATCACTGGTATTAATCAAACGAATTCGTTTTTGAATGTTATAGAGCCTGTCATATACGAAGAACCTATCAATCCATGCGTTCCTACCCCTTGTGGACCGAACTCGGTGTGTCGTGTCCAAAATGCCCATCCAATTTGCTCGTGTGTCACTGGATATATCGGACGACCGCCACAATGTCGTCCCGAATGTACAATCAATTCGGAATGCCCCTCGCACTTGAGTTGTATGAACAATAAGTGTGCCGATCCTTGCATTGGAACTTGTGGACCATACGCTGAATGTCGTGTGACATCTCACGTTCCACGTTGTCTATGCGAGCAAGGATACGTTGGAGATCCATTCTCAGGATGCCATCGCGATGTGCCACGTAAGAAAAATGACTGTGACGTCATGTAATCCAAATAACCGTTGTGTGCCACTAAACCTACGCTGAGCGTGCGCAAAGAGGGCCGTCAAAGCTCTTAGGTCCTGACTAATTCTAACAATCATAACAGCAGGAAGATATCCTTCCCTCGTAGCAAATGAGTCCTGTTCCACATAACAAAACCTCCCCCGTTACATCGCTGACTTACCAAAACTCACCATATCGATCGACGCGCCCTCTATACGCTCAAAACAAACACCAAATCGTAGCTAACCCCCACCGTCCGTGTGTACTAAGCCACTAAAACTCACTTGAAACATAAAATAGCCCTCACACACCCAATCACATAATTTGCTTACAGTTATTGAACCACCTGCATCACCCTGTCAACCCAGCCCCTGTGGCCTGAACGCCATTTGTGAGCAACGCAATCGGGCGGCCGCCTGTAAATGCATTCCTGAATATACCGGCGATCCGTATGTTGAATGTCGTCCCGAATGTGTGATCAATAGTGATTGCGTCAAGTCACGAGCTTGCGTCAATATGAAATGCATTGATCCGTGTCCGGGAACATGTGGTCTAAATGCTGAATGTCGTGTCATAAATCATGCACCCGTTTGTGAATGTTTCCCGGGCTATATTGGTAACCCGATGAGCTCGTGTCATCAACCGCCACCGCCGCCAAGTAAGGATTTAGAAAGAGCGCTCTGAAAAAAAACAGAACAAATCATTGAAAATTCATGCTTCACCACGCTTCTTTTGTAGGACTCGGGGAGATTGGTTTAAACCACTTTTATGAAAAAAATGGTCTAAAGATTTCCCTCTTTTGGTATAAAATTAAAAAAAATATTTTACTAGCAATAAAATTTTGGAAAAAATCAGTAGAAATGGTTTAAAACTAACCTCTACGTTAACTGGTCTAAAAACCAATTTTTGGTCTAATCAAATACTATCCACATAAATGGTCTCGGCATTTTTGGTGTGACCTTTTTTGCCTAAAAACTGGGTAGAGAACAATTTTCGATCAGAAATTCAATAGAAAATAATTTATGCCAAAAAAAATGGTAAAGACCCTTTTTTGCCGAAAAAAATTGTTGTGATCTCTACAATGGTCTAAGAGCCATTGTCGCTTAAAAGTGGTTTAAACTACATTCGAACCTCAACCATCTAAAGAAATTCTTCAATAAATCTCGGTTGCACGTGGAGCTTTTGGGAAAGCTGCAATTTATTGAAGAATATCCGTCAGAAACAAATTAGACGATTCCAATTTGCGAAATAAGGAGCGATGGTCGATCCACACTTTTCAGTCATCAGTCACAGCCACAGACATTTTCCATACATGTTGACATCTTTTAAGCTGTATGGAAAATTACTGTGACTGTGGCTGATGAGGGAAAAGCGTAGATCGATCTTAATAATGCTACAAGTAATAAAAAGTGTGTCTATCAGTTCAGTCTGATAAGAAAAATTCAAAAACTTTAAAAATTCGACCAGTTCAAAATCTGGTATAATAGATTGAACCAAAATGTCACTTGGAAACACATTTCCGTTTAAATGTTTTTTAAAAATCGTGAATTTTATTTTATAATTTTGTTGATGTAAAAATCATCGGTTGATTGGTCGAAAAAATAGTTTCACAACGGACCGGTAATTTTTAAGTTAATTTTGTGATTTTTCATCTAGTCGCTATCAAAACAATTCATGTCCGTTTATACCAATCAATTATACCAGTTTGCCCAAAAATCGTCTAATTTCCACGCTTCATCTCCATCACAAAAATTCTCCATTCCATCACCACACTTTTATCAGCTTCATCACAATACAAAGCAAATCTCTTGATTTTTTCTTTTTTATTTTTCTCTCCTCCCCTCCACCAACACCATTCCACCCTTCACCCCACCCCACACTCTATATTCTAGTCTATCACGAACCGGCTATTGAAAATCCATGCCAGCCATCACCATGCGGATCATATAGCAATTGTAAAGTGCTTAGCGGACATGCCGTGTGCTCGTGCATACCGAATTATATTGGTGCCCCGCCCAATTGTCGACCCGAATGTATCAGCAGCTCTGAATGTAGTCAGGCGCTGTCGTGTATAAACGAGAAATGTCGCGATCCGTGTCCCGGAACTTGCGGTTTGAACGCCCAATGTCGTGTGGTCAATCATAATCCGATATGCACGTGCACAATTGGCTTTACGGGAGATCCATTCATGCGATGCATACCGGAAGAAAGTAAGCACCACGGGACAAAAAACCACGGCACCGAAATCTGTCCGAGGGCAGAAGAGGCTCGGAGTTCTAATGAAGCTTTTCAGTTCTCCCAGCTTCTTTGCCCCCGATTGACAGAGTTTCGCCAAATGCTTTTTTTCTTGCATGAACACACCTCTTTATCATCTGTGTACCTTTCTAGAGCGCCCTATTTTACGCGAACCTGAAAATCCTTGCTTGCCGTCACCCTGCGGACCGAACTCACAATGTCGCGAACATAACGGCCAGGCCGTGTGTACGTGCGTTCAAAACTACGTCGGTCGTCCGCCCAATTGTCGACCCGAATGCACCACGAACTCGGAATGTCCGAGCAACTTGGCCTGTATCAATCAGAAATGTAAAGATCCCTGTCCGGGCTCATGCGGAGCTTACACCACTTGCACCGTAAATAATCATAGGCCTGTGTGTAGATGCTATGAACGGTATACCGGTGATCCGTTCGCTGAATGTTCACCGATAAGTAAGATATCCACTTCTAGTTTAGTTGTTGTTCTTAGTTGTTTGTGTAGAACTCACACCCCAAAAAAATTAAATTGAGCCCAAAGGGTTCCGGTCTGAGGTGTGGAAACCTCGGCGGGAGCTCCTTGCATCGACTAACCCCTGCTTTGGTCTAACCTTGTGTCGCTGCCCTATTTTCTTACCGATTTCGAAATTCCACAGTTGAAATTCCGCCGGAACGTGCTGAACCTTGCAATCCGTCACCATGCGGCGCCAACGCCGTCTGCAAAGAACGTAACGGTGCAGGATCTTGTACTTGCCTCCCAGACTACTCCGGAGATCCTTACTACGAATGTCGTCCCGAATGTATCCTCAACTCTGACTGCGCTAAGAATCGTGCTTGCGTCAACAACAAATGCAGAGATCCATGTCCAGGAGTGTGCGGTTCAAACGCCGAATGTCACGTCATCAATCACTCACCAAGCTGCTCTTGCTTGCCCGGATACACTGGAAATCCGTCGGTTTTGTGTCGCGAAATTCCAAGACGTATGAAAAATTTGCTCTCGATTAGTCAACACGATCAGGTCTAACTTTTTTTCTTCTGTTTTAAATTTACCAGAAGCCGATATTGTTCCGCATAATCCTTGCCAGCCTTCGCCATGCGGTCCGTACAGTAATTGTCGTGAAATAAATCATCATGCCGTCTGCTCGTGCTTGCCAAATCATATTGGTACGCCACCAGCTTGTAGACCGGAATGTTCCGTTAGTTCGGAATGTCCACAGGATAGGGCTTGTGTGAATCTGCGTTGTGTTGATCCTTGTCCCGGAACGTGCGGTTTGAATGCTCAGTGCAAGGTTACGAATCATAATCCGATTTGTACGTGCGCAGTGAACTATGCCGGCGATCCGTTTATTCGTTGCGATGTTATACAGAGTAAGATTTTGGGGGATGCGGGGAAGGACTGGGGTGCGACCAGTGTGTAGGATGATTTAAGTTTCTGTTTTGGTAGGAATTGAGCTGGAGGCGGAGTTTGTCGGGAAAGTCGAAAAAAAAGTCGCGAATGTCCATCATGGGAACAATAAGCCCGCGCTTTTGAAGAGATGATTCAACTAGTTGATCTTTTTTGTTTTACAAATTATCAAGCTGATTTATTTCGAGGTTTCCAATACAACTTTTACCGTTATAGAAGCAAAAATAACCCGTCCACGAATTTGTCAATTTGGCCCAATTTTTAGCAGCCAATTCATCTCTGCAACAACGCATGTTTATTAGGACCTTCCGAAATTTCCGCTTCTCCGAACATTCATCCTCAATCAATTCCACTAAAGTATGAATTTTCTCTACTCCGTCAAACATCCTTGCACTGGTCACTTCCAGACCTTCTCAGTGCCGAGTTTTTTACGAAAAAAAAAACACTTCCTAACTCTTCACCTCATCTCATTAGGAGAACCAACCGTAATTGAACCCGTCAACTCATGTATTCCATCACCATGTGGACCCAACTCACAATGTCGTGTCATCCAAGAGTCACCAGTTTGCAGTTGCCTACTCGGCTACGTAGGCCGGGCGCCCAACTGTCGCCCCGAGTGTACCCTCGATGCTGAATGTCCTGCCAATTTGGCTTGTATCAACGAAAAATGCAAAGATCCATGTCCGGGTTCGTGCGGTTACAACGCCCTCTGCAATGTAATCAAACACTCACCAGTCTGCACATGCCAGAATGGCTACACAGGCGATCCATTCTCCGGTTGTCAACCGAAACGTAAGACACCTTTTTCGGTCAAAACTTAGCGATCCCTCCTCTCATCTCGCGTGTGTTCTGAATTTTACAGCCATCATTCATAAGGAAGAGGTTATCAATCCATGCAATCCGTCACCATGCGGTCCGAATGCCGTGTGCAAGGAACGTAATGGCGCCGGTTCGTGTACATGTCTGCCGGAATACTTCGGCGACCCATACAGTGGATGTAGGCCGGAATGTGTTGCAAACAGTGACTGTGCACCGGACAAAGCTTGTGTCAACAACAAATGTAAAGATCCTTGCCCCGGTGTTTGCGGTCTCAATGCCGAATGTAGAGTCATCAATCATGCTCCTAACTGCAATTGTTTACCTGGTTTGACCGGCAATCCGTTGACTTCGTGTCACGAACCTCCGGCACCTCCAAGTAACTATTATGAAGCTTCAATCGAGAATCTACGTCCAAGGGCTCGTGGACGCAAAATTGAGATTCCTTGTGTGCGTCACTCTTGCCTCTGCGATCCCTTGGAGGTTCTCTTCCCCTTTGAACATTAGAACTGGCTAAAACTCTGTCTGTGTGTGTTTGTCCCATCTCTAGAACAACTGGAACCAATCAACCCTTGTGTTCCGTCGCCGTGCGGTCAATACAGTCAATGTCGTGAAATCAACGGTCATGCTGTCTGCTCTTGTCTTACCAACTATATTGGCTCGCCGCCCAACTGTCGGCCCGAGTGTGTTGTTAGTTCCGAATGCCCGCAAAATCAGGCGTGTGAAAATCAACGTTGTAAAGATCCGTGCCCGGGAACATGTGGACTGAATGCCCGGTGTCAAGTTGTCAATCATTATGCTGCATGCTCTTGTCCGCCCGGCTTTACCGGCGATCCTTTCAATAGATGTGAAAAGATTCAGTGTAAGCATGGCCTGAAAAGACAGGCTACATTCCGGGGATTGTGAAGTAAGAAATGGAAGGTTTTTAATAGGTACCTAAGAGTACCTCGGTCTGGTTCGAAAGCCTAAGCTCCGTGGAACTTCATTTAAACAGTTCGCACCCTAAATTTAGGTTATCAGGTCAAAGCACCTTGAAACTATTGCATGAAAATTATGAATTTTGTAGAAAAAACTACAAACCTTCGGTTTCTCGCTTCACCTCCGGCTGTATCTATATTTCTACACTTCTGTCAAGAATGCATGTAAATTTGTATCTTTCTTTTTTCTCTCTTTTTCTTTTTATGTATATACCTGTAAATGTATTTCTTCCACCCTATCTACCCTCACCTCATTCCTTACCCAAATTTCCCCTCTCCACAAACATTTCCCCTCATTCCCTTAATGTCACAAAACAACCAACTAAAACAGTTGACATCCCACCACAACCGAGCGGTAATCCGTGCGTCCCCAATCCCTGTGGTCCCAACTCGAAATGTATCGAAATTGGCGATACACCTGCATGTTCGTGCCTGCCCAACTTTATCGGTCGTCCGCCCACCTGTCGACCCGAATGCTCTAGTAGCTCTGACTGTCCAGCAAATTTGGCATGTGTAAATCAAAAATGTAGTGATCCGTGTGTGGGAGCTTGTGGTATACAATCGACCTGTACTGTAATTAAACATAATCCGGTGTGTCAGTGCTATCCTGGCTACACGGGCGATCCGTTCTCTAGCTGTTCGGAAATTCAGCAAAGTATGTTGTATAGTTGTATAGATGAAATGAACTTTTTTCCGCTGTGAACATTTTGGTAGATCTTGGTTAACCTCTTTTCTCTCTTGTTCCGTTGTCTTCCTTTTCCTCCTTGACCAAGCAGCTCCACCAACTGAAGCACCTAGGAATCCATGCAACCCGTCACCGTGCGGAGCCAATGCCGTTTGTCGCGAACGTAATGGCGCCGGATCGTGCGTCTGTCTGCCAGAATACTTCGGCGATCCATACAGCGGATGCAGACCAGAGTGTGTCCAAAACTCCGATTGTGATCGAAGCCGTGCTTGTGTCAACAACAAGTGTGTTGATCCTTGCCCAGGAGTGTGTGGTATCAATGCTGAGTGTAGGGTTCTGAACCATGCACCAACGTGCTCATGTATTATCGGTTTTACCGGAGAGCCGTTGAGGGAATGTCATCTGATCGAAATTGGTAAGTAGACTAACGGTGATCAACGGTAGGAGTGTGACAAATCTCATCAACTCTCTCTCTCCTCACTTTCAGTCACCACTCCAACTCCAATCACCAATCCATGCCACCCATCACCATGCGGCCCGTACAGTGAATGTCGCGAAACAAACGGTCATGCCGTCTGCTCTTGCGTCACTGGCTATATCGGTGCCCCACCTAGCTGTAAACCGGAATGTGTCGTCAGCTCCGAATGTCCACAAAACAAGGCGTGTCACAACCAAAAATGCGTCGATCCTTGTCCGGGAACTTGTGGCTCGAACGCTCGTTGTCAAGTAGTCAATCACAATCCAATCTGCACATGCGCTCCTGGCCTGACAGGCGATCCATTCGTTTCGTGCGTTGAACCACTACCGCCAGCTCGCGACAGCGAAAACCCTTGCATCCCATCGCCATGCGGACCCAACTCCGAATGTCGTCAAATTGGAAACCAAGCCGCCTGCTCGTGTCATGTCAACTACATCGGACGTCCTCCAAATTGCCGACCAGAATGTACCAATAACGAAGAATGCCCAAGTCACATGGCCTGTACCAACGAACGTTGTATCGACCCATGTCCTGGATCCTGCGGTCAAAATGCCATCTGCAAGGTTGTTCAACACAACCCGGTATGCTCATGTGTCCAAGGCTACGAAGGCGATCCATTCAGCCTTTGTCGACCAATCGAACCAGTAATGATCCCAGAACCTGTTGTCTCGCCATGCGAACCGTCACCATGCGGTCCTAATGCTGAATGCCGCGAACGTAACGGTGCCGGCGCTTGTTACTGTCACGAAGGATTCGAGGGAGATGCCTACAACACTGAGCGAGGATGCCGTCGCGAGTGCGAAGTCAACGACGATTGTCAACTGGTTCAGGCCTGTGTTCGATTCAAGTGTGTCGATCCTTGTCAGAATCGTTGCGGCACCTATGCTCTTTGTAGCGTTGAAAATCACATCCCTGTGTGCACATGCCCGCCAGGTTTGACAGGCGATCCATTCTCACATTGTCGTGAAATCCGTAAGTTTGCTCCGACTGTTCTATGAAAAATTTGCCCTAAAATCCGATTTTCTTCCACAGCTGTCGTTCGTGCTCCAGAAAACCCATGCAATCCATCGCCATGTGGAGCCAACAGCATTTGCCGAAACATCAACAATCAAGCCGTATGCTCGTGCCAATCGGGATACATCGATCAACCACCCAACTGTCGTCCAGAGTGCGTTGTCAGCTCGGAATGCTCACCAGATCGCGCCTGTATCAACAACAAATGCGTCGATCCTTGCCCCCACACTTGCGGCATTGGAGCTTTGTGTACGACCAAAAATCACAGTCCGATTTGCACATGCCCACGTGGCCACACTGGCGACCCATTCGTTCAATGTACACGAACACGTAAGTTGACATTTGTCTTCTTCCTTTCATCCCAGTCTAATTATCGCAATCTTCCTTTTCAGCCATTGTTGTCCACGAACCAGTCACTCCCGAACCACCATCATGTGTGCCATCTCCATGCGGACCTAACGCCAAGTGCCAGATGATTGGTGGAAGCCCGGCTTGCTCGTGCTTCCCCGATTTTATCGGAAGCCCGCCGAACTGTCGCCCAGAATGCGTCTTGAACTCCGAATGCGGCAGTAACGAAGCCTGTATCAACCAGAAATGTAAAGACCCATGTCCAGGATCCTGCGGCTTTGAGGCACAATGTAACGTTGTCAATCACGTCCCCGTGTGCACATGTATCGAAGGATTCACCGGCGATCCATTCATTCGTTGCAACTTTCTACCACCAGTCACTGTTCAACCAGTTGAACGTGATCCATGCAACCCATCGCCATGTGGACCCAACGCCGACTGTTTCAGGGGAGAATGCCGATGCCAACCCGAGTACAGAGGCAATCCATACGACGGATGCCGACCGGAATGTTCACTCAGTGCCGATTGTCCTCGTGATAAGGCTTGCTTGCGCAACAAATGCGTCGATCCTTGCCCGGGAACATGCGGAGTCAACGCTCGCTGTGAAGTTATCAATCACATTCCAACCTGCTCTTGTCTGCCTGACTACGAAGGAGATCCATTCACCAGCTGTCGCTTCATCAAACGTGATCCACCAAGGGTGGCCGAACCTTGCAATCCGTCACCATGCGGACCGAACAGTCAGTGCCGAAACATCAACGATCATGCTGTCTGCTCTTGCTTGGATGGCTTTGAAGGTGCCCCGCCACAATGCAAGCCCGAGTGCGTCGTGAGCAGCGAATGCTCCCCCGTACAGGCTTGTATCAACAAGAAATGCGTCGATCCATGTCGCGGAGCTTGCGGAATTGGTGCTCGTTGCGAGGTCATCAATCACAGTCCAATCTGCGGTTGTCCACCTGACAAGACGGGCGATCCATTCTCACGCTGCGTCGCCCCACCGCCTCCAATCGAACGTATCGACGATCATGTACCACGCGATCCATGCCAGCCATCACCATGCGGTCCGAACGCCATCTGCAAAGCCATTGGCGATAGCCCATCATGTCAATGTCTGCCCGACTTCTTCGGCGCACCCCCAAATTGCCGACCGGAATGTATCGTCAACTCGGACTGTCAATCAACCCAGGCCTGTATCAACAACAAGTGCAAAGATCCTTGCCCAGGCTCTTGCGGAACCAATGCCGAGTGTCGCGTTATCAGTCACACCGTATCGTGCTCATGTCCACTTGGATTCACCGGAAATGCTTTCGTTCAGTGCATACTCCAGCAAAAGGAAGAACCAATCAATCCATGCCAACCATCTCCATGCGGACCGAATGCCGTTTGCGTCGAACAAAACGGTGCCGGATCATGCAAATGCATTGACGAATACCAGGGCAATCCCTACGAAGGATGCCGACCGGAATGCGTTCTCAGCTCCGATTGTCCCACCGACAAGGCCTGTATTCGCAACAAGTGTGTCGACCCATGTCCAGGAATTTGCGGTCAAAATGCTGAATGCTATGCCGTTCACCACGTGCCAAACTGTGTCTGCAACGACGGATTCTTCGGGGATGCCTTTACGGCTTGTCAACGAATCGTCGTTCCTGACATTCCAGCCAAGACTCATCCATGCAATCCGTCACCATGCGGTCCAAACAGCAAGTGTCGCGAAGCTAATGGAGTTGCTGTGTGCTCATGCGTTGAAGAATACATCGGCTCACCGCCAAACTGCCGACCAGAGTGTACCGTTAATGCTGAATGTCCACAGAACAAGGCTTGTCATAAGTTCAAGTGTGCCAACCCGTGCGCTGGAACATGCGGACTGAATGCCAAATGCGAAGTTATCAATCACAATCCGATTTGTAGTTGTCCGTTGGATATGACCGGTGATCCGTTTACGCGATGCTATCCAATACCGTTGCGTGAGGAACCTCCAGCACCAAGACCTGTCAACCCGTGCTATCCATCGCCATGCGGTCTCTATGCCGAGTGTCGTGCCATCGGAGATAGTCCTTCGTGCTCGTGCTTGCCGAACTACATTGGCTCACCGCCCAACTGCCGACCAGAATGTGTTGTCAACACCGACTGTGCATCAGACCGAGCTTGTATTGCCGAAAAGTGTCGCAACCCATGCGAAGGATCATGCGGAATTAACTCTGAATGCAGAATTCAAAATCATATTCCAATCTGTATCTGCCGTGCTGGTTTCACTGGCGATCCATTCAGCCAGTGCGTTGAAATCGTCGAAGTCGCCCCAAGTCCGATTCCATCACTGGACCCATGCAACCCATCGCCATGCGGAGGCAACGCTGAATGTAACAACGGAATTTGCACATGTATTCAAGACTATCGTGGAGATCCTTACCAAGGATGTCGACCAGAATGTACTCTGAGCACCGATTGCTCGCCGAATAGGGCGTGTATGAACAAACACTGTATTGACCCATGTCCAGGAACTTGTGGCGAAGGAGCTCAATGTAACGTTCTCAACCACATCCCGATCTGTACCTGCCCGACTGGATACCAAGGCGACGCTTTCATTAGATGTCGCCCCGAAGTGAAACAAGACGTCCCAACCGATCCGTGCAAACCATCACCATGCGGTCCGAACAGCATCTGCCATGCCACGCCCAGTGGAGCTGTATGCGCCTGTCAAATGGGCATGCTCGGCTCGCCGCCATCTTGCAAACCGGAATGTGTCGTTAGTGCCGAATGTTCCCTGCAACAAGCTTGCATCAACAAGAAGTGCGTCGATCCTTGTCCCGGTTCGTGCGGTCAATTCGCGCGCTGTCAAGTGATCAATCATAATCCGATCTGTACGTGCGATACGGGCTATACCGGTGATCCGTTTACGCGATGCTATCAAACGCCAATTGAACAACCGCGTCCGTCGCTCAATCCGTGCATACCGTCACCATGCGGTCCGAACTCGGAATGTAAGGCTATCGGTGATAGCCCGGCGTGTTCGTGTCTCAGTACGTTCGTCGGTACGCCGCCTCATTGTCGACCGGAGTGTACGATCAATCCCGAGTGTCCTACGTCGCGAGCTTGCATCAATCAGAAGTGTAGTGATCCATGTGTTGGTTCGTGTGGTAACAATGCCCGATGCTCGGTGGCCAATCATAGACCGATCTGTTCGTGTGATGACGGATTTACAGGAGATCCATTCAGCGGCTGTGTACGCATACAAGGTAGGTGATGCATGCTTTTGTTGGCTTCTAATAAAGAATAAAAGCGATACAACAAGTTTGAAAGGACTAATTTTTAACAAAGTTGTGCGGTTGGAAGGGATTCCGAAAAATGGAAGGAATTTTTGACGATCAGTTCAAATTATCTGGATACTCGAAACAGAGCAAACTTGGGGAAACGAATATTCGAAATGAAAAATTCACCCATTCGGAATCCTTTCGCCAGCACAAGAAAACCTAATAAAAAACAGTGACAAACCTATAACAATTTGACTTTACTAGAGACTTGTTTTGCAATAACCATTAATCGATAAAGCTTTTTGTATTCGCTTAAACTGGTTCGAATATTAAGATGTAAGATTTCCACGTAAATTGATGAATGTTGATACAAATAGATAGCTTCCAAATCAAATAGATGACAAATTATGTACACCTAAAACGGCTGCATTAGAGCTCCTTTGTTGTGTCGGGTGTAAGTCCAGCTATAGTAGAAACTCGAGGGCGCAACTGAGACTGGAGCAAAGTGTCATCTGCTAGTTCGCTTTCAGCAGCCTCCGGCACTTTAGCTTTGGATAGGTGCGAATAATGTCTTATGCGCATGTCCAGAAGGCATGCTAAAGGGAATGAGGGCTCACGTTTCCTACCCCATATAGAGATGGGGAATCTTCAAAAGATACGGCATGTTGTCTATCAAAAACCGCAAACATGCAATTATTGCGTGTATTGCTACAGACTAAACCTGAACACCTTTTACATTATGATCAACAAAAGTAGGGCAAGAACCCAATTCTAGGTTACTCCTGCAGTGAGCACGTATTCCTTGTGTTCCTCGTTAGTGTCATAATTTAAAACGCGATATGAGAGGTTGCTAGGTAGAGGTAGGATATCCCAAATGAAAAAGCAACAACAAAGATTTGGTATCTGCGATGACACGATCCAAGATAGACCTAACTGTAGAAGAAGCCTGAGACACTGCCGGCAGAACGAGCGATGTGCCTATACCACAGACCGAGCGACGCGACACCATTGAGCGGTATAAAAAACGACGCAAGAAAAAAAAAAGATGAGAGGAAGCTTTTAATTATCGCAGCTTCAAGAATATATTTATCGTTTGCAGAGCGGCGTGAATGTGCTCCCAGTTAGCGGAATTAAATGCTCTAACTCACATCAAGTCTTCTTACGTAGTGAGTTCGTTACCAAGATGATTGTGTCTGTCGTAGACCGCGCTCGTTCGAAACCGCGGTTTGATACGATACGAAGAATGGTTGTATATAATTCGTTCGATCACTTTGTTCATTGTTTCGAGTAGACAGGTATGGAGATTAGAGTTAGGCCATCACCCGTTTTATTTGGTTTTGAAATAAGCAGCCATAAAAGTGGTGGAGTTTTCCATAATTGCAGCTAGTCAATCTTGTAACTCAACTTTCGGGGCATCGTCGTCAGAATTGCCACCTTCAACGCAATCTCCCTATCGACCCATCCTGTATGGTTCCCTTAAAAGTTCGCCCTGAAATCGCGGATATGTTACCTCTAGTCAGTTTAGGGCTTTGTTTCGCAGTTTCCGATTCGTTGAGTTACCCAAGTGGAGATGATATTTTTTTAACAGTACCGGACATTTGGGGCGCTCTCTGTCCAATTTTCTTCATTACCAACTTATACGCCGTACCAACGGGCCTGTGTTCGCTATTTGAAGATATTTATTTTGCGAATTTTAAGGATCTACGGGCTGCTTCGAGCTCGTGTCGAAAGTTGAAATACGCGCCGAGATTTGAAGCACTCGCGATTGCTAAACTCTTTTTTGGTTGCAGCATCACATGCTATTGACAGTTGATCTGAGATTTGCAAGGTACTCTGGTCCGATGATCCCTTAACTGAACCTGAATGAGTCAGAATTTATATCAACGATGCCTTACCGGAAAATATCGTTAACCATCTCACAATTGGAGCTCTCATTATAGCTCTAGACAGTCTGTTTGCTATCGGGAATAAAATTCCCTAGTCGTACAATACTCCCTAACTTGCCACTTCATAGCTGTAACCAACGAACTGCTCAAGAATGTAAGGCCAATTATGGACCCCGTATTTCCTCTTCTAAACGCGTCAACATCGAGCCGAGAGAAAGACTGCAGGAGCGTCCGTCTACGCTTATTATGGTTTCACAGCTGCTCCATTCCCGAGCCCACGCGTGGAAAGGGTAATCACGAAGTACAAGCTTGTACAGAAAACCCTTGAACTCGGTTCAAGATTGATATAAATGAGAGTTCGTCATATATGAGATATCGCCTCTCGCTTCGTTGGTACATCATAAAAATATGATGTACCAACGAAGCATCCTTGTCTTTGGTGATGACTTCGACTGTCGTAATGTCGCTCCTGACATCTGGTTAGTTTTAGGGTATTAAGGATTAGTTTCACGGTTCCTTACCGTAGTAGGAAATTGCAAAAAAAAAATCAGCCATAACTTTCAGGGCTTAGTTGCACAGTGCGAAATGTCGTTGTTGCAAGAATGGTGATGAAGGAATAGCTTTAACAACTCATTTTCTGTGCGAATGCTCATAGGTATTGGCAGATTTAGGTGTCGCATGTTAGGGCGGAAGCAAGAATAGGAGAGCTGGATCACTTCATATTTTACCTGGCTGTTTCTATAGGCACATCTTCACAGACTAGCACAGCTTTTTGTGCATGTCTTGCCTCAACGTGAACTTTTTCCTCGAATCGATGGATGATGTGACCAGCATTGAACTTTCGAACCTTTTGTCACGCAACTAAACGCTATTATTGCTCTTGCTAAGAAAAGGGCCTCGGTGTAGCTAATGACGAATTGCCAGGAAATTCCCTTCTATTCAAGCGTTTGCCATAGGCAACCAGTTTTCAGCCTGGAATACCTAGGCCTATTCCTCTTCGAATTCAAATACTGAAGAAGTACCTGAATTGTTTGCATCTGTTAAAACCTGCTTCTGGTAGACGTGAACCATTCGGCGTAGAGTCGAGGTTTTGGTATTGTGCGGTACATGATCAGAATCTATTCTGATGTTCCTGAGGCAATGCTTCTCGGTAATCTCCAGAATAGCCTATTGCATATCTTCAGGGAAAAGGTGTCCTATTTCGTTTAGTGACACGAACCCATCCTCATGTCAAAGTGTCAGAGATTATATAAAAATGTAGGCACAATCTCCCTAGGATTTGTTATCCACTTTGAATAGGTCGTGATGTGCCTGGCAAGGTTCCTTTAAATCTGGATATTTTACTTAGCTGGCTGAATCTGCAAGCCCCCAAAGGAAAATTATTTGTCAAATTGATGCATTGATGAAAGAAAGATTTTGAATAAGAGGTGGGGGGGGGGGGGGGGGGTCGCTTCCGTTAGGTTTCGGCCCAGGCGGTGCATTTTCTTCACACAATTCTGTTTGTAACTAAGCATCCAAATTGAGTCTTTTTCGAATTTTACCGGCTGAGACCTTCTATCCCGTGCCCCAACGATGGGTGTCTTGGGTTGCAATATGCAATATGGACTTCTCGATACTACGCGATTAGCTAACTACAAGAGTATCCTTTTTGCATATGCCCAGTTCACCAGTCCCAAAGAGTGTTCAATTTAAAAAAAAAACGCCTTTCTGGGAGACAGCAATATTCGCAAAAAATAAACGACCGTAAACTTTCACTGGGTACAAAAAGATAATGCTTTCACGAAAATAAGACCACAGAAAATACACTACCCCATAATATCCAAAAATTCAATTAATTGTATTGAATACCCCCCTCTGAGCATGAGCTTATTGCCCAATTAATGGCGCACGGGCTAGATGAGTATCTCATTAGGTTCCTCCACTATTACAGTACTGACACAAAAATCTGTGCTATGCATCTTGTTTCAAAACCTTCCCCGTAGGGTCCTGTCTCCTAAAGGCCACACCCTTTTGGGGGTGACGACGCCACAAACCCGAGTCGTAAGGAGAGACCCCTGGTATGGTTGATATTGATACGCCATGGCGTGAATCTGCACAAATACAAGTCCTTCCGGCGTTGACCCTCCCGGTGAACTTAACCTTCAAGGGGGACAAAGGACGATCACATCTGCTACTGACTAGTTTTTAGTGAAACGCTGAAACTTGAACCTAGGGGATGGGCAAGCCCAGCGGTCCATGGTCCCATTAAGACGTTGGACGCGATGTGGTTCTAGGTTGCTAAAATAAGCCTACCAACTATAGTCGTGTTGATTAGATTGTCCAAAGAGTTCGAAGGGTCGGTTGGCTTGGTAGATACTTATAACACCAAGCAAACAACCAGAAACCCATTACTTAAATTTCTATCAATTGCTATCTATTTAATCAACAGAAATCAACTAGAAAATCTTATATGCTTACATTTAATTTTCTTGCTTAGTTATTTTTTTAAATATAGATTATTGTCAATAAATAAAAAATACATAAATTAACATTTATTTAAATTAAAATTAAAAAGCATATTATTTAAATTAAATTTATTCGAACCAGTATTTTACATTTTAATATTTATCTTATTCAAAAATATAATAAGAACAATTGGGCCTGAAATTACAAAACAACAAATTGAAATAATTTAACTAAATTAAATCAACGAACCATAATTTTTTCAAAAATCGCCACCAACCGTATTTTTCTCACTCTAGTTTTAGTCAGTCGGCCGACTACACTAAAATTATTGTGTCGAAAAATCCATCTGGATATTTTTGAGCTTTTAAAAAACCAAAAAGACCAACAGCCAAAAATTATACTGTCAAAATTTTCAAAATTATCAGGCCCAAATGTTTTCAATTAAACTATATCAAACAATTTAGTAGACTAGCTGCAAAAACATAATAATAAGTAGATTTGCCAACACTGCGCTAAACTAGTAGTTAAAAATAACTGCTGCTAAAAAAGAAACTTATATGCTGGTATTACTCGTATTTTAATCGCCAAACAAAATGCTATTGCTGCACACAAATCATATTATATCATCTACACAACAACAATCTCACACTTAATGCAAATTAACCAGATTATAGTTCAAAAGCAATTGGGAAAAATTATTAAAATCTGCCAATCTGCTAAACAAAAAAAAAACCTGCAATAATCCACTCATTCGTATAATAGTCGTGTAGTTGCGCCCTAAACAATTTTTGCTGCTAAAAAGTACTTATCTCGTTTGACTGCCTTTTGTTGACTTATACTTATTTGGAAACATTGTTGTAACACCCTGACAAGACTCTAAAAATTGCTGGTCACTCCATTTTTTGTTACCGTGTACTTATTGAAATCCAAAAACTTAAAACGCTA
Source organism: Microchrysa polita (assembly GCA_949715475.1). Lineage (NCBI taxonomy): Eukaryota > Metazoa > Arthropoda > Insecta > Diptera > Stratiomyidae > Microchrysa > Microchrysa polita. Next base: position 46,502,716 of record OX454415.1, on the reverse strand, counting down.
ATCACACTCACTGTCAAAATTTGTATTTTGTGGAATTTTGAATTAGGTGCAAACGACTGACGAATGTTGCAATTTTAAACATTTTGTTAAGCTAATTGCGAATGACGAACTGCTTACTGGCAATTGAGTTTGAGCTTAAAAGCTTCTAAAAAGTTTTACGCATTTTCAACCATTTTAAGCATTTCGCGATTTGCAAAATATCCTAACCGCAGCCTTAGGAGCCCCATAGACTCAGCGATTTGTCAGCCGATCAAAGCTCATTTCTGTAGAGAAAGCACATTTTTTAGGTTCCGCTACCACATTCGCAAGAAAAAATGAGCTTTTTCCACAGAAAATGTACTTTCTCCACAGAAATGAGCTTTAATCGGCCGATAAATCGCTGAGTGTTTTGGACCCTTTAGATGAGTTTTCGAAAAAAATACGCGTCTCGTTTGAGCCATAATTTTATCCGAATTCGGCTGCGTACCTACTATACTAATGTAAAGGTTTTTACGCTATCTAATCAAGCCAAAGCCACCGTCGAGGTTTCATACATTTTTTAAGAATTTCAGTCTTAAATGTATAAATTAAAATTCACCGGCGTCTATGACTTGATTGTAGTACGGATATCGACCTTTTCAGACGAATTTGGAAAAAAAATCATGGCTCAGACGAGGAGTGTGTTTTATAAGAAAATTCAACAAGGCCACAGCCACACTGATGGGGGTTCGTCGAAGAGCGCGGTACTAAATATGAAAGTTGTGGACAACACACGCCTGGGAGGAACAAAACTCTGTGCTTCTCAGGCACGTGTTGTCCACAACTTTCATCTATAGTACCGCAGGGCTCGGCAAACACCGTTCAGTGTGGTTGCGGACTAAGCTTCACTTAAAAAATTATATACAACTATGTTTGTGGAAATAAACATTAATTGCTAAATTACTCAACTATTTGCCCTACAACCAAAATTTCACTATTATGCCAAAATATTTAAAAATGTTGACGATAAAAATCCAAAATTGTCAAAACTTTTTGGAAATTTTGACTGAATACATTTTTGATAACTCCTTAATTGGAAACTAAACAAAATACTTAGAACTGAACACACATCATGCTTCCACTTGACCCGGAGAGCATAAATGCTTTCTTGGAAATAATTGTTGTTTTGTTGCTGAATTTAACTGCCGTAGTTAGGCATAATCAATCACATTTATCAATCACTCATAATGCAACGAGCGGAAGGTACTCCGTATCGAAGCTCCACTCATGAATACTTAGTTTTGACCAGTCTCTAACCATAGTAATACGGGCTTTGTCGCCCCGCTAAAATAGTCAAAAATATGCACTAATTGATAAAAAAAAAGTCCTGACAGAAGACTTCGTTAATTTGATGATACATTTTCGAGTTCCCGTCGAAATGTGTCCAAAAACCGATGTCTTGTGTCAGGGTAAGCTACTTTAACCAACAAACACATTCCCGTATACCACTAAACCGAATCTAATTGTCCCGTTGTCCTTTAAATCCAGGACCTAATCGTTGCTTAATCCTGCTAACAAATGCCAATCAAACGCTGCCAGTAGAGGTCGTATCCTGTATGGGAAAATATTCATAAATCACTCACCCGACACACAATAAACCAAGCGCTAATCGAGCACAGGATTGTGTTTAATCAAAATCATTCATTGAATACTACCGAAACATCATGCCGTAATGTAACCCGCAGTGGATAAGCTGCCGTAACAAAATTGCTTTTTATGCGGCTGCTCAGAGCCAAACTAATGCCTCGCACACATTCACTCAACGGTTCCATCCGGAAGGGGTAGTTAATGGAAACACCGCAAAGTAAAAAGTAACCCGTTGTATACTGACCCCCGTACTGATCCAGTGAGAACAAGCTTTACCAATCAACGACCTTCGCCGTCGTTCTCTTCTCTTTGTCTCTCTTGCAGAAATCGTCTATGAACACATCCAGCCATGTGAACCGAATCCGTGCGGTTCGAATGCCATTTGTCGCGAACAAAATGGCGTTGGATCGTGTCAATGCATTCCCGACTATTTCGGTGACCCGTATCAAGGATGTCGACCGGAATGTATCCAAAATTCCGATTGTCCAACCAATAAGGCATGCACTGGAAATAAATGTATTGATCCGTGTCCGGGAACGTGCGGACAGAATGCTGATTGCCGAGTAACAAATCATCATCCGTCGTGTTCGTGTTTCATCGGATATACCGGAGATCCGTATAGATATTGTCATGTTACACCGCCGGAACGTAAGGAATTGTTTTGAAATTTGTTGTTTAACACAGAAGTGTGGAAGGGAGTGAATTGAATTTGAGAAAAACAATTTTAAATACTGGAAAAACTAAGAAGAGGACCTTTAGGTAACTCAATTGGATTCGAAAAAAACTGCAGAAGGGTTTTTGAGTTACCCTAGGCCATGTGATGTCCAAAGCTTTTTTTTTTTTGAAATAGTATTGTGTCCTAGACTATTCTAGAGGGCACTGTTCATTTACCGGTTTCGACCCATTTTCCTAGTTAAGTGCATCTATTTAGGTGCTCCCTTAACTTGGTCTCTCTTAATCAGAAGAAATGCGATTGAGTGAACAACTCAGCAACGTAGCTTGCCCCTCAAATGGCCAATTTGTAAATTTACGTTCAAGCCCAAAGGTCAATCCTTCAGTGAAAAACTTATCGTCAAAATTTCCATTACCATGTTCAATTCACTTGCCCTTACTACACTCTCAGCTAACCCACTTGTGTTTCGTCCGCACCCCTACCCCTTCAATGAAATCTCAACCCTATCTTCCCCTCTTCAGCTGTTCGCGAACAACACGTCAATCCATGTCATCCCTCACCATGTGGCCCGAACAGCCAATGTCGTGAAATCAACGAACAGGCTGTTTGCTCTTGTCTGCCCAACTTTATCGGTTCCCCGCCCGCCTGTCGCCCTGAATGTGTCGTCAGCAGTGAATGTCCATCGGACAAGGCCTGCGTCAACCAGCGATGTGTCGATCCATGCCCCGGAACCTGTGGCACAAACGCCGAATGTCACGTACGCAATCATAGCCCATTGTGTTCGTGTCGTCATGGATACACCGGAGATGCCTTTACCAGATGCTACCCAATACCTCGTAAGATCCACTACTTTTTAACGTTCTGCATTGAAAATGCCTCACACTGCCCCTCAAATTCTTTAGCCCCACCACCGGTCATTCTACACGAAGAAGTTCGCGATCCATGCACGCCCTCGCCATGCGGCAATAATGCCCAATGTCGTCAAGTCAACGGAGCTCCGTCATGCTCATGCTTACCGGAATATATCGGAGCACCACCCAACTGTCGTCCCGAATGCACAATTAGTGCTGAATGTTCCAGCAATAAGGCCTGTATTCGTCAGAAATGTATTGATCCATGTCCGGGATCGTGCGGCTTTGCTGCTCTTTGTAATGTTATCAATCACACGCCCACGTGTACGTGCCCAGAAAACTACGTAGGTGATCCGTTCACTCAATGTCGCCCGGCACCACCACCACCTCGTAAGATCTAAACCCGCTAGTTCTCCCAAACTATAGATATTCACCTTCGTTTGTCTTCCACTATAGCTGAACCAGTCTATGACGATCCATGCAATCCATCGCCTTGTGGATCGAACGCCCAATGCAACAACGGAGTGTGTACATGTATAGCTGAATATCATGGAGATCCTTATACAGGATGTCGACCGGAATGTATTTTGAACGCAGATTGTTCACGTGACAAGGCCTGTATCCGCAGCAAGTGTGTGGATCCATGTCCTGGAACGTGTGGATTTAATGCAATCTGCGAGGTTCTGAATCACATTCCAATGTGTCGATGCCCCGAGGGAATGTCCGGATCCGCGTTTATTCAATGCAATCCAATTCCAAGTAAAAATCTCAATCCACTCATAGGTTATATCATACTAAGTCCTTGCATTTTAGAACCTGTCAACCGTAATCCTTGCAACCCATCTCCGTGCGGCCCTAACAGCCAATGTCGCGAAGTCAACCAGCAGGCTGTCTGCTCATGCATCCAAAGTTTTGTTGGCAGTCCTCCAGACTGTAGACCGGAATGTACCACAAACTCAGAATGCCCACCAAGCCAGGCTTGCGTCAACCAGAAATGTAGGGATCCTTGCCCGGGAACGTGTGGTCTGGAAGCCCTTTGCTCCGTCGTCAATCACAATCCATTCTGCACTTGTCGCGAGAGATTTACTGGAAATCCATTCGTCCGTTGTACGCCAATTGTTGAACCAGTGCAGGACGTTATTCAAGTCAATCCTTGCCAACCCTCGCCTTGCGGACCGAACTCTCAATGCAAGCCCATCGGAAACACGCCATCTTGTTCATGTCTCGTCGATTTTGTCGGATCCCCGCCCAACTGCCGACCGGAATGTGTTACTAGCTCCGAATGTGCCAGCCACATGGCCTGTATCAATCAAAAGTGCAAAGATCCTTGTCCTGGATTGTGTGGAGCGAATGCTGAATGTCGCGTTGTAAGTCACACGCCGACTTGCTTGTGTAGCGTCGGCTACACAGGAGATCCGTTCACTCAATGTCTCGTCCTACGTGATCCCGAACCTGAATACATTAATCCTTGCAACCCAAGCCCATGTGGAGCCAATGCCATTTGCAGAGAGCAACATGGTGCAGGATCGTGTCAATGTCTACCGGAATACTTTGGAAATCCCTACGAAGGCTGCCGACCGGAATGTATCCTCAACGCCGATTGTCCGTCATCCAAGGCCTGCGTCAACAACAAGTGTCGCGATCCTTGCCCAGGAACCTGCGGTCAAAATGCCGAATGCTACGTTGTAAATCATTTGCCGTCGTGTAACTGCATCGCTGGATACACTGGAGATCCGTACAGATTCTGCAGTCCACCGCCACCAGAACGTAAGACCCATTTCCCTCCGGTTTTAAACAATCTTACTTATAGTAACATAATTCAAACAGCTGTCTTACACGAACCGACAAACCCATGTCAACCCAGCCCTTGTGGACCCAACAGTCAATGTAGAGAGATTAACAATCAACCCGTCTGCTCGTGCCTGCTAGGCTACATCGGTAGTCCGCCATCTTGTCGACCGGAATGCGTCATCAGCACTGAGTGTCCGTACGATAAGGCTTGTGTCAACCAGAAATGTGTTGACCCATGTCCGGGATCGTGCGGCGCCAATGCTGAGTGTAGAGTTCGCAACCACAGTCCTCTGTGCTCGTGCAATATTGGTTTCACCGGAGATGCCTTCACCCGTTGCTACCCGATACCTCGTAAGGATACACCCCACCTTATACCCGCGCATACAAATTTTAAAGTGATTATTCCGTTTCTAGCCCCTCTGCCCGTAATTGAAAGAGAAGAATACCGTAACCCATGCGTTCCATCGCCTTGCGGTCAAAATGCTGAGTGTCGCGATATCAACGGTTCCCCGTCGTGCTCTTGCCTACCAACCTACTTCGGTTCCCCGCCAAACTGTCGTCCCGAATGTACTATCAACTCGGACTGCCCGAGTCATCACGCCTGTATTCGTCAGAAATGTATGGACCCATGCCCGGGTTCGTGTGGCTTTGGAGCCTTGTGCAATGTCATCAATCATACGCCGATTTGTACATGCCCAACTGGATATACCGGTGATCCGTTTACTGCCTGTAATTTGGCACCACTTCCACCACGTATGTTGAATGGATAAATTTTCCCCGTGTGTTGAGTTCTCCTAACTGTCACTTTCTTACCTTAGCCGAACCGGTCCACGATGACCCGTGCAACCCGTCGCCATGCGGCGCCAACGCGCTCTGTAACAACGGAATCTGCACTTGCATTGCTGAGTATCACGGCGATCCTTACACAGGTTGTCGTCCAGAATGCACCCTGAACTCCGATTGTGCCCGCGACAAGGCTTGTATTCGCAACAAGTGTGTCAATCCTTGTCCCGGAACGTGTGGACATAATGCCATTTGCGATGTGGTGAATCACATCCCAATGTGCAGATGTCCCGACGGAATGTCAGGAAATGCATTCATTCAGTGTAACCCTATTCCGCGTAAGCTTTCATGTCCCATTTTCCCTTTAAATGAGACTCTACAATGCTCCTTTAACATTTTAGCACCTGTCGTTCAGAACCCATGTCATCCGTCTCCTTGCGGACCCAATAGTCAATGTCGCGAGATCAACCAACAAGCTGTATGCTCCTGCATACAAGGATACATTGGAAGTCCACCCAACTGCCGACCAGAGTGTACAACCAACTCAGAGTGTCCACCAAGCCAGGCGTGCTTGAATCAAAAATGTCGCGATCCATGCCCAGGAACATGTGGCGTCGGTGCCAGATGTTCGGTTGTCAATCACAATCCGTTCTGTAGTTGTCCTGATCGTTTCACAGGCAATCCGTTCATCAGATGTCAGCCAATAAGTAAGAAACCTTGCCCGAACCCTAATTGACCTTATGCGTGCCTAACGAAAAACTTTTTATCCTCGCGTAGTCGAACCAGTTCATGACGTAGTGCCCGTCAATCCTTGTCATCCATCGCCATGCGGACCGAACTCCGAATGCAAACCAATCGGCGATAGCCCATCCTGCTCGTGTCTTGTCGAGTTTATCGGCTCTCCGCCTAACTGTCGTCCAGAATGCGTTACCAGCTCCGAGTGCTCCAGCCACTTGGCTTGTATCAACCAGAAATGCAAGGATCCATGCCCGGGACTGTGCGGAGCGAATGCAGAATGTCGTGTCCTCAGTCATACTCCAATGTGTATTTGCACAGCCGGATATACTGGGGATCCATTCTCACAATGCGTGCTCATACCACAGCGAGAACCAGAGCACATCAACCCATGCAACCCTAGTCCGTGTGGAGCCAACGCCATTTGTAAAGAACAAAACGGAGCCGGATCGTGTCAATGTTTGCCGGAATACTTTGGCAACCCGTACGAAGGCTGTCGTCCCGAATGTATTCTCAACTCTGACTGTCCGTCAAACAAGGCCTGCGTTCAGAACAAGTGCAAGGATCCATGTCCTGGAACTTGTGGACAAAACGCCGAATGTCATACTGTCAACCACTTGCCACAATGCAACTGTCTGCCAGGATACGTCGGAGATCCGTATCGGTTCTGTAATCTACCACCACAACGTAAGCGTAACCTCACAAATTCTAACCTCAAAATGTTCGTTTGGATCACACGACTTAACTTGTCATTGAATTCTAACATTTCCTCTCCAATACTTGCCCTGATTCAATCAACGCCTGAAATTTGGATTCCTCAGAACTCAAAAATAATGTTGACATCCTTCCCCTCTAGCTGTTGTTCACGAATACATCAACCCATGTCAACCGTCGCCATGCGGTCCGAACAGTCAATGCCGCGAAATCAATAGTCAAGCCGTGTGCACGTGTCTACCCGACTATGTTGGCACACCGCCTGGTTGCCGTCCCGAGTGCGTCATAAGCAGCGAATGTCCATTTGACAAGGCTTGTATCAAACAAAAATGCGCCGATCCATGTCCTGGTTCATGTGGACAGAACGCCGTCTGCCACGTACGCAATCATAGCCCATTGTGCTCGTGCAAACCTGGTTTCACCGGGGATGCCTTCAGCGCGTGTTACCGAATTCCACGTAAGACTTTATGAAAACCTAGCCCTGTTTACCCATAGCCTAAATTTTGGAAACTTAATATTTTAGCTCCCCCACCACCACAAATTGAACACGAACCCTACCGAAATCCATGCGTGCCTTCGCCGTGTGGCCCGAACTCCGAATGTCGCGATATTAACGGATCACCATCGTGCAGTTGTCTTCCGACATATTTTGGATCACCGCCAAACTGTAGACCGGAATGTACCATTAACTCTGAGTGTCCTAGCCACCAGGCTTGTATCCGCCAAAAATGTACCGACCCATGTCCGGGATCGTGTGGTTTCGAGGCCATTTGTAATGTACTCAACCATATCCCGACATGTACTTGCCCCGCTGGATACACAGGGGATCCATTCCAGGCTTGCCGACTAGCTCCTCCACAACGTAAGACTTTGAGTTTTCTCGCGTTGAAATTATGCTTTACCCAATCCTTCGATCTCTAGCGGAACCAGTCAAGGACGATCCATGCAATCCGTCACCATGCGGTCCGAACGCTGTCTGCGCCAACGGAATCTGTACATGTCTTCCGGAATACCAAGGCGATCCGTACCGGGAATGTCGACCAGAATGCGTTCTTAACTCAGACTGTGCACGCGACAAGGCCTGTATTCGTAACAAATGTAAGGACCCTTGTCCAGGAACGTGTGGAACCAATGCTTTGTGCGACGTTATCAACCATGTACCGATGTGCCGATGTCCACCTGGAATGTCTGGAAACGCTTTTATCCAATGCAGTCCTATACCTCGTAAGACAAAATCTGTGACCTTAGGGAACCTCGATTATAACCTCAATTTTTCCAGCACCTGCCGTCACGCGACCATGCGAACCTTCGCCATGTGGGCCGAACAGTCAGTGCCGTGAGGTCAATCAACAAGCGGTTTGCTCTTGTATCCTCGGATACATTGGCAGCCCGCCAAACTGTCGCCCTGAATGTACTACCAACTCTGAGTGTCCACTGAACCAAGCTTGCTCGAACCAGAAGTGTAAGGACCCTTGTCCGGGAACTTGTGGCATCAATGCCAGATGTAGCGTTGTCAATCATAATCCGTTCTGTAGTTGTCCGGAACGTTATTCCGGCAATCCGTTCGTCAGTTGCTCGCCGATAAGTATGTCGTGTACGTCTCAGTTTTCAGCCGATTGTCCTAACCTATTTCATCTCTCAGTTGAACCAGTTCAAGATGTTGTTCCGGTCAATCCATGTCAACCGTCACCATGTGGACCCAACGCCGAGTGTCGTGTTGTTGGGGATTCGCCTTCATGCTCTTGCCTTGCTGAGTTTATTGGATCACCACCCAATTGTCGACCAGAATGCGTCACTAGCTCTGAATGTTCAAGCCACCTGGCGTGCATCAACCAGAAGTGTAAAGACCCTTGTCCAGGACTTTGTGGAAGTAATGCCGAATGTCGCGTTGTCAGTCATACGCCGATGTGTATTTGTTCTGTCGGATACACCGGAGATCCATTCACTTACTGCTCTGTTCTTCGCGATCCCGAACCAGAACGTCTCAACCCTTGCAACCCAAGCCCATGCGGAACGAATGCCATATGCAAAGAACAAAATGGCGCCGGATCGTGTCAATGCTTGCCGGAGTACTTCGGAAACCCCTACGAAGGCTGTCGACCTGAATGTATCCTGAACTCAGATTGCCCGTCGAACAAGGCTTGCATTCAGAACAAATGTAAAGACCCATGCCCAGGAACTTGCGGACAAAACGCGGAGTGCCATGTCGTCAATCACTTACCGTCGTGTGTGTGCATCACCGGATACGTAGGCGATCCATACCGACTTTGCAATTTACCACCACAGCGTAAGAATTCCCCCGAACTTTCAGAAACTCCGGAGTGTTACCCCTCTTTCTTAATTTTAGCTGTCGTTCATGAATACGTCAATCCTTGCCAGCCATCACCGTGCGGCCCCAACAGTCAATGTCGCGAAGTTAACAGCCAAGCTGTGTGCTCATGTCTACCAACCTATGTCGGAAGTCCACCAGCATGCCGACCGGAATGTGTTCTCAGCTCGGAATGCCCCTACGATAAGGCCTGTGTCAACCAGAAATGTGTTGATCCTTGTCCAGGAACCTGTGGTCAAAACGCCGAGTGTCATGTTCGCAATCATAGTCCGCTTTGCTCTTGCCGACATGGCTACACCGGTGACGCGTTCAGCAGATGTTATCCAATACCTCGTAAGACTCTTGTAATTATCAACGAAATGTACAGTACCTGAGTTGGAATTTCTTTGAACCTTACAGCACCAGCTCCCCAAATCGTACATGAAGAATACCGTAATCCGTGCGTGCCGTCACCGTGTGGCGCGAACGCTGAGTGTCGCGATATTAACGGAAGCCCTTCGTGCTCATGTCTCCCAACCTACATAGGAGCTCCTCCCAACTGCCGTCCAGAGTGTACAATTAACGCTGAATGCTCGAGCAATAAGGCTTGTATTCGCGAGAAGTGTCAAGATCCTTGTCCGGGATTGTGTGGAGTTCAGGCTATTTGTAGTGTCATAAACCATACGCCAAGTTGCACATGTCCGGCTGGCTACACCGGTGATCCATTCACCAGCTGTCATCCAGCACCGCCACCACCTCGTAAGCTCTGCATACCAAAAGTTCTTTTAGGTCGTTTAACTAAATCGGAATTTTTCCCTACGCGTCTAGCCGAACCAGTTCACGACGACCCATGCAACCCGTCACCTTGCGGCCCGAATGCCGTCTGCAACGCCGGTGTCTGCACTTGCATTGCCGAATACCAAGGCGATCCATACGTAGGCTGTCGCCCAGAATGTGTACTGAACTCCGACTGTCCTCGCGATAAGGCCTGCATTCGTCAAAAATGTGTCAACCCATGTCCAGGAACCTGCGCTTCGAATGCCATCTGTGATGTTATTAACCATATTCCAATGTGTAGATGCCCGGTTGGAATGGCTGGAAATGCGTTCATCCAATGCTCACCAGTACCTCGTAAGTGTTTTGACAACGGATTCAGAAAGCTCAACTCAATCCCAAAATTTTATCTACAGCACCTGTCGTCCAAAACCCATGTCACCCGTCACCATGCGGTCCTAACAGCCAGTGTCGCGAAGTTAATCAACAAGCCGTCTGCTCCTGTGTTCAGGGCTACATCGGAAGCCCTCCAAACTGTCGACCAGAATGCACATCAAACTCTGAATGCCCGCTGAGTCAGGCATGTTTGAACCAAAAATGTCGCGATCCTTGCCCAGGCACTTGCGGTCTGAATGCCAAGTGTACCGTTGTCAATCACAATCCATTCTGTAGTTGTCCGGATAGATACACGGGCAATCCGTTTGTTAGTTGCTCTCCGATAAGTAAGTGTCCCTGGCTTAACTTTGTGGTAAAACAGAATACTTTGAACGCTTTTTCTCTTAGTTGAACCTGTCAAGGATGTCGTTCCTGTGAACCCTTGTCAACCATCGCCATGCGGCTCTAATGCCGAATGTCGCGTTGTTGGTGACTCACCGTCATGCTCTTGTCTCGCCAACTTTGTCGGATCACCGCCTAACTGTCGCCCTGAATGTGTCACAAGCTCCGAATGTCCTAGCCATTTAGCGTGTATCAACCAGAAATGCAAGGACCCTTGTCCGGGTCTTTGTGGAACGAATGCCGAATGTCGCGTTGTTAGCCACTCGCCAATTTGCATCTGTAGCGCCGGATATTCTGGCGATCCATTCACCTATTGTAGCATTCAACGAGATCCCGAACCAGAACATATTAATCCTTGCAATCCAAGTCCGTGTGGATCGAATGCCGTGTGTAGGGAACAGAACGGAGCAGGCTCGTGTCAATGTTTGCCCGAGTACTTTGGTAATCCGTACGAAGGTTGTCGACCTGAGTGCATTCTGAACTCCGATTGTCCATCGAATAAGGCTTGTGTACAGAACAAGTGTAAGGATCCTTGCCCCGGAACGTGTGGACAGAATGCCGAGTGTCACGTGGTGAACCATCTGCCGACATGCAATTGCTTCGCCGGTTACGTGGGAGATCCGTACCGATTCTGCAATTTGCCACCGAAACGTAAGATGCCTTTGACTTTTTTATTCACCCTGTTATGTTGTTTGTGTGGTTTGAAAACGCCAGAGAGATGTTGGGATCTTCACGGATCCTGGCCTCCTGGTAACTCACGTACTAACAAAAAACTTATGACCACGATCCATGCTCATTGCTGGATACGTGATGAACTCACTTTGTTGTGTTTGATGTTGCACTGACTCTAACAATGTTTTTGAACTCACAAATTTCTAGCGGTTGTCCATGAATACGTTAATCCATGCCAACCATCACCGTGTGGACCTAACAGTCAATGTCGGGAAGTCAACGAGCAAGCTGTTTGCTCATGCCTTCCAGGCTACATTGGCTCACCGCCTGCCTGTCGACCAGAATGTGTACTCAGCAGTGAATGTCCGTATGACAAGGCTTGTGTCAATCAAAAATGTGTGGATCCGTGCCCGGGCACCTGTGGAACGAACGCCGAATGTAGGGTACACAATCATAGTCCTCTGTGCTCATGCATCCGCGGTTACACCGGAGATGCGTTTACTCGTTGCTATCCAATACCTCGTAAGTTGGAAAATCAGAAAAATTCCCTACGTGCAATGCCTTACGATCGTTTTGTTTTGTTTCACCTAAATAAAGCACCCCCACCGCCAGTAGTTCACGAAGAATACCGCAACCCATGTGTACCAAATCCTTGTGGGCCTTATTCTGAATGTAGGGATATCAACGGATCACCTTCGTGCTCATGTCTTGCCACCTACATTGGAGCGCCACCAAACTGTCGCCCTGAGTGTACCATCAACGCCGAATGTCCTAGCAACAAGGCCTGTATTAGAGAGAAATGCCAAGATCCATGTCCAGGCTCATGCGGCCTCGAAGCCTTGTGTACGGTTATCAATCACACGCCTACATGTACTTGCCCAGCTGGTTATACCGGAGATCCATTCACCCTGTGCAGAATCGCTCCTCTGCCACCACGTAAGACTTTCCGTGTCTGAAAACTTATCTCTCAAACTCAGCCGCCCTTTTTTTCTCACCTACTTTAGCCGAACCAGTTCACGACGATCCTTGCAACCCGTCTCCATGCGGCTCTAACGCCGTTTGTCGCGACGGAATATGCACATGCATTCCTGAATATCAAGGGCGATCCGTACGCCGGTTGTCGCCCCGAATGTGTCCTTAACTCAGACTGCCCACGCGATAAGGCTTGTATCCGCAACAAATGCGTCAATCCATGTCCGGGAACGTGCGGTCAAAATGCCATTTGCGATGTCATCAATCACGTGCCAATGTGTAGATGTCCCGACGGAATGTCCGGCAATGCATTTGTCCCTTTGCAGCCCGATACCTCGTAAGCTTTCCCCTCGTAGCTTTCATTTTCAACAACCGAGTCTAAATTTATCCCACAATTTTCTAGCACCTGTCATTCAAAACCCATGTCAACCATCCCCGTGCGGCCCGAACAGTCAATGCCGCGAAATCAACCAACAAGCCGTATGCTCCTGCATACAAGGATTCATTGGAAGCCCACCGAACTGCCGGCCCGAGTGTACCTCCAACTCGGAATGTCCACTCAATCAGGCGTGCGTCAATCAGAAATGCCGCGATCCCTGTCCGGGAACGTGTGGTCACAACGCTCGTTGTACTGTGGTCAATCACAATCCATTCTGCAGCTGTCCGGACAAATATTCCGGAAATCCGTTTTGTCAGTTGCTCGCCAATAAGTATGCCCACTTGTTTTAGAATCTCCGCAACAAGTTCCTCTAATGCAATTTGTTCTCTATAGTTCAACCAGTTCAAGATGTTGTACCTGTGAATCCTTGCCAACCGTCACCCTGCGGGCCGAACTCAGAATGTCGTGTAATTGGCGATAGCCCTTCGTGCTCATGCCTAGCCGAGTTTATCGGCACCCCACCAAACTGCCGACCGGAATGTGTTTACTAGCTCTGAATGTGCCAGCCACTTGGCTTGTATCAATCAGAAATGCAAGGATCCATGTCCGGGATTGTGTGGTACCAATGCTGAATGTCGTGTTATCAGTCATACACCGATGTGCATCTGCGCGCCAGGATACACCGGAGATCCATTCTCCTATTGTAGCATCCCGCCGACCCCAGTTCAAGACTATATTAATCCATGCAACCCCAGCCCTTGCGGCGTCAATGCCATCTGT